>CM055832.1:181805-589305 GCA_029582265.1 Zoroaster sp. YZ-2022
AATCTGCTCTGATTCTGGTTTCTTTGGCAAAAGTTGACAACAATTGACTATAATTCATGCCTTTAGTAGAATTGCTTAGCATAAACAAAATTTACACATCTGAGAAATTTAATGTGACCCAATACAAAATGAGTGGAATTTAGCTGTGCATGTCCAACATTGAACTTTTCATTCATTTTATATCGCAGAAAAAATCTTCCTGTTGATAAATGATGTTTTAATTTTGCCATGTTCCCGGCTTAGGTATAAGAAACCTGAAAGAATGTCGTATCCGACCGCCACTTTTAAGGGTTTTTTGGATTTTTGTTTACAACCACTAACCAGTTAAAAAATTATTCCATCGATTTTTGGGGGTACAGAAAACGAAAACTACCTTTAAAATCCACTTTTATGATGGTTTTTAGACTTGATTTCCCTAAAAAAATCCTCCCCTTCAGAAAATAGAAGGATCCTATTATAGTTGCCACTGCGCATGTACAATGACCGTGTTGGTCACTTATGGGGGAGTTGACAAGATCAGACTGACATGAGTGAGGAAGTCATCGTATACCAAAAATGCCTGATTTTTCATGAAATAAATATCCTGGAATAATTTGAAGTATATGTCCACCATCATCCATATGTTCTCCACCTTATTAGGTAGGTAAGATTACATTATTGGTTATATTTAATGAGAAAAAGTGGCGGTCGGATACGACATTCTACCCAAGAAACCTGAGACAAGGCAAATTCAACATTAAATGCAGAACATCCTGTTTCTAGTGACTATACATGAAATGGCAACTGTAAACATTTGTAAAGATTTCCACTCATTTTGAGATGGCACGTCATAAATATTATTTGTAAATACAGTTTCTTCATTGGAGATTAACAACATAGAATAATGCCACATGCCCATTGCCCAGTAACTAGATGAAACTAGAAAGGCAAATGTAAACCAATGCAAAATGAGCAGAATATAGAGTAACATGCATGTCTAACATTGAGCTTTTCAATCATTTTATTGATATCTTATTGTTGATTAAAATTGACATTTTTGGTTTTGTCCCCAACCTACAGTAGGTAGTTTGAATCCTGAGTTTAAACATATGTCAAATTTCCACTCATTTTAAAATGGCATGTCAAAAATACTAAATATCATAAATACTGTTTCAAAACCATTCTGATCAGTAGAGATCTAGCTGCTTATATCATGGGGCCATGTCAAACAAAGACCTGATTTTTAATTTAAAAATGCCAAATATTATCTGAGCATTGCTGTTTAATTGTACAATTACACCAAACAGAATGGAAACATTTCAAGAGTGGCCACGTTTCTATGACTGACCTTATCATACTGGTTCTCTGACACATCAATGAAAAACAACAATTTCAAATGTGATTTGAAGCTTCACATGGTGGATTGGATAAGAAAGATTAGGTTTACGGTTAACAACATGTGTAATAATCTCTTCTTGAAAGAAGTAAAAATTGGTTCTGATAAGAACCGGTAGTGAGGATAGTTCTCAATATTTTTCTCTAGTGTGCACTGTCTCGCTACAGCATTACCAGTTTATTTGATGTTTCAGAAAACCAAGATGTCTGTTATAATTTCCATTAGGTCTTTAACAGCCAACATAAATTGAATTTAATACCGAGTATAAAATACAGTACTTAGTCATTTAAAAAATGAATTGAAAACTGATCATACATGTACATAAAACCTAAGGAAGGATTGTGGTAGCACCAATATATAACTGATCATACATGTACATAAAACCTAAGGAAGGATTGTGGTAGCACCAATATGTAACTGATCATACATGTACATAAAACCTAAGGAAGGATTGTGGTAGCACCAATATGTAACTTATCATACATGTACATAAAACCTAAGGAAGGATTGTGGTAGCACCAATATGTAACTGATCATACATGTACATAAAACCTAAGGAAGGATTGTGGTAGCACCAATATGTAACTGATCATACATGTACATAAAACCTAAGGAAGGATTGTGGTAGCACCAATATGTAACTGATCATACATGTACATAAAACCTAAGGAAGGATTGTGGTAGCACCAATATGTAACTTATCATACATGTACATAAAACCTAAGGAAGGATTGTGGTAGCACCAATATATAACTGATCATACATGTACATAAAACCTAAGGAAGGATTGTGGTAGCACCAATATGTAACTGATCATACATGTACATAAAACCTAAGGAAGGATTGTGGTAGCACCAATATGTAACCTCTAATGAGTTGTATAGTAGTGGTTCTGAAACCAAATAAAATGTATTTAGTTGATACATACACCCCTCCTGCCTGTCAATCAAACAATACAGTAATACCTATAGCCAGCTGCGTAGCCAGGACTTTTTCCGTGGGGGAAGGGGGGGCACAGAGAGGGCATTGCTTTTCAGTGGGGGTCCAGAGTTTTTTTTTTTTTTTTTTTTTTTTGGGGGGGGGGCACTATCGGGGCTACGCCGCTGCCTATAGCACCTACAAGATGACAAAACACTAGAATGAGAGAATTGGATGTACAGTCTACCATGGCAACTAAATAGTACAATGTGTGTGTACATGCGATTTTAATTCAAGCACATGCTATAATGATCTAATTTCAGTAAGTTTAACTCAATTGATTAGATTGTTATCCTACATCTGTTGCTATGTCCCACTAACATTGTCATGCATTGCAAGGGATTGATCTATCAAGGTCTACATAACATTTTTATAGGTAAAATATTTAACGGATACATACCAAGTCATGAAAAAAACTTGCTCTATGGTTAAATGCATGCTGTAGATGTTTGCCAGACCCGTTGGTCTGACACGCGATACCCACATCAAGTTGAGATAAATTTGCAAAGCGCAAAAACATAAGCAGCTAATAATGGAACGTTTGCATGTAGCCTGTAATCCGATGCATTGTCTACCACATATCTTTAACATGCAGCTAAATGGTTTGCAGCGCATATGTATGTTTCTATGACAAATTCTATTTAGTGATGAGGAACTTTCAGTGTGATGTAATGTAAGCTGAGACTTGGGCCAAATCCAAAGATACACACATTTTGTTTCTCTATGCATAATTTAAGTTAATAAAGTACCATAGCAATTTCGGTTTCTCAACAACATAAAAGTTATTTATAAACAAAAATTAACTGCTATTGTGAGTTTGATACTGATGACCACTGGTTGACCACCTACTGTATACTAATCAAGGCAGCGATTCCGACATATTAACAAGTGGACAAGTGATTGGAGGAATCCCATCATTATAACTGTTCTCTAGCTAATAGAATTTCAATTGATATAATTGTGCCCTTCACTCACATAGTTCAGCACTACATACTTAGTGCTTCCCAATGTCTACAGGTGACTCAGGTGGGACTCGAACCCACAACCTTCTACATAGTAGTGCAGATGTCTTACCTCTAGACCACAGAGTTTACCAGTAGACACTTGAAAGCATACAGTGCTGATTAACATCAGCGAAGGCACAATCATATCTATTTAACTTATATTATTAGAGAATATTTAATATGAAATAAGTACAAGAAATATATCAATCCAATCTTAAACTAAGGAAAAGAATACCATACTATCTCCTCCTGGAAAACCATCAATCTAAGTTTCCAAACACTTTCAAGAAACTGCTAAGACAGAACTATTATGAGCTCATTCATTTGTATTGTTTGTTTCTTATGTTGACTTCCTTGATCTTGACTTTAGGATACGTGCACTTTATAATAACTGGATGAATCCAGAGATGATATTAACATTATATATCGTTTGTAAATAGAAAGAACTAGAAACACTGATGACTTACCCAACAATCCTTGGCATCTTCTAACCATCTAGCATCATGACAGCCTACTCCAAGACACTTCAGTACTCCTCTACATCTTCTACCATCTAGCGTCATGACAGCCTACTCCAAGACACTTCAGCACTCCTCTGCATCTTCTAACCATCTAGTGTCATGACAGCCTACTCCAAAACACTTCAGCACTCTTCTGCATCTTCTATAAACCATCTAGCATCGATAGACAGCACACTCCAAGACACTTCAGCACTCCTCTGCATCTTCTGACCATCTAGCATCATGACAGCCTACTCCAAGACACTTCTCGGTGTCTTCTAACCATTTCATGACAGTACACTCCAAAACACTCATCACATCAAATTGCATCAAACCAGTTGGTCAAGGGGTGGCAGCCCTCATCTGTAGAAAAGCTCCATCTGAGAAAACTGTCAATCCCAGATGTGACCACTATCAAGAAATTACTCAAGGAAGAACTATTTAGTTTGGTTAATTGTTCAATGACAACAATTTGTGCAAAGGATAAATGTTATTAAATATACACATTCAATGAGGTTCTTAATTTCACAAATGTTGCTGCTGTGGAGTTATGTAAACATGAATAAAAAAGGATTTCTGGTTTGATAAACACACTTATAAAAGCATAAATGGCCTTCTTTTCCATTAAAATACATAGGTTAACTTGTACATATGTATTTTGGTACAAACACAACATTGTTTCTAGAGGATTTGAATTGGAATCGTATTTAAACATCATCTATAACAGGTAGGCCAATTCCCGTGGAATATAACAAATATTACTTATTTCACATAGATCCAGTACAGATAACTATTTATTGCCAAGATGAACCAGATTTGGCGTGGCAAGAGAGATTTGTGGCAAGAGATCCCTATGACTGGGTGGACTAAATGCCAACATGTCTGAAAGTCTGTCTGCATGTTATGCCAGATTTTCAGTGCCGGGGAAGGCAACTGATAGAGTGAAGCTCTTGGTGTTTGTCTGCAGATTCAACACACAGTAGATGGACACACAGAAGTGGTGATCAACAGGCGTGTCTAGCTTACGGGTATTGATTGTGGATCTGTGGCCACAAAACCCTCTTTTGAAGGGTTTTGTCTCACCAATGTTCAGTACCACACAGACCCTGCAGGATATGAGATAGATGAGTGGTGATGATAAAGATAATGTGGCCTTTGGTCTTATATATGGCTATGGTGACATGACTTTTGAAGGAATCTGACTCCTTGACATGTCCTCGACAAGCAATGCAACAGGAAGTACACCTGAAAGTACCCCATTGAATACGAGGACGAACAGTATCATGAATAGAGGGACCTCAGCCCAAACAATGAATTCCCTTACACTGGGTGGATGTCTAAATGCCAACATATAGGCTCCCCTGAAATGACATGATGAAGGCGATCTAAAGTAAGCAGGATATGATGGTTTTACAGTACTAGCTAGTTCATGTATGGGAAGGAGAAAGAGGGCTGATAAGTGACAACAAGGGTAACTTTCCAATTGGTACAATCTTGATGTCTGGGCTTCTCAGCAAAAACCAAGGCTCTGGGCAGAGACTTGACCTTCTTGATGGCTAGACGAACAGCTTACGAGCTCTGCCCTCTGGACATAAGGTGTTTCTTTAGTTCCTGTGAATGATGAACAAAGTAGGGGTCAACAGAACATATCCAGCGAAATCTGAGGGTCTGGCTGTACATTATACCAATTTTGCAATGCCGGGGTAGGCAACTGTTGGAGTGAAACTGTTGGTGTTTGTCTGTGGGTTCAACATAGCTACCAGTGGTTAAGCCATTATATTCCTTTCACACAGTAACATCCATAAAACATGTCTCTGTGAATGGGTGCTCGATTGACAATTCTGTGGAAGGAATTCATGTGGATTTACAATGAAGGCAATGAGCCTCTTTTCATCACCGATTTAGATGAGGAAGACATCAACGATATAGCGCTACTAGACTCAGGATTTGACATGGAACTGAGGCAAACATGCATTCTTCTAGCCAACTTTAAAGAGAAAACACCATTGATGGCATCTTCAACAGGTTTTCGCTTAGAGGTTATGCACTAAAAGAACACATGTTGATGCCATAAGCCTCAGTTCCATGGAGCCCTGGGTCTAGCGGCGCTATATTGATGATGTCTCCTTCATCTGTACCAATGATGAAAAGAGCTTCATTGCCTACAAAGACCACATTAAATTCCTTCCACATAATCATCAACCGAGTACCCATCCAGAGAGACCCATTTTTCGAATGTTACTGCGCATAAGGAAGACAACGGCCGAACCACTGATCTCTATGTTAAACTCACAGTCAAACCCCAATAGCTTCCCTCCTCTAGTTGTCATCCCCAACACCGCAAAACCAGCATAACATACAGTCAGGCCCCCAGATTTCACCAGATATCTTCCAATGACTCCGACTTTGAACACCACTTGCAGGAACTAAAGAAATACCTTACGTCCAGAGGTCACAACTCGCAAGTAGTTCGTCTGGCTATCAAGAAGGTCAAGTGTCTGTCCAAGGTCTCAGTTTTTGCCGAGAAGTCCGAACATCAAGACAGTGCCAACAAGAAAGATCCCCTCATTGTCATTTATCACCCCTCTTTCTCCGTCCTATACATAAAATAACTGGTACTTACCACCATATTCTGCTCACTAAAGATCACCTTTATCATGTCATTCCAGAAGAGCCAATGTTGACATTTAGACATCCACTCAGTGTAAGAGATCTCATCGCCCAAGCCGAGGTCCCCCTATTCCTGACACTGTTAGTCCTCACATCCAACAGAGTACTTCAAGGTGTATTTCCTGGTGCACCGCTTGTTGAGAACATGTCCAGGAGTGGGATTCCTTCAAAAGCTATGCCATCAGAGCCATATACATGACCAAAGGTCATATCACCTGTACCACCACCAATCTCATCTGTCTCATGTCTTGCAAGGTCTGTGGTGTACCGTGCATTGGTGAGACAAAGACCACCCTCAAAAGGCAGTTTCATGACCAAAGGTCCACGGTCAACATCCGTAAATCAGACACGCCTGTAGGCCATCACTTCGGTCTGTCTAACCACTCAATTCCTGACACGATTCTACAGGGTATTGAGCCACCAGGAACAACAGAGAGCCAGTCCATCTCAGTAGAAAGAAGATGCATTGATTAGGCTTGGGCGATGACACGATAATATCAAATATCGCAATATTTTTTTTATTCAATTATGATATCGAGAACTTTTCAAATTATCAAGATATCGGCAAATCGCGATGAAAAAAATATATCGCGATGAAAAATTATATATCGCGAAGAAAAAATATATATCGCGATTAAAAAAAAATCCTGGATTGTCAGTCGGGTCAGAAATTCCATGGAAAAAACTTAGGGAAGTCTTTTCAGCTTTCGGAAGTGAGAAACAAAATCGAGCTACTTCTGTGGTAAGCTGACTCTCAGATCACAGTCAGGGCATTGTTTAAAATCCACCGCCACTCAAAGAAGTCTATTCAGACGGATTAAGTGTTGGGTATTGAATGGGGTATTTGATCCAACAATGTCTAGACAATGTTTATGTCTCATTGTCTAGCCATGGTGGCCTGTGACTCTGGTTGGCGCACCATGTGAGAGTACATTATATCATGCATATTTAAATACATGCAGAATATGAGCGTTACCTTAAAAATCGACAACAAAATAACATTTTGCAGTAATTGCAGGTGCTCTGTGCTCACATTAGGCATGAATTAAATCAAAGCATGGATCGGCAGCGACTCGATCAAAGTTTGGGGACTAGGACACTATTCTATTATACCATACTGGGAGTGTCGTGGCCGAGCGGTCTAGCGCACCGAACTCAAGTTCTGGTGTTGCCAGCAGCAGGGTGTGGGTTCGAGCCCCGGTCGTGACACTTGTATCCTTGAGCAAGGTACTTAACCATAATTGCTTCGTCCTTCGGATGGGACGTAAAGCCGTAGGTCCCGTGTGTTGTATAATGCACGTAAAGTGGATTGTCGTGGCCGAGCGGTCTAGCGCACTGAACTCAAGTTCTGGTGTTGCCAGCAGCAGAGTGTGGGTTCGAGACCCAGCCGTGACACCTGTGTCCTTGAGCAAGACACTTAACCATAATTGCTTCTCTCCACCCAGGGGTTAAATGGGTACCTGTGAAGGCAGAGATGGTTTGCTCTCTATGCGCTAGAAATGGCAGCAATTGAGCTGTATACTCCCCAGGGAGCTGAGATGGTTTCAGGAATGATTTATGAGTCTTATGAGCCTTATGAGCCTTATGAGCAGGGATAATAATATAATGCGCCTTGAGCGCCACTTAGTTGGTGGATACGTGCGCTATATAAATCTATACATTATTATTATTATTATTATACTGGGACTCTTGTCTAGTGACAAAACACATAACACATACTCTCGATAAATAAGTGACGTTTATTTAAAATAGTGTGAGTACAATCCAAACTCGGGTCAGTCTCATTTTCCGAAGTGCAAATGACGTGTCACAATCACATGGTTTTATTCTCCACAGTGCTATGTAGGAATAAACCTAGTCACGTGTTTATACTGTGACCCAGTCATGTGGAACACAAATTGCGTGAACTCAGGCTGATGATTTGATTGGGACGCACGACGCATTAACCGTCCCACATAATTATTATGCAAACGAATTTGCCAATGGCCATGGTGCACTTGTGAATGGCACAATTCCACTTGTCTCTCAGGAAAGCACTGGCAATTTATTGTGACGCTTGTATATGGGTACATCCGTGTTATTATCGGCTCTAAAGCAATCATGCGT
Source organism: Zoroaster sp. YZ-2022 (assembly GCA_029582265.1). Taxonomy (NCBI): domain Eukaryota; kingdom Metazoa; phylum Echinodermata; class Asteroidea; order Forcipulatida; family Zoroasteridae; genus Zoroaster; species Zoroaster sp. YZ-2022. The sequence continues at coordinate 190,439 of CM055832.1, forward strand.
GAAAAAAAATAATCGCGATATTATCGTAAATTGCGATATGTGTTTGACGATATATCGTGGATGAAAAAAATCGATATCGCCCAAGCCTAGCATTGATCAAATGGCCTCGCTCCATTCAACCCATGGTCTGAACATCTGGTCAATGGGTCAGTGCAGGACAGAATCTATTGCTCGTCTCTTTAGAGCAACTAGTGGTGCATGTTGCCTCTAGCTCCATGTCCGCCAAGGGTCTGGTGGTTTGATACATCGATGATGTCTTCTCCATTTGGACCAGTAATGAAGAGAGCTTCAGTAACTCACTCCCCATAAATTCCTTTCACAGAACCAACCAAGTCACCTCAGAGTACTCATCCAGAGAGACTAGTTCTCTGGATGTTGCTGTTCGTAAGACAACAGATCACCAAAGATCTCTATTAAAATGTTAAACCCACAGCCAAACATCAAACACCTCATTCCAGCAGTCGTCATCAGGCCATCAGATTTTTGCCGGATATGTTCCAATGACTCTAACCACCATCCACTGGAACTTGTGTCCAGAGGCACCAACTTGCAAGTCGTTTACTAGCCAACAATTAGGTCGAGCCTCTGCCATCATCCTTCTCTTCCCCTACCTGCTCAAGGACAAACAAGAGCAGCCAATGTTAGCATAAAGTACACCCAGTCACCCCAACCACCCACCCCAGGATCTCATATTGTTGGCAAGATTTTTTTGGCAAGAAGATTTGGCTTGAAAGACTTGTGAACTGGCAAGAGATTTTGGCTTGGCAAGGAATTTGGCTCAACTCGGAAATAAATTGTTTGTTAAAATGCATAAAAGGATCGGATATTGTTTGGCAAAAATATTTGGCTTACAAGACACTTGGACTGGCAAGGTTTTGGTGGCAAGACACTTGGACTGGCAAGAGATTTGGCAAGATATTTGACTCAGAAAGACTTGTGAACTGGCAAGAGATTTGGCTTGTCAAGGGGTTTGGCTCAAACCAGAAATACAAATTTTGTTAAAATGTATAAAAGGATCTCATGTTATTTAGCAAGGTTTGTTTGGCAAGATTTGGCTTGAAAGACTTGTGAACTGGCAAGAGATTTGGCTTGGCAAGAGATATGGGCTAAATTGTTGTTAAAATGTATACAAAAAGTAAAAAAGATAATAATTTTTGTAAAATTCCTTTTTTTATGGTACTGGAGGTCATAAAATCCAAACATTTAACCAAACAAGTTTCACCCCTGTAAAACATGAAATAAGTCATTCATGCCAAAATATATAAGGCTAAAAAGCTTGTGGAATAGACAGAAACTAATATGGCTACTTGATACCATGAAATATGAAATTAATGAGCTTGTGAACAACTGTGATTTCAAAACAGGGTATCCAAATTGTTGACTTACAACACGTTTACATGTAAATGACAGATGAAATATGGCGTCCAAAATTGAAACAGGGTGTCCAAAAGACACCTTGACACCCCTCTGGCTAACACTATGTTGGTTTCTCTGGCTGACGCTGTCTAGATCTTCTCCCTCTCTGATCTCTCCTTGATGTAGTTCAGTGATTACTTTGGGTCTCTGTACAGATCATTAGACTGTGGGTAGAAAAACAGTTTTATTATTATAACAAAAATGGGTTAAGTTCCACAAATAAACCCCAAAAATGTTTAAATTCATACCAGGCATACATGAATAGGGATATATCAACCCTACTTTTGGTACCTTTTTCATACAAGTTGATGCACCATTTGAAACCATTCGCTTTTGTGGTTTTGAATGGTGAAATAACTGTGTACAGTATTGATTCCCCCAAATGGTTTTGAATGGTAGGTCAGCTAATACAAAACCTTGTTTGGATCTTTCCAAATGGTAGTACAGCTAATACAAAACCTTAGTGTATACTTCTAAGTGGTGAATCAATGGACCCTCTATGCATTTGAATGGATTTGAATGGTAGTAAAGCTTGCTACCAACACTGTTCAAATGGTATCACCATGTGTGTGTACAAAACCAATGGGCATTTTGTTAAGTGGAAAGTTTGAATGGTTTCAAATGGTCAAACAGTAGGAGGGTTAAGTAATGTTTTCCATTTGGAACTAGTTTGTAAGATATGGCTTGGTAGTTATGATTAAAAACATGTACCTAAATCGCTGTTTTAAGGACACGGCATGCACAGCGCATAAAACTTGACATGACAAATTAATATGAACAGGAAAACCACTAAATGCTAAATATTGGTACTGTTTAGGAATGTAATGATACCATTTTTTTGCGATACAATACGTATCGCGATACTTGGTCACGATACGTATCATGAATGCTAAAAATGCTTTAAAAAAGAACATGCTACAACTGCCCTTTTTTTTTCTTTTCTTTTTTTTTAGCTTCGCAGATGTATTTTTCTTCTCCTGAGTTTGGGGGTTGGAACAATATGCCACCCCCACGTTCACTTCACACATACATTTTCATACGATCACTACAGCTGTATTGAAGAACTTAGAAATGTTTCTCAATGTTAACTTTGTTTTATAATAAAATGCTTTTGAACATTTAACAAAATGGGCATTCATTTATATATGTGTTGGTGCAGTTTAGAATCATTGCATTCATTTATATATGCGTTGGTGCAGTTTAGAATCACTGCATTCATGTGTTGGTGCAGTTTAGAATCATTGCATTCATTTATATATGTGTTGGTGCAGTTTAGAATCATTGCATTCATTTATATATGCGTTGGTGCAGTTTAGAATCACTGCATTCATGTGTTGGTGCAGTTTAGAATCATTGCATTCATTTATATATGTGTTGGTGCAGTTTAGAATCATTGCATTCATTTATATATGTGTTGGTGCAGTTTAGAATCATTGCATTCATTTATATATGCGTTGGTGCAGTTTAGAATCACTGCATTCATGTGTTGGTGCAGTTTAGAATCATTGCATTCATTTATATATGTGTTGGTGCAGTTTAGAATCATTGCATTCATTTATATATGCGTTGGTGCAGTTTAGAATCACTGCATTCATGTGTTGGTGCAGTTTAGAATCATTGCATTCATTTATATATGTGTTGGTGCACTTTAGAATCATTGCATTCATTTATATATGCGTTGGTGCAGTTTAGAATCACTGCATTCATGTGTTGGTGCAGTTTAGAATCATTGCATTCATTTATATATGTGTTGGTGCAGTTTAGAATCATTGCATTCATTTATATATGTGTTGGTGCAGTTTAGAATCATTGCATTCATTTATATATGTGTTGGTGCAATTTAGAATCATTTCGGCACACAATATGATCGCTCCTTCAACCATGGTGAGCCACTCATTTTCCCATGAATTTTTAATAATCAATTGCATTTGTTTTAGTGATGAATATAACAATGTAAAGAAACAAAAATGGACGGATGCCCAACTTTCATGAATGAATTTTGCCAAAATAAGGGAAAAAATGCCATGGGAAAAAAAGATACACATGAAGTTTTTTTAAATCATTCGTGGCCCAATTTCCAGACACTAAAGATGATTATTTCTGGCAAAATCTTTATATTATATGCTAGCCCCATTCTAGTGCCAATATACTGAACTCCCTCCAATATCCTTTTGAACTCCCTCCATATTTTTGAACTTTTGATCTGCTAATTATTACGATATAAAATTTCCGACCGCCACTTTTTCTCATTCAATATAACCAATTTCTTACCTACCCAGTAAGGTGGAGAACATATGGATGATGATGGACATACATGTATACTTCAAATTATTCCAGAATATTTATTTCATTTTTAAAAAATCAGGCATTTTTGGTATACAATGACTTCCTCAGTCATGTCAGTTTAATCTTGTCAACTCTATGGAGGTTGAAAAGTGGACATTTGCTTTTCAGCTTTCTAAATAATGAAAAAGCAGGTTGAACATATTGTTGGCTAGTGCATTTTTCTACTTTTCTTCCACCTCAAAAGTAGAATGAACATGTTTTGGTAACATCCATTTTTCTGCTTTTCATTTTCACGAAAAGCAGATTTTTCTTGTTCACCTACACTGGCGGTCAAAAAGTGGACATCTACTTTTCTGTTTCCCGAAAAGCAGATTAGACGTTTTGCCACACAGTGGCCTAAAAGTGAACATCTGCTTTTATGGTTTCCCACAACCTGAAAAGTAGATCTAACGTTTTGGACAAATCCATTTTTCTGCTTTCCTGCTTCACGAAAAGCGGATTGAACATTTTCTCAACAGTGGTCTAAAAGTGGACAAGTCTGTTTTGCGCTTGAAGAAAATCAGATTGAATGATTTGATAAATCTACTCACCTATCTACAAAATAATGGTCTAATCGTACCATCACATATTTATTACACAGTACAAAAACTGTAAACAAACAGGGTCAATAATTATGTCGTCCATCCATGGTCCATCACAGCGCACTTCCGTTTGATCTGTGATGTGCCGCCCCCTATTTTCAGCAACAGTTTTCACATGCATTAATTGTATTGGTGCATTGGTAGGATTCGTCCATTATTTTGTGAAATAAAGTCTGAAACCATCATAAAAGTGGATTTTATAAATAGTTTTCGCTTTCTGTACACCCAAAAATCGATAGAACCATATTTTAACTGGTTAGTGGTTGCCAAAAAAAATAAAATAAAATAAAATAAAATAAAATTATTAAAGGGTTTTTCATGAAATAAATATCCTGGAATAATTTGAAGTATGTCCATCATCATCCATATGTTCTCCACCTTACGAGGTAGGTAAGATTACATTATTGGTTATATTTAATGAGAAAAAGTGGCGGTGGGATACGACATTCTACCCATTCATTGAAACGGAGTTTTTAAAAAATGTTCCTTTTTTGTACATGTGGGGCTAGGGCCAAGGATACAGAGGGAGTCCAGTGTATTGGTCCTAGAATGGGGCTATGTCCGCCAAGCACATGGACTGAGAACTGACATTTGATCAATGATCCAGCGAGGTCAGTGCCATCATATAACTTACGTGGAGCTAAAGAGTATGAGCGAATTAAATGTAGATTAAAAACAACGGCATACCGTCAAGAAAAAGCAGAGTCATGTCATGTCATCCTGATGCAGCTAATGCTGATGATTATAAAAATGACAGCTTCGACCATGTTGACTGGCGTGCATTGAAAAAGACACTTGCGAACTCAGAATGTGCATGCTGATACGTATGATAACAGTGGAACAAAAAGCCTCTCTTTTTCGCTCACTGCTAGCTCAGGTGTTTTGGCACGCCAACTAACGAGTTTACGAAAACAAAACTTTGTGCACGTGGGAATGTACTAACGTACGTAATCATACAGCTGGCCCAGGCCGCGCATGCGCAAGAGTAGCCCGAATATATCTGACGTCACGCTTCGAGTTTCACGAAAGACGTCCGTTTGATGCGTGGGTGCCCTCTAGCACATTTCATTTCTAGGACGAACGTGGAAAATTTTTCTATGAAATTTCCATTTTTAAAAACTTGCTGTGCCAAAGAGAGGTGGAGGCACATTCCCCGGCGTTCCGCGCATAGTGAAATTAATTTGACCTAAAAATTAGACTGTTATATGGAGGTAGGAAAATAGGTATGGTGTACGTTGGGGGCTTCAGCCCGACAACCCTTTAAGATTATGGGAGAAAGTTTCATCTTTTATTGAACATGAAGGGTACATTTTCTTTGGGGTGCTGCAATCAAAGTCAATAATGTGTACAATATACCGCAAATTGCGATAGAAAATTACTTCTATTTTAGCGGCCAATTAGTCATTACGTAGTGAGCGAAATTAACCACCTCCAAAATTAAGTGTGTCCAGCGTTATGGTCTTTAAGATTATGGAATAAAAATGTCTTTTATTGAACATGAAGGCTACATTTTCTTTGGGGTGAGTGAAACTTATTCAATATTTGTGTATTATATCATTCTCCTTCCTTCATGATTATATACTAGATAATGAGGTCTACATTGTAGCAGCTAATTACTCACTAATTAGTGAGCAAAATTCCCCATTTCCAAATTCAAGTATACTCAGTCAGTGCTTTTTAAGAATATAACAGTTAGGTAAGACTAAATTGCGGTGACACCATGTGAAATGCTCAATTGAGTAGTAATTAGTTCTGAAAAAACTGGAGTTACAACTCCAGTTTTTAAGAATATGGAACACAATTTCGTTCAAAATATCCAAGAAACCTGAAATACGGAGTATTTATTTCACCACCTTGAACTGCATGGATTCTAATTTTTCTGAATACGCGGCTGGGGAGTTAGTGAATCCGCGGTTGAAATTTCTGGCCCAATACGCGGCTACCTTCAGTCTGTGTAATGGTCAGGGGTCATTATGTTGGTTTCCAGACGCCTAGCAAACATAGGCATACTGATGGTTTGTACACGAGAACAAGCATGCAAAGTGTACCGCTTTGGCCTAGCCTGCACTCTCCAACGTTAACTTAGGCCTACTACTTAGTGTACTACGTACTGAAATTATTGTTATATGGTATTTTTCAAATTAACAAATTCTATGGGCCTTCATTTTCTATGAAAATCTTTAGGTACAACTATAAATACAAAAAAAACGTGATGTCGAATAATGCCAGTGCCTTTTTGCGTAGTGTTTTGCAAAATGGAATTGGACGTTACGTTTGCCAGTTGCAGAGACTGACCCTTCAGTTCAGTAAGACGGGTGGCAGTGCTAAAGGAGTCAGGTAATTCAGAAGTCGTAGTCCAGTGTGAAGTACATTACTCTCATAACAGACATAAGGGAGTATAAGGAAAGAATGTCGTATCCGACCGCCACTTTTTAAGGGCTTTTTTGGAATATTTTTGCAACCAGTTAAAAGATGATTCTATTGATTTTTGGGTTCGACATTCTTTCCAAGTTAATTTTTAAGTAAGGCTGCACTTCCACACTGGTCGTTTTATTTAAATAATCGATTGGTTTCTTTTCACAGAGACTTCATTGAACAAGACATTGTTGAATTCGCAGAGAAAAATCCTCAAGTTGTCATGTATGTCACACCACATAAGAAATACTCCCATCCCAAAGTAGTTGCAGAATTCTGTAAGTATTAAGACGGACTTCAGATCTGTTTTCCAGACTAAAAAGCTTCACAGGAAATGTACTATTCCAAATCTTTCTTTTCAACATTCCCAATATACTTTTCTCACATTTAATTTAAATAAACGAGTCATACTACATTGTCAAGACTGAATAGGGATACAATGTTTTTGATTATTTTAATTGCAGTAAATGGAACCAAACGCAGCATAAACCTGGCCAACTTCTCAAGAGATGACATCATTGAGGAGATTAACCTTCTGAGAACCCAGTCAGGATTAGACGTTGTACGTATTCGCAAACAATGGCATACAGATAACCCAAGTATACAAGGATATTGGCATCCATTCTATAATAAACCAACAGAATTGAACATTGAAAACTTCCCATCAGACAACCCTACATACAGTGAACCGAAACCACGACGGTTGCCCAAGATGACTGGAGAACTGATTAATGAACTGAAAGAACTCAGGGAAAATGTAACACATGAATCTAAGTGATTGAATGAAAGGCCCCATGATAAATGTTATTATGCATTATCAGCATAAGGCATTTTGATGCATAAACTCTGCATACACTTTGGATCTACGTCAATTGATATAATTGACTAGGGTCGATTTGTGTATGAATACCTTGTGTCATTATCTTGTAACTGCTGTACAGAATAAACAAGTTGACCTAAAATGCATTTAAACAAACTATTTCCTATCTGGTCACTAAAAATATAACTGAAACATGCAAAAACTCAAATTGCAATGTGTTGTCTCAGTGGCATACCTAAATCACATACGGTACGGTGATAGGCCCATTGGCTTAAAGGGGCAGTATCGTCACGATCAGAGCACTCTCAACAGGGCATGGAATCGGTGTCCTAGTTTAAGATGAACACAGTGACTGAAAATTACTGGCTTATTTTTGCAGTAGCAATGGTAATATGACCTTATCATGTGGGGTATTGTTTTCAGTCACTCGGTTTCATCTTAAACTAGCACTCTGATTCCATCCCCTGTTGGTCGTGATGATAGTGTCCCTTTAATGCATAGCTGCCAACATTTCAAAATTCCAATTAGTAATGAAACCGACTGAGACAACAATTTGTTTACACAGTAGCAGGCGCCATGATGAAACCGTAGGCTCTTCACTGGTTCCTGTTTATTACCCATTACTACATCACACAAATTGGTACCCCAACCAAAAAGGTATGATACTACGCTAATTGACATACATAAACACTTTTTGGTAATTTAGAACTTATTTATTATAGCACACTACACATACAAAAATATTTGGTATGGGTACCAATTATGAGTTTAGCCGAATGCTCATAAAATGGTACTTTATCAAGGGCTTCTTTTTTTTTTCGTTTGGTGGAAAACTTGAAATTCGTACTTTCATAATTCCTGAAAAAAATGTGTAATCGTTGGCAGCTATGTTAATGTTTCATATAATATAGGTTTCAGTGAACTGCCTGAAAGGAGGGGTGAGATTTGCTAAAAGATTATTTTTCTAGTATCATTCATGATACTAAATAAATCTACTGTAGACATTGTATGATTTAAACCTTAACCTAGTTGGTAATTGGCCAAACTTGAAGTGACTAGAGATATTTCCATATTGTATAATGTTTGTTAAAAAAAATAATGTATCAATCTTGAGTTTATTCAAAAGCCAATAAATCACCAATGTTTGTGTTTATAATAAAGCCCTGTACATGGGGATATGTAACTGTTCAAATCTATCTTCACTACAAAAATAAATGGATAGTAATGCAACAGATACCATTGTTTCTGTATTTGTGATTTTATGAACATATTTTGTAGGCTAAGATTGTTCCAAGCAGTCGGGTATTAAGGGGCTTGTAATATTTCCTTCAACATAATTTTGATTTTAATTAGTAAGCAGTGCCTGATGCCCAAATTTTAAACAAAATGTTAAAGATGAATTTGCTGTATTATTCGCAATTTTACCGAAAATCTCTAAAACTTATTTAACTTTAGGAATGAAAAACAGATACCATAAAAGGGAAAAAATTACAATTGCCGAGAATAACCGGTAAAATAATGAAAAACAATGGCTGTACATCTTTAAAACAAAATTCCAGTAAAACAATTTATTTTACATGGGCAATACATCTCTAATTTGAAATGGCAATACACATGCCTCTGATGAATTCAAACCAGGATGCCCAAGGCTTCATGGATCAAGGGTTTGTAACCCAGCCTTAGAATACCAAGGAAATCTGTGAAACTTGCCCCCCTATCTATTGACACCTTGTCTGTTTCTTCGACTACCCTATGGTTATTCCCAGCTTTCCCATAACTGTTATTATTTGAAGGTTTAGTTATCTTTCTTGGTTTTTGTTCATCAATTCTACTGCCTTTCCTTTCCGTTGATTTACTGAATTCTTTATACCGTACTTGCGGTCTGTTTGGCAGTTTGATTTTTTGACAAAGTGAAACATTCTGCTATGTCATTGACATCTTGTGTCGATTGTAAGGTCTCTGTAACAAGATCTTCAAAGTCCTTCTGGACGTAGACTGAATCGGGTCTTGACACCAAGTTCTGAAGAAAGATAGAGATGAAATACAATTTTGAATTTCAATTTTAGCTTTTTGTTTGCACGCCATTACATATTCCCAATCAGCCAATCAGCATTTTACCAGTACAGAAAAAAAATTGTTTCTGTCTAATCAAATCAATGCTTCACCCTCTTGAATGAAAACAAATATCTTATAATGATCAATAGGTAAACATTGTGTATATATTGTAATATGCTAACCCCCACGCTTCACTTGGCATAATAGTATATTTGTGCTCTTTTCTTGTTCACTTATCTGATGATACAATTAGTTATCCACTGGCTTTTACTTTAACCCTAACTCCCTAAGCATTGTTACTGAACAATAAAAATCCTTCAAAATCCTCCAACTGCTTTTGTTGTCTAGGGAGTTAGGGTTAAGAGAAGATACAACATTACCATTGGCGACTTTAGTCGACAACACACATACCCGCTGTTGCTTACCATTGGCGACTTTAGTCGACCAAGGTCACCACACACAGCACTTAATTGGAGTATCATGACCAGGTTTTAAAACAGCTGTATTTTTTCCCTTCTTCGCAGTCCATACCCATGCTATATATGGTTCGAAAGACTGATTCCTTATCTTTCTAATGGTATAGCCCAACCTACATGTTGCTATTATAGAAATCCGACATAATACAAGTCAATCCTTTCAATGGCCATTTGTACTATGGAATGCCATACACTTGTGTACAAAATGCTCTGTTTGTGAAACAAAGTCAGGGGAAGTAAAATAAATAACCTGATCATTTTATACGCAATGCCAATGATTTTGGTATCATATGAAAGGGAATTTCGTAAGCAACAATCATTTCATTGAATGTATCTTTCTCCAACAAATTCTTCATGATGAAAAATGAGTTTAGAAAAAGTGCCTGTAAATAGATGCATACTGTTGTGCAATAATGTGTGAATTCATGCATGACATCCTGTTGAAACAAATCGGAAAGGGTTAATTCTTTTCACACTTTTCTGGTGACTTAGACTCATTGAGCTGAAACTTTCACAGGTTGGTTGTTTAACATAACATCTTGATTCAAAGAAAGTAAGCATACTCATATAAGCAGTTTTGCCAACACTACCAATGCTGTACCTTTCCTTTGGAGGATTTAAAGATATATACACAGAACCATGGCAGACTTGCGCACAAATCATCAAATTAAATCAATGAAAGTGATGAATACAGTACAGAGAATATCAGTCAACTTACCACATTGTTCCGTTTGACTCTTTTGGTATCAATAGGAGGATTAAAAGTCATGGCAGATGGGTTAAACTCCTTACATGTCTTTTGTGCCGACCTTTGACATGGAAAAGAATTGAAATTGAAAGTGAATATTTAACAAATAAATTATGTATCCCTCACGGATTAACAAATGAGACTGTATCATAGCATAATGCAACTGCTGTTACATGTGCAGTGCTGAATGTGTCACTACAATTTCATGATTGCTATTCAATTTATCTTTTCCAACCTCAACATTGTAAAGAAAGGTGTGAATTTAAGTATGTAAAGAAAGTGTGATGCACCAGAAATTCAGACAACTTCCCAGTGCTGGATGAATGACCTGCTCTTTTGGTTGGTCAATTTCATTTGTGGCTAAATTGGTTTAAGACCGCTACATACATGACATATGGAAGTATTTTTGATTACAATATTCCTACTTTTACAGCAGAACATAGTTTTAAAAATATATGTAAAATTGTAATTAATTATCAGTAAGTTTGTTTAAAAGAGAAGAAAAGTGGTTTACAATCTAGAGATGTCTGGTGGTAATGCTCCAGCTCCAGTCAATGGATTCCCTTGTGCTATATGATTAGCATACATTCTGACTGTGGGATGGTAATGTCTCTACAAATAAACAAAGACATCTATTAAAAGTATGCATAAAAAGCCAGCTGAATACAAGTCTAATTGTTATGTTTCAATATTTTGTAAATAATCTCACTTCCATCTGGAAAGAAATTTAAGACCAGCCAGAGTGTGCAGCTACATGTATGTGTCACAGGGGCTTACGACCAGCCAGAGTGTGCAGCTACATGTATGTGTCACAGGGGCTTAAGACCAGCCAGAGTGTGCAGCTACATGTATGTGTCACAGGGGCTTAAGACCAGCCAGAGTGTGCAGCTATGTGTCACAGGGGCTTAAGACCAGCCAGAGTGTGCAGCTACATGTATGTGTCACAGGGGCTTACGACAGGCAGGTGTGCAGGTGTGCAGGTGTGCAGCTATGTGTCACAGGGGCTTAAGACCAACCAGGGTGTGCAGCTGTGTATCACAGGGGCTTAAGACCAGCTAGTTTTTGTATGCATCAACATTCAATTCACAAAAACTGTAAAATGATACTTTGCATGACTCATTAGCTAAGATGGTTGTTTATGTAAAAAAGTTTACACCCTACCATTAGAAGATGGAGTTCCCATAATGCAGTGTTCTGTGCATTGCAGTGTTCAGGTTCTGGTAACTCGGAGAGATATGTTCCACTTCCTAAACTTTCATTATCAAGAAGCTGATCACTCTTTGGGTACCACTGTATGATTCAATGTAATATATGATGTTATGTATGATCCTATGGCAAATGCTCATCCACATGCATTGGGGTACATTACTTGTAAAATATGATGTAAGGAAAATATAATCATACACATGCTCATCATTTAAAAACAAAATGATCAGCAAAGATTGGAAACACAAGTGTGATGAACACCTATTAATTTGCTGTCAATGTCTTGAAATATCTAGGTCATTCTGTCATGACCAATAATGTAGATATGAATCACAGAATTAACCACACAAATAAGAATAAGGAAAATTGTTCCCAAGGGCTGACCACAAACAGCAAATATTAGCATACCTTCATAATATTCTTAACTCCACAGCAGTATCCCAGAATTGCATTGGGTAACATCTGTAGTGATAGTGAAGTGACACGTTTCAAGAAAGCTAAGACACGTTGGAATGTGACTTGCTTATGTCGCTTGATGATCATTGCTTCCAGGCAATCAAGGATTAACTTTGCATCACCACAGCTTTCACCTACAGTCAACCAAAAATAATAAAATAGCTAGAATCTGTACTCATAAATCAAGAAAACAAACATGCTGGAGTATTTTAATGATCCTTAGTACACTTTTAGTAATCTTAAATGGTTAAAAAGTTTACCAGAAAAATAATTTCTGACAGTACATGTACATGTAGGTCTGTCTCACATGATCCTTTTCCCTGTCCAACTGGGATAGAAATAGATTCCATTTTTTGTAAATTTCTTAACTGAAACTTTGGGTGTATTTACACTATTTTCTCAGTATGCAATATCTCACTGTGTTTAAACTTTCACTGGTTTCTTTCCACCATAATCATTTGTTCTTGTTAAGTCGGCATAAATTACTAGCATTGCACATGAGCACATCTATCTCTTTCCCTTCTAAATGTTTGCTTTGGATCTACATGTATTTAAGCAACATATGAAGGTACTTCACATAAGTTTGTTCATTTCACCTGCATGTACAAGGGGCATAGTGACATAGAGTAGTGAGTAGAACTTAGTAGGGTCAATATTAAGAACATCTCCTTGGCCAGAGAGGATCTGGAATGCTGTCAACACACAATGCAAACTCTCTCTATATTTCAGCTCCTTCAGATTAAAACAAATGAATATCATTAGCAAAGAAATGAACACATTACATGTTAGCCTTCTTATGTCTTATTCTTTGAATACAAGAGGTTGTGTAATGAAAATAGCTACATCTATTACAAGAGGTTGTGTAATGGAAATATCTACATATATTACAAGAGGTTGTGTAATGGAAATAACTACATCTATGTATTTATTCCTTGTGTTAGGAGTGAATACTTCTTTGGAACTATCAGATAATTGGGCCTGGTCACTGGTGTATGCAGTATGTAAGCTACATGGTCAATACTCATATATTGCCTTGGTGCCCCTTAAAAATGTTCCCATAGACATTCTGATATTCTTATGGAAGTGTCCTTTACTTGGAAAAGTTGTTTTGCCTCTACAAGAATGAATTCCAGTGTGCTGTAGTTTTACCATATCTCATTGCCAAGTATGAGAATAAGCATTTGATTCACATTGGGAATAATACTTTACAGAACACAAACTAGTTTAGTTCATCTGCTTAAATTCAGTATGTACCTAAAATAATCTTTGTTTCTTGTACTGGTGAATTGGTGTTTTTCTGGACCAACATGGCTAATTGCTCAACATGGCTTAAATATAACCATTTAAGCACAGTTTTTCAGAAATAGATTTGAGGCTAATACAGTAATGATTATTCCATGGAGCAATAAAACTAAATTCAACAATAATGCATTAATCTTACCCCCGTGTCTATCAGTGTGTAGAGAACCTTGACTAAATCATCAAAGAAATCAATGTTGATAAGATGAGCAAATTTAGCCAAGCCTTCAAGGACAGGTGAAAGTAATATAGAATTACTGGCCTTCTTCAGAATACGGAAGTATGTAGCAAATACTGACTGTATGATCTCTGTATGCTGGAGAGAAATGATAAGAACTTATTAGTGACATATCAGAAGACCATAGTTTAGGTAATGCTTTCTATAGCTTCACCAATTGGGATAAGTAAATGAGTCATGTCAACATTGTGTTTTATAATTGGTCAACTCCATACATGTAAAACCATCAACCTTAACTAACCCTCCTATAGGTTTAACAATCAAAGACACTCAAAATTTGTATGTCACTCCCAACCCATTGACTTTGTGCAGTGCACTCAAATAAATGCAAGGACATGTGGCTATGGTAGGAGGTCAAACCAAAACCACTCAACTGTATATGAGTCTGCAGTACATACACAGCTCTGTGTGACTCTGCATATAACTTATGTAGGACATACACAAGTGTGTTTGACTTTGCCACTAACTCCAGCACTCTTAGAGAAAAAATACACATGTGTGAACAATTGGCAATGCAACCAAAAATACTCAAGTGACTGTCTGTGGGTGCGGTGCTTACTGGGCCAAATTTCAGCCTGGGCATAGGAGGGTTAATACTCAAGTGACTGTCTGTGGGTGCGGTGCTTACTGGGCCAAATTTCAGCCTGGGCATAGGAGGGTTTATACTCAAGTGACTGTCTGTGGGTGCGGTGCTTACTGGGCCAAATTTCAGCCTGGGCATAGGAGGGTTAATACTCAAGTGACTGTCTGTGGTGCGGTGCTTACTGGGCCAAATTTCCAGCCTGGGCATAGGAGGGTTTATACTCAAGTGACTGTCTGTGGGTGCGGTGCTTACTGGGCCAAATTTCAGCCTGGGCATAGGAGGGTTAATACTCAAGTGACTGTCTGTGGGTGCGGTGCTTACTGGGCCAAATTTCAGCCTGGGCATAGGAGGGTTTATACTCAAGTGACTGTCTGTGGGTGCGGTGCTTACTGGGCCAAATTTCAGCCTGGGCATAGGAGGGTTAAAGAGGCATATGAGCACTTAAGATTGAATACAAAATGGTAATATTTGTTTGAATTCACAAATGATCTAGCTTCAGCTGTAGTTTCAAGCTTACCAGTTTTTTTCGTTTGTTTTTGTTTTCTGTTGCTTCTGTTGCCTGTAGTTCTTTCTCTACTTCTGCCAGACGTTTTTGATGCTAAAATAAAACACATGATGGTAATAATATTAATAACCTTCTCTTTATGTTTTTGATTAGCATTAATAGTGTCAGAATATATATTATATATATATATATATATATATATATATATATATATAAATGTAGGGATGTTATTTACTGTAATTTATATATATAATGTGAATAGTGCTACGCAGCATCTCTACATTTATATATATATATATATATATATATATATATATATATATATATATATATATAATAGAGTATATGGGTAAATTGTTAGTTAAAAAAATTATTTAGGTAATTTGTTGAATGGTCATGTGAAAACATTTTAAGTAGAGATTGTATTATTAATTCCCACTTGGGGCACTGTCAACTGTTAATTGACAGCCTAATTAATATGAACAATTCCCAGGTCAGACTTTGGGTAATGTTGTGGGACACCAACCATCGATAGGTACATATGAATAAAATCACCCTTTTCTGAGATCTTGACATCTTCTTCAGTTTCTCTTTCTTCTCAATAAGTTTCTTCTTTCTGTCTTCTTCCTCAGGTAAAGTTACATCTTTGATCTTCAGTGACAGGAATGTGTTCAAGACCTAACACAAACAGTTTAACAAATAAAAAATGTTAATGGCTAAATTCTGATCAAAACTTTTAGTTAATAATTCAGAATACACACAGTAAATAATTTATACAAAAACTTTTAGAAATAATACAAAATAACACAAATATCAACTGATTATTCCAGATTCCAGTATACAATTCTTTGTCTAATTTTAAACATTGTAGGAGATACAATCATTCTTCCATTACTTAATGAAATAATTAATATAATAAATAAAACAAAATGTATCTTTTATGTCTACCTTTGGTAGGACATTGTAGCTATGACTTTTGACCAGTTTACTAATGAACCGTACAGCATCTAATACAGCCTCTCCAAAGAAATCCGTTTTGAAGAGTTGCCGGATGTTCTGACAACAGGTATTGGATACCTATGAAAAAGATATTTAGTATCAGCATTGCCTGTTTAATTAAATAGTTGTGTAGTTATGTTAGTAGAAACAAATAGCACACTATAGACCATATTAAATGTTTACCAGGGCCATTTCATGGCTGGCAGCAGTGTGTATGTTTATATGTGCAGTTTATACATGTTTTTACTTGAAGTTTCTTAACCTGTTCGCGTCGGAGACCGTGTATACACGGAATTTTTTTTTTGCACCGCAGATCGGAGAGCGTCTAAACACGCCATAGGAAACTCCGGAATATTTGTATGCATGCTCGGTTGAGCCACGCGTGTACGGTGACATGCTCGGAAGACGTGGCCACGCGCTGTGGAAGCTTCCATTAACGTGTGTGTGGGAAAAAGAAACACGCACATGGGCCCAGAAAAACTTTTTTATTCCCGACGCGAACTGGTTAAGTTTCATAAGAATACCATAATAAAGACAATGCATTCACAGTCAATATTCTTAAAAACTCACTTCTTCATTTTTATCCACCATTAGTGACACAACAACATTAATGATGTTTGTACGGTAGTTGAAATGATGTAAGCTTGTCATTAGTGTACACAAACATCGTGCTGCTACCTCTGCTATGCTCCTTTTAGCATCGTCTGGAAGGTCAAAGGTTGATTTACCTTCCTCTTGCTCTCGACGGATTTGCTTCTTGCTCTTTTTTCCCCCTGCATTTGATATAAAAGTTATCTTTTACAAATATATTGAGACAAATAATTACACAGTAAGACTCCATACTCATACGGACAAGTACTGATTCATACAGCCAAATACCCATACTCATACGGACAAGTACTGACACATACTCACAGCCAAGTACTCATGCTCAAAGCCAAATACACATATTCATAAGGACTAGTACTGATTCATACTCACCACCCATACTCCAACCAAGTACTCATTTAGCCAAGTACTTATACATACAAGTACTCATACTCATTTAGCCAAGTACTTATACATACAAGTACTCATACTCATTCAGCCAAGTACTTATACATACAAGTACTCAGACAAATACTAATGCATACATACCTCTACAAGCCTTTTCCAGGTATGTCAGGTAAGCCTTATACTGCTTCAACAATCCCTCTTCAAAGTCTCGCTTTCTCTTCACATCTCGACTTAACTGCGGAAGTAAAAATGACTATGCTGTTATAAGTTAACTAACAATAGGCCTTCATTTAGTAAGATTGTTAAAACTGCTTTGTCACAAAGACACATGGAATAAATCATTCTTTACTTTGGTTCTGTTAATAGTTAAAAGTTAAAATAATGATGCATACCTCAACAGATTTAGCTTTATCTCCCCATTCTCGTATCCGATAGCCAGGAGCAATGTCTTTAAAGACCTCAACCAGTGACACCATTGCAAGTTTTTGTACAGTGACAGTAACATCTCGTTCTTTCTCATGAAGCATCATACGAAGATCCTTCAACTTGCTGATCTGTAAAAAGACAGTCATAAGACACATTCAGAGTAAGTCTCAAGGCACAGAATCAAGCTAAATAACAACTTGTATGAATTATGTCCAACCTGATTGGTGTAACAATGTAAGAAACTATTTATTGAACAGTTTATACAAGGTTACATAAATAACTTGCAGCCAATAAGCACAGCATAAAATGTTTTTTTTCTTGATCAGTAAGCACAACTTGTACTCACATGTTTTTCTGGATCAGTAAGCACAACTTGTACTCACATGTTTTTCTGGATCAGTAAGCACAACTTGTACTCACATGTTTTTCTGGATCAGTAAGCACAACTTGTACTCACATGTTTTTCTGGATCAGTAAGCACAACTTGTACTCACATGTTTTTCTGGATCAGTAAGCACTACTTGTACTCACATGTTTTTCTGGATCAGTAAGCACAGCGTGTGACAGACCAGCAATCCTCTGTTTCCTCAAGGTTAATTTCCTTTGTCTCAGTGCAAACAGCTCCATAGTGCTCACAGCTGGTAGAGGAATTTTCTTTACTTCAACCTCTGTTTGGAACAATATTGTTTTATGTGCAGTCATATTGTATGAAAACATGTACAGAAAGTATATCAACCAAGCTGTGAAGTTTCAGTTTACTGATAACAGCATGCATTTCTCAGAAATCTATGAAAATTTATAGTCCAAAGACACCATTACATTTGTATGTAATCATTTCTTTACTGCCAGGACAAAATTATGTGTTGACTTAATGTATATACTTACAACACTCATTTGAGTCAATGTACATATATGTAATTTACCATTTCTTATTGCTTCAAAAATATTTGGGCAAATTCATACAAAATAAGAATGCACATTCTAAGCACATATCTAAAAAAATAAATCGGGTGAAGCTCTCCAAATTAAACCATAGCCAAGGCAACTCAATGTTTAGGTAATCCACAGAAAGAACAATGAATGAGATAGAATAATGGACTCCAATGTTACCTTCCTTAGTACTCTCCTGACTGACTTCATCGTCCTCATCATCATCATCTTTCTTCTTCTCATCCTCAGCTTCTTCCCATCTAAACTCAAAACCCTTTGCATGCTTGATTGGTAACAACTGCTTCATCTTCCGATGTGGATCTGATGTTGCCACAGAAACAGATCTTGGCTCCATCTCATAAGGAGCCAGTTTGTTGTCAGGATCATGTTTCTTTCTCTTGCTACTCTTTTGTTGTGTTGGAAGTTCACTGTAAACGTATGTCAAAGAGAACAGACTGTGTTAAACAAAACTCTTTAAATTATTTCAAGGTATTTTTTCTTCTCATGAATACAGTAATTGTTATTTTTAAACTGTGTAACTCACCTATCAACTACACTGGAGAGGAATGTATCCCCAAATCCCATGGACTGGATATATTCCAAATCTTCCCCAGTGAAATCTTCAGTAACATCTTCTACTTCTTCCTCTACATTCTCATCTCTTGATTCCTTTCTTTTATTTATTTCCTGTTCTTCCTGATGTTTCCTTTCATCCTTTGTAAGTTTCTTGTCTTTAATAACTCCAGCCTTAATACCTGCAGCATGACTTGCTCTATTCCAGAAGCCTTTTGGAATATTGCTCCCAGAAGCACTCTTGGAACTTTTACCAAGAGCTCGAGCACGTTGTGGTGTCAGCGACTTGCTTGATCGGATGTTTGACCGTTTAGTGACACTGACTTTTGTCTTGTGGACATTTTTGGCAATGTTTCCCCGTTTCTAGAAAGGTAAAAAGGAACAAAAGATTATGAAGAAACTGAATATCTAGAGGGAGGGTTGCTATGGCAATAGAGGGAGGGTTGCTATGGCAATAGCCAGTTTATGAATGTTCAACCACATTGTCAGACAGCTGCACTACACAAATTCCATCTAATGTAACATCACATTCATGATAACTGCATTGGAACCAGTAAGATTTGTTTGCGAATTTCTAGTTCAAGGGCCTTGAAATTCCCTGATTAGACTTTCACAAACCTTTTAAATCAAACTTTTTTTAATATTTGATATTGGTACTATTTCCACCATTGTGCGGAAATTGTACATTCGTCATTTACAATAGCTTGTAACCCTATATCTAACGGCATGCCAGTCAACTCGCCCCCTGGCAAACTCGCCCCTTACAATCTCGCCCCTTACAAACTCGCCCCCTGACAAACTCGCCCCCTGCTTGTACAAACTCGCCCCCTAACAAACTCGCCCCTCACAAAGCCGCCCCTCGGAAACCTCGCCCCCTGACAAACTCGCCCCGACAAACTCGCCCCAACAAACTCGCCCCTGTAATTTTTACGCATCTCACGACGCTATTGAGACTGGTTTAATATTATTAATTATAAAGGCAGGATGTACGGGGACATAAATATTTTAATGGATTATTAGGCACTATTGAGACTGATTTAGTAAGAGAGAAAATCAAACATACATAGGGCCTAACAAAAATAATTCAACAGTTACAACTAAATTAGAATACATATAATTATAAAACTAGCTAAACAAAACAGTTATGATTTATACGATGTATACTATATTATGTATTATGTATATACTATGAAAAATTTACAAAGTTATTTGTTTGATTTAATTACATTTTAATTATCTGTATTTTGTATAATTGTATGTAATTAATTATTTATTTTTATTATACTTATTTATTTTACTCAGTATTTTGTTTAGCTAGTTTCCTATTTAATCTATTTAATTGTAACTGTAAATGAATTATTTCTTGTAATATTTATTTTCGTTAAATAAAACGTCAACTGAAATGATGTTAGGTAAAACTTGTAGGTTTGCATGGTGAAGAGGATAAGTAAGACTGCGGTGACACCATGTGATTTAATTCTCAATTGAGATAGTAATTAGTTCTGAAAAGAACTGCCTTTATTATAATAATGTTTAATTACTCTCTTATATGAACGTTAAACCAGTCTCAACAGCGTGAACTGCGTTAAAAATTTACTGGGGGCGAGTTTGTAGAGGGGCGAGTTTGCCGGGGGGGCGAGTTTGCTGAGGGGCGACTTTGTCAGGGGGCGACTTTGTGAGGGGCGAGTTTGCCAGGGGGTGAGTTTGTATCGACAGGGGGCGAGTTTGTAAGGAGGCGAGTTTGTAAGGGGCAAGCTTGTAAGGGGCGAGTTTGCCAGGGGGCGAGTTGACTGGCATCCATCTAACGTTACGACTAAAGTTAACACCAAAGTTACAGTACATAATTCTAAAAATAGGAGACTGTGATTGTGAATGGAAGAAGCATTCGGACTAGTTACGTCAGTAGCTGTGGTGACCGCAGCCCTACTACCCGACTTTTACAACTTCTGTCATTAACTAACATCTGTTATTGACAGAAGCTGTAGAAGTCAGGTAGTATTAGTACTAGGGCTGCGGTCACTACAGCTAACGTGGAAAGAATGTCGTATCCGACCGCCACTTTTTTGACATTTAAAAAAAAAAAAATTCAACCACCAACCAGTTGAAAAAGGGGTCTAACGATTTTTGGGGGTACAGAAAGCAAAAGGGGGTTTAGTTCCTAGGGGGGACCAGTTTAAAAAGAAGGGGTTTAAAAAGAAGGGGTCCCCCAAAAAAATTGTGTAATAAAAAACCCTTGCTGTATTATATCTCCGTTTCCTATCCTATCCTCTAATCCTCTTTTCCAACTACTCCACACACCACTGCTTGTGGTTTCTATTCCATATCTGTAGCTACCGAGAAAGGGTGAAGAAAGTTAGTGTTAGTAATCACATAACCATGTAGAACACTCACCGGGATTCGAACCTGTATGGGGAAATGAAAGCATGTTAAACTCACAAATGCATCGCCTAAACCACTCGAGTGTGAGGCTTTGATGCCAATGAAAGTCCTTTCGTTTTATTTGACTCTACCGTCTTACTTATTACCCAGGTCACAATGAATATATAATGTTTACTGAATAAAACATTAGAATAATTATTTACTGACAGTGAGTTTGAATATTTATAAGTTGAATATTTATAAGTTACTGAATAAAGTTAGCAGATGTCATGATGTAATGTGTGAATTTCTTTGGACTATTCCATGGGAAACAGACAAGGGTGTGTAAGGAAAAAATACCAAGTTCTGAATAAGAACCATTGAAAGCTGCCGTCCATTGTTCTCAAAGTGTAAGTGTATAACTATAAGTACAGTCAATCAGTACTCTTTATCCACTTCGTATGTACAATATGAGTTCAACTTATTGGAACATTGTGAAGTTGCTGGGGAGGCTTTCAACCTCCGTGTCAACGGCAGATTTCTGCAAGGAACAGGGCCTCATTGCTGGTGCACCGGAGTGTCGAGACTACCGGCATCCCTTGTCCTGGTCTGTGAAAGCAGACCGGGGCGACGGGTTTGCTTGGCGGTGTCACCGTGAACCGGAGGTGCCGCAAGAGGTCCCGTACTTGTAGTATCCGGCAGCGCTTTTAAGATCAGCGCCAGCCTCCCCAGCACAGGCTACCGCTTAGGCAGAAAGCAATCCAATAAATCAAAAGATAGAAATAAACATTATTATGTACATGTAGGCTAATCGTTGTGTAAATAAAGAAACCTTTAATAATATTTTCAATTCATGTTGATGAATTTATGATGAATCCTCATCAACCACGAATGAAATCTTGAAAATACACCCTTATGACGACATTCGGACTTTCTTTCCCTTTATTTTAAAAAAGCCAGTACATTTACTCATG
The DNA here is from genome assembly GCA_029582265.1 of Zoroaster sp. YZ-2022. Lineage (NCBI taxonomy): Eukaryota > Metazoa > Echinodermata > Asteroidea > Forcipulatida > Zoroasteridae > Zoroaster > Zoroaster sp. YZ-2022. Next base: position 212,839 of record CM055832.1, read on the forward strand.
GTGGCCATGATTTAATGTCGTCATTATGTTGGAGTGACAAACAGTGGGCGAACAATTCATGTGTCAAATTGCATTTTTCAAATGCCACATGTATTTCCTGGGCACGCCAATAATATCTATATGCTTTCCATTAATTTTAGCATTGACCTACCCACTTCAGAAAATAGAAGAATTCGTTCTTAGTTGCCACTGCGCATGTACGATGACCGGATTGGCCACTGGGTTTTTTGGGGGGAGGTGACAAGATCAGACTGACATGACTGAGGAAACAAACATGGCATCCACATTGATTGCTGTTCCGCAGTCACGGTACACCAAAAATGCTTGATTGTTTTCATGAAAAAAATTATGTAGAATCATCTGAAGTAGCCTACATGATACATCATACATGTCCATCATCATCCATATGTTCTCGACCTTACTGGGCAGGTAAGATTACATTATTGGTTATAATCATAATGAGTGAGAAAAAGTGGCGGTCGGATATGACATTCTACCCGCTAACGTCAGTAACACAAGTTAACCGTTACGTTATGTGTGTTTTTGGTTACGTTAATACTTGTTGATAGTGATACACACATGGATGAAGGCTTAGTATGATACACCAGCCTGACACCTGCACTGACAAATCATAAATAAACATGGCCATGGGGTCCCCCATTCCCATCTCTCTTGCTAATTCCTATCTTAATTTGTCAATACAGTCCAACAAAACAGATAATATATTATTGTTGTCCTTTCTGTAATGCACGTGTACTCACCTTCGCCATTACAAACACAAATTGAACATGCCTTTAGATAATCGGGTTTCCCAACTATCTTTGTATTGCTTCCGGCCGGCCGTGTGCATTGAGAATTGGTTTCCGACCCAAAAAGAGCGCCCTCTTGCATCTTGCAGACATACTACCATTGACAATCATAATTATAGCCCGTCGTATTTCTTTTTACATCAGTTCACCTGCATGCAACTGTTTGAATTAATCAAAACAACTGCTTAATTTCTTTTGGAAAGAAAAATAAGTACTTTCTGATAATACTGAATTGAGATATTTCCAAAGGTCAGTTTATCAATAACGGTAATTGAGTGCCCTATTTTGAGGGCTAAACCTTAAATGTTCCAAAGAAATGACAAAAATTTCCGCTAGAAAAAAAACTTTATGGAGAGGCGTGCGATAATCGTCAGTCGTCGATAATCTTTCAAGTGATGAATAACTGTGATTGTTCCTGTAGCTTCTTCAATGGTCCTCATTTATTTCAGTGAGTGGATTGAGGCCAGGAACAAGTTATAGAAGTTTCCTCAGTGATGTATCCAGAATGGTTAAACCGGGGAGGGGCAAAAATCCACAAAATCAGAATTTATTATTTTTTTTAAATTTAGTACTTTTTTCTTCAGATTTATTAATTATTTGTTCAAACATGGACATCAAACGGGGCGGTACATACTGGGAAAGTATAAGATTGGTGCGCCATCAGAATTGTAATGAACAAACTGAATGCGACAAGAGGCCTAATTGCCAAAAAATCACCATATTTCCAAGATGTTCACCGGATGGAATGGGCTATAGTTGCGCCTTACCCCCGCTAATGCATGAGTTCTCTTTTGATTTTCCATGGACTCCTTGGAAAATTAAAATATTGGGTATTGATATAATTATGCATGCACTCTGGATCGATTCATACAGTTTATAGGACTCATTCTTTAAAATAACAACATCTCAAACAAAACCACTTATACAGAAGTTAAACCAGAAATTTCCCGATTTCCCATCATTTCAATTCCCCTATTCATGATTCGAGGCGCCGGCTTGCGCTAATGCCCGGTCATTTAATTAGTATTTTCTCTGGGGCATTATTGTCCAAAATAAAAGTTAAAACTCTATAGTAAGATTACGGATCATTCGATCGTATTATTGTCACACATTGCTTGGATTAAGTTCAACTAGTCTGTTGGAAATATTAATGCCACTATAAACTACCATAAATTTCTTGCATTGCAAGCAACAAATAAAATAAAGATAGGCCTAAGGCAAAAAAAAACAAAAAAACAAAAAAACAACCCCCACCCAAAAAAAAAAAAAACCCTAACCAAACAAACAAACAAACAAATAACAAAAACAACATCAACAACAACAAAGTCTCTGGTTTCTGGTCTCCGTGCACGTCGCCTCATACCCGTGCGTCAGCATTTTTAATTATTTTAATTTTTTGGCGATGAAAACGATGTCTAATGGCCGATTTTGAATCTGACCTATATGTATGACCGGAATTAACCGGATACTTTTTTGGCAAAAGTTATAAATATGAAAGTTTCGTCTGCTCAGTGAATAAGGGTCAGTTATTTGATTTGTAACAGGCACGTGCATACATAGGTCCCAAAGGGTGCTTGAGCCCCTGCCCTTTTTGCCTAGTATAAAAAGTGCCCTTTTTAGCCCAAGGTTTTGTTTTTTTGTTTTTTTTTGAATGAATTATTAAGTTCCTGTTGCGCATAGACTGCCCTGCCTAGTTGAAAGATGTCAGGATAGAATAAAATTAGAATAAATATTAGGTCAGCAGAGATGCCCCTTACTATTCCTGTGCACGAGCCTGCATGTGCCCCTCCGCGAAACTAGATTTCACGCATAGCCGCGCGCGCCTATACGTCTTTGATAGGCAGGCACACGCTGTCACTGAAACACGAAATTGACATCCCGTGGCTCACTCACCACCAGATCAGATTGTAAATGAAAACCAGTCATCAACATAATCTGATCTGATTGTAATGTTAAAAACCATATTATGCGTTTTTATTAATAAATAAACGCACAAATTTTTTTTAGCTCGCGCGCTACGCGCGCTCGCATGGAATTACACTGCCCTTTTCAGACTCTGAGCCCTTGCCCCTCTACAACCCTGTGCACGTCCCTGATTGGTAATATCACCCACATTTGACAACAATTCATTTTACGCAGCTAGCCGACACCAAAAGTCTATGTTCCATTTTTCTATATCAATTATTGGTCAATCATTAACTTTATAATCTTGATCCAAAAGCTCCGGCTTTGATCGTCCCGCGCAGTGGCTCATTTTATGCGCTGCGCGCACGCACCTGCTGCGAATAAAGTCCATAGTCGGGCCCCGCCCATACACTCATTCCCGGCCCATTCATATTGTATGGGCTGTTGCCAGACTCATCTGCTCCTGTCTGTCTGTGTCTCACGCGCACGTACATGTACATCCGGCGACCGTGCTTGTAATGCATGGAATCACGCAGTTAATTGTATAACGTTATTACATACCACCATATCGTATGTATGTAGTTTACGTACGTATACTGTACATAGTACATGTACTGTGGATAAAAGATTTGACTTGAGTGCAACATCAGAATGACACAACATAATACACTTTAAAACGTTTTGAAATTCTAACAAACTTCGTTATGTTAGACCGTAATTTAATCGGATTTCTCTTCTCGAAGTCCAAGTTCAGGCCACGTGTATGCCGTCATGTATTTCTTGTTTTCATAATTGTGTTCTTTATGATAGAATTTTGTTCGTCGGATTGTCAGAATGACATTGACTGTCACCGTGGGGTTTGCCAGTCAGGCTCCTGTGTCTGTGAAGATGGGTGGACGGGCTCGGAGTGTGATCATTGCGGCGGACGGACACGGTAAGGATCCTTAAGTTTTATGAATTAGGGCAGTATCAGGAAGGTCATAAGACAACTCGACCCTTGTGACAACTCGGCACAGACAACTCGACCCACGAGACAACTCGACCTTGTGGAAAAAATGTCGTATCCGACCGCCACTTTTAAAGGTTTTTGGGGGAATTTTTGGGTAGAATGTTGTTATCTGGCCGCCACTATTTTTCATTAAATATAACCAATAATGTAATCTTACCTACCTGGTAAGGTGGAGAACATATGGATGATGATTGATGGACATATACATGTAGTAGGCCTATATCATGATATACATGTAGGCCCTACTTCAAATTATTCCAGGATATTTATTTCATGAAAAATCAGGCATTTTTGGTATACGATGACTTCCTCAGTCATGTCAGTCTGATCTTGTAAACTCCACAATTAGTGACCAACACAGTCATCACTCATTCTTGTACATGCATAGTGGCAACTATAATACTGGATCCTTCTATTTTCTGAAGGGGAGGATTTTTTTAGAAGGGAAATCAAGTCCGAAAACCATCATAAAAGTGGATTTTAAAGATAGTTTTCGCTTTCTGTACCACCAAAAATCGATAGAATTATTTTTTAACTGTGGTTGCAAAAAAAATCCAAAAAAGCCCTTAAAAAGGGCGGCCGGATACGACATTCTTTCCGAATTTTCTTGCAGCCACTAACTAGTTAAAAAATTATTCTATCGATTACAGAAAGAGAAAACTATCTTTAAAATCCACTTTTATGATGGGGTTTGGACTTTATTTCCCTTCTAAAAACATCCTCCCCTTCAGAAAATAGAACTAGAAGGTTATACTAGTTGCCACTGAGCATGTACAATGACTGTGTTGGTCACTAACACTACAGGGGAGTTGACAAGATTAGACTGGCATGACTGAGGAAGTCATCGTATACCAAAAATGCCTGATTCAACCCTAACTCCCTAGGCATTGTACCTACTAAAACAATAAAAATCCTTCAAAATCCTCCAACTGGCTTTGTTGTCTAGGGAGTTAGGGTTAATGAAAGAAATATCCTGGAATAATTTGAAGTAGGCCTATGTGTCCATCATCATCCATATGTTCTTCACCTTACTAATACTAAGTATACTAGGTAGGTGAGATTACATTATTGGTTATATTGAATGAGAAAAAGTGGCGGTCGGATATGACATTCTATCCGACCTTGTGACAACTCGATCCACGAGACAACTCGACCCATGTGACAACTCGACCCACGAAAAACTTGACCCATGAGACAACTCGACCCTTGTGAGAACTCGACCTACGAGACAAGTCGACTCTCGTGACAACTTGACCCTTTATGTGACAACTTGAACCCTTGTGACAACTTGAACCCCCTTTTTTGCTCGCGCTGCGGGATAGGGAAGGATTAATGTAGTCGAATTGACAACGCGCTAAGTTGAGTTGGGTTAGAATGCGCCACGACTTATGAATTAACTTGAATGGAAAAAGGTTGAAATTCGAATTTCCACCAGGAAATACAATGTAGGGCACTACCTCTCTACACAGTGTTGTAACGTTAGTTGAATATATCAGTACCTGTACTGTTGAGTACTGGTAGATGAAATCATCAAGATTCAAGATACTCAAGTTTTTAAACTTAAAGACCATACAAAATGGTAAATATTTTCAACCCTATTTTAAAAAGTAAGTAATTCTAAGTAATCACCAAAAATAAGACTTTCATTATTTTTATTTAACCCTTCAAAAAACCTATGAAAATGTACTTAGCCACTGCCGCGAACGACAGGCCCAAAACAAAAGCCTTCAGGGACATGTTCACTGAGCCTATTTTGATGACGTACATTTACGGGAGGGCGAACGTCACAACTGTTTACTGCGGTACGTTTTGTACACAAAGCATATCACATCGCGTACAGCTGCAAAAATAAGTTTACCAACTACGACTTCCAAAAGTGTTTTTGAAAAAGTTTCTAAAAGTAGTACTGACCAATTGTGTTGTTCATCATCGTCATTTGATGGAGATTATACTGATGCCAAAGTTGGTGATATAAGTGACATAGAATCGTATCAGTTAAGCCCGGAATGGACAAAATCCGGATGAAATCCTGGCGAAAATGGCGAAGTCTAAGGAAGATCTTGAGTCCTGCATAAGCGCACATAATGGTATCCTATTTTTATTGCATTTTACGAACAAATATTCTAAGAGCAACCAAAGTTTGGAATGTCCATTATTTGATTCATTGAATTTTGTTATCAGGAAAGTTAATCTCACTGCAAAATGTGTCCAAATTGTTCTTGTTTTGTGCCGATAAAAAAATCATCCTTTGGTGATCTTGCCGTTGCTGTCAACCAGACTAATAGTTTGACAATGACACGACCCCAGTATGTCCACACTGCACTGGAAACATACTGTATGTATGTGCACGGACGAACACACAATACATGAGTTGCACGTGAAGGGGAATCCCATATACACATGTACATGTACGGCCGGACAACGCGGCGGCAGCCAGACCGTTGTTAAGACGGCTCCTTTCGAGTTTGTTTTTTTAAACTAAGAAGAAACAAAGAGGACAACTGACCTGATTTTGAGTTTCTTGCATGACAGATATTTTAATAAACCCTGTCACGGTAAAATGCGCCATGTTTTTGACGGGGCAAAAATGTCCCATCAAAAACATGGCGTATATTATTGTGAAAGTGTCAGAATGTGTGTCATACAGTGATCTAGCCCCATTCTAAGGTCAATACACTGGACTCCATCTGTATTCTTGGCCCTAGCCCCACATTTACAAAAAGGGTTAATTTTTTTATTTATTTAAAAAAAAAAATTCATCTGCTAATTATTACAACCTAAAACTTAGTGATAAGCCCAAGCAGACACTTTTGGCATAAAATTATTCTGGGATAGCTCACACTGCTCACTTTCATGAAATTTCGGGCATGTGAGAGAACTGTATCTTGCACACACCTTAGCAGTAATCAAACACGCCCATTGTTTGCCACACAGATGGTTCGCCTGTGTCTAGTTTCAGATTACCTCTAGTTCTCTAGGAACTACATGTAGCTTCGCATGGAAACACCTTTCCCATGATGCCCCACGGCAGGCCGGGTAGGGGGAGCAAAACTCGTAACCAAGCACGTTGTGCGTATATTTGGAGTATGTAGGTAATAGACTTAATAATAATAATAATAACTGGATTTATAGAGCGCCAAATTGCTAAAGGATACAAGGTGCTTTTACATTATTATCCCTGGTCATTGGGTCAATATCAATCCTTAAACTTTCTCAGCTCCCTGGGGAGTATACAATGTACTTTTGATATTTTACAATGATAACACTTGGGAGTTGTAATACAATGAGTAATGTGTACATTGTAATGTACAGGTACATCTCATGTGTTGGGTCTCGTGTTTTGTTCAATGATATCTTTAATATCTTTTATTTATTTCCTTTCCTTATCCTCTTGCATTATGTCCTCCATGGGTGCTGCCAACATGTTACTTTTTGTTCCCTTCAGCTGTTTGCCGTGGCTGTTTGGGGGGGGGGGGGTCTTTTCATTGGGGTAACTGGTTGGGCTGTAGGTTGGGGTGGTCTTCGCACTTGGGTCCTCACTTGGATTTTGCTTGGGATCCAGTTGACGGCATCTGTGGTGGGTCTTATAGAGTGTATTGTGCAATGTACATGTATCTCTTTTAACTTTATTTATTATTATTTTTTTTATATTTATATGTATTTTAATGTCTGTAAAGTCTTTACTGGGCACCTTTGAAAAACAGTGTTCCACTTAAAGAACTAAATAAAAAAAATCATAAATATTACATATTTCTTACCAACACCAAAGTTTTCAAAATTTTCGCATTTGTATACTGAGTGTGACATTTCAGGACCCCCCCTCCCCAATTTTTAAAAAATTGTCATCATTTTATTTTACTGACCTAAACCAGAGTCAAGGATATGTGGTGCGTAAACAAAGTGAGTTTGCACTTTTGTATTTAAACCAGTAATGCTACATGTACATGTATTTATTGGTACTCTCAAAAATCGTTATTGATCAGTTATTACAATTTACATAATTTTACTTACATGTAGTGTAAATTTTTTCATTATTTGTTTTTATAATGGAAATAATTTCACAGGTTGGTTTAATGTAAAAATATACAATGTATACTGTGTACACCTTTGATTCTTACAGTAGCATTGATGCATATATTTATAGAATTTGTACCATAAATAGTGTATATTAGCTTTAAACATTGAATTTCTAAGTACTTCTGTTGATTAAAACATTTGATTTAAAGCCAGTATACCATTTGGACAACCCCTTATTACATTTAACTGTACTAAACCAAAGCCTTTTGAGGATGATGGTTTATTTCATGTTTCTTGTTTGTAAACTGGAAATGGTGTTATTAGTAAGGCTGTGCTTTTTTGGTTATTTCGGGAACTGGATACCTGAAATTGGAAATCTTCGGATACCTGGGTAACCGTAAACAATTTTGTAAAAAAACAATATGAACACAAGTTTTCTCTTGTTTTATAATAGTCATAATAAATGTCAACTTTCCGTAATAATTACCTGCTTCCATATTAAAAACGACTTGTAGCATCCCCATTCACCTCCAAAAATTGGAGAATTCCTTTTGTGTGAATTAAATGTCAAAATTTTCAAAAGTTGTTTCCGGGTAATTGGAACCAAAAAATGGAACTGGTAATGGCAGTATCGGTCGGATACCCGGCACAGTCTTAATTATTAGGCAGACTGTACACATGCATACATGTACTGTACACATACACTTTATGTACACAAAGTATCTGCACACTTTATGTATACATTGTACAATCTGTGGATGTTGCTGTAATAATGAACTGGTGTAAGTCTGTACCATCAACATGACTAGGGGTGATGTCATGGATCAACAATTAAAAGTAGACTTTGTGCTGTATCACACCATGATCACATGCATTATACTCTACATTGTACACGTATGTAGAGCTGCAGATGTACACTTACATGTACACTGGCACAACATAATGTGTTTAATCCAGTTTGGGTGATGAACCTGATGGTGGGCGGGCGGGGGGAACAGGTTGTCCACTTGTTCTATTGCAACATCTTCCCCCAACATGTACATGTATGTACAGGTACATACTACATCTACATGTACATGTACAGTGTATGTACATTTTATAAATATGCATTTATACCTGTGATTCATGAAAAATTGGATTTGAGCCAAAAATGTAAAAAGTAGATTTTTCTTTTGACTAAGGTATTTCAATTCCTTATCAAAATAAAATATATTTTGTTTTTAATAATGTGCCAACATACATGAAAAAACATGTACAATGTATGTAATTGGCTAATACATGTAACTGATAATTGACTTTTCAAATGATGTTCCAATTGATATTTCATTTTTCAATGAGTATTTATTGAAACAACAATGAAGATCCCCATTTGGGGTTGTGTACATGTCTATAGAGACACTCTGATCTATTGCCATGGTTACTGTTTTCAGTGAGTGATGCAATTACATGTACATGTATGGCAATCTTCACAAAGATGTTTGTGTACACACTGTACATACACTTGAGGGCATAATTTAACAATACATGAATTGTTAATGTGTAAAGCCTTGCCTCTTCCCAATATGCCTGGCAGAGTCTGTACATGTTGTGATGATAGATTTTAACGTTGAACTTGAAGTAGTGTGTGCATATTTTTCTCAGTGGCTGTTTATGGTACATGCATGGCATGTTCATAAACCTCATCGTTGTTTATTACTACCATTGAGCGATAACAGTTTGAGTGTTTTTTTTTTTTTACTGTCAGATATTTTTAAAGTTTGGTAATTAATAACATGTACATGTACATATACTTTTCAGGAGAACTACATATGTAATCAGGAACTAACAAATCCAGCCACCCCCCCCGACCCCTTCCCCCAAAAAATGCAATGATTATCATCATCCGGGTCATTACGATATCTGCTGATACAGACAGTAGTTCCTGCAGAATCTGGCACGTACATCGCTAGCACATATGTAAAGAATATTCAATGAAGCCTGGCTCTGCAGTTATTCATTTTATATAAAGCTACACAGACACCATCAGTAGACAGTCTGTCATACATGTTAAACATAACTCACATTGATCATTGTCTTTCTGTGTGACTACACAAAAAGGCATAGATGTGAGTTATGTTTTTGCACATACATGATCGACACGCTGGTAAAACATGGATGACTAATATGTACATGTACATGAGGTCAGCGGCGGCGCTAAGGGGGGGGGGGCGCCAAATGCCCCCCACCCAATTTTTCCCTTATGGTAAGTCAATGTTTTTTCAGCAGTACAAAATTACATTAAAGATTAATGTTTTCCCCCTAAAATTTAAGCTTGCCCCCCCCCCCCCCCAGTTTAACAGGTCTGGTGCTGCCGCTGCATGAAGTCAATCAAAATTGTTGCCAACGTCAACACAACATCAAAAAGGAAAGACACTATCGAATGCGAGTGAGGCCAAGAACTATAATGAAAAGTATAGAAAAAGGCGATGTTGATGGAATTTCTCTTGCCGAAGTTGTATGAAAACTTGACTGGCCTGGCATGGCATCCATGTATTATCTGCTGTGTAACCCCATACCATATTTGCAATGTGAGTTTGAACATTTTCTGCTTTTTTTTTTATTGATCAGTTGCATACTGGCCTAATGTAATATGTAAGGAGGTTGGAGATACTTCTTGTAATCGTCAATACACACGAGAGCTATCTATCCAGTCTCATTACACATTCATTCTATTTAGCATGATACATATCTGTTTGAAAAGACACATTGTAAAAAAGTACCTTAAAATAAGGTACTATACATTTATGCATTCCTGCATAATATGCTATTCTGCTGTGGGCAATGCATTACAAGTGTACGTCACCACGTTTCTTCACGTCTGCAGGCTAAACCGTGGCTAAAAGAAGACAAAATGACCAATTGGTCTGACTGGCTATAGTATTTTGATGTACACACACAGTAGCATCATGCATAATCATGCCATACACTTGCAGATCATCATCATAAATTATGTATTCAGTTTATATATATGTTACATGTATGCACATTCATTGGTCAATTGAACATTGAATATTAGCTAATATTTTGATGTAAACAATGCAGTGCAGATCATGGGCATAATCATGCCATACACTTGTATAGTATCACCAGCATATGTACACATTGTTTATAAATGATACATTATGGTGCACGTGTACATGGACATAAATCTCAATGGATTAACCCTAACTCCCTAGGCATTGTACTAAAACAATAAAAATCCTTCAAAATCCTCCAACTGGTTTTGTTGTCTAGGGAGTTAGGGTTAATTGCTTAGTTGAACATTGAATATTGGCTAGTATTGTGATGTACTATGTAGTAGCATCATTTGCAGGCCATGTACGTGTATGTGTCATGTATATGACATGTACATGACATGTACATGACCACAATACATGCCATACACTTGCCTGGAGCTGCATTCACATTGGTTAATTTTACAAAGTACATGTTTATTAGTTAAACCCTGACTATTCGCACTGTGCATGAGCTGTTGAGGGCACATGTTGTTAGGCCACTGTGAGCGAAAGGGCAGCAATAGTGCGTCGCGTTTGGTGTATTTTGCAGTTGATGTTTGTACGTGTGGAATATCTCCAGCAATCATTGGCTGGTAGATGTACACACGCGCTTAGTAGGCTACCATAACATACGCACAATGCTCATACGGCGCCAAAGTGGCTATCATCAAGACACTGGGTGCAAATTCGCCGCTAGAGGGCTACAATGTGCACTGAGCGGATTGTACATAATTCTTGGATAGCTTTGTTTGTTGTAGACAATGTTAATGTGTCTGCATATTTGTCCAGACCTCCAGGCTGTCTTGTTGTACAGTGTATGTCAGTTCTCCTACAAGTTGAAATCAATTAGTTTGATAATGTGAACAATATGAACACTGCATTGGTTTTTGAGGTTAACATGGATGAAGGCTGTGTAAGGCGTGATATTTACCTCAGTGCTTGTCTGGTTTGGTGACTCACCATGTATGGCTTCTATAAATTTATTGCCAATTATTGGGATCACACCTGTCTGTTGATCCCGATTTTAATTTTCTCTCCACCTTCATCATGCTCTGATGATTATGACAGTTGTTTGTATTGCTAATTAATGATTTAAAGGGGGACTGACATGGATTATCAAACAGTTAAATATGTGATCGTTTTATTCTTTTATATCAGTAAAAGATAATAAAATTTTTGTTGTGTTTTATTGTTTTTGAGAGTGTTATTTTACCATTGTAAAAATGACCCCCACTTTTACGCCCTGCACGGAGGAGCTGTTCATGACGTCATGTCGGGAAGAGAAATTCGGCTCAAAACTCGGCTCAAAATGATCGCTGCACAAAACTATGTGAGCCGATGGACCTGACCACTTTACTCTTGTCACTGTCAGTCGAACTTTGCTCGTCCAAATACGGCGATTTTTGGGTCACTTGGGAACAGATGAAGGCTAACACCGTCTTTGGTGGTGTTGCTGCATCCTGCAGAAACACATCTTCCCGGCATTTTATTAGTTCCGGAAACAAAAATCACGGAAGAAATGAAATCGACGTTACGTATGTGAAACGTTTGTATGTACATGTACATCATGTACACATCGGATCTTCCTGACCTTACGTCACATATCTTATGCAAATGAAGCTTCCACCATGGGGCGGGGTTGCCTCCCCCAAACACTTCAAACATTGTTTTAAAATACTTGTACTCAGAAATCAATGATTAAATAGACACAGGTGGGTCTCAAAAACAATATTTTATTACAAAACGCCTTAAGCACACACACAATGAAGGATGTCAGTCCCCCTTTAAAACAAGCTCACTTGTTAATACAGTCAAATGCTCATAGACCATGTAGACTGTATTATCTTTGAGATTGAGTCTACATACATTATGTAGTTTGACCTTGAAATATGTCAGACCAGCTATACTTTGAGTATATGGGCAATTCCATCAAAAAGTGTCCTGGACCCAAAATTTTGGAATCAAATTCATGGCAGAATTGTTAACTTAGTACGTAAGAATGATAGCTGGGCAATCCAAATCTGCATTTTGTTTGTGTTTTTTCTTTTGTTTGCAGTATTTTCCGTCGTTATTTAAAAAATTAATTAATGAGGCTAATTCGTGATTTTTTGTCCTACTTTTGTTAAACTTTTCAATCCGCTCCCCTGGTTACATTATAAAAGATATTAAAATTTTTATGACTAAAAACATAAAACTGGAGGTGCTTGTTCTAAATTGTTGAGACGTTTTATGATAACGCTATTTTCAGGCTAATGAGGCTCGCTTAAATTAGCCCTTAATGACCATTTATGAAATGTAATGTCCATGACATTTTACGCTGTTTAGTTTCCCACTCTAAAGCCAATAAGAGATATTTTATGAGACTTCATATGCAAAGCTAGTTTTTAGGGGCTAATTGTTTAATGTATGAAAATTTAAAAAAAATTAATTACAATTGTCCTAACGAGAGTCATGGACATTACATTTTTTTGTCATGGACATTACGCCATGGACATTACACATACACATACTGCTTATATACCCTTTAAAACAATGGAATGATCCTAATATGCAAATGTATAATACAATGCAACTTTTCAATCCGCTCCCTGGTTACATTATAAAGATATTTTAAATTTTTATGACTAAAAACATAAAACTGGAGGTGCTTGTTCTAAATTGTTGAGACGTTTTACTGTATGATAACGCTATTTTCAGGCTAATGAGGCTCGTTTAGTTTCCCACTCTAAAGCCAATAAGAGATATTTTTATGAGACTTCATATGCAAAGCTAGTTTTTAGGGGCTAATCCTTTAATGTATGAAAAAAAAAAAAAAATTAATTACAATTGTCCTAACGAGCGTCATGGACATTACATTTTTTTTGTCATGGACATTACACATAATGCTTATATACCCTTTTAAAACAATGGAATGATCCTAATATGCAAATGTATAATACAATGCAACTTTTCAACCGGCCCCTGGTTACATTATAAAAGATATTTTAAATTTTTATGACTAAAAACATAAAACTGGAGGTGCTTGTTCTAAATTGTTGAGACGTTTACTGTATGATAACGCTTATTTTCAGGCTAATGAGGCTCGCTTTAGTTTCCCACCTAAAGCCAATAAGAGATATTTTTATGAGACTTCATATGCAAAGCTAGTTTAGGGGCTAATCCTTTAATGTATGAAAAAAAATTAAATTAATTACAATTGTCCTAACGAAGGCCATGGACATTACATTTTTTTGCAAGCACTTCATATTACTGTTGAAAAACAATCACATTAGTTTGAGAAAATAAAAAACAACAAAGAGGATTACAATTGGGAATGATAATTAGGAAGGAAAGATAAGATAACTATGGTAAATCACAAAGGAAAGAGTTATACTTGCATAAATGTACAAAAAGGGGATGATCATGAGGGGCGGGGTTTCAGTGAGATGCTAAGGGGAGTTCTGGTTCAAGAAATGTGTGGAAGAGGTTACAAATGGAGAAGAGAGATACTTGACAATGTGTAATATACATATCAAAGGCAAGGGGTTACAGCATAATGTAAACAACAGTGATAAGATGACGCATCATTAAAACAAGTTGGTCAGAATGTCCATGACGCCAAAAATATGCCAAAATGTAATGTCCATGACACTTCATTAACATGTAAAACGAGAAAGTTGAAAGTTGCCCTAAAATGTTATTAATTTTATGTTAACTGTTTCCCTGTTAACAAAATAAAATGAGTTTTAAAATTTGGAACTTAAACTTCACAGAGTTTTGAAATTGATTGTGTTCGTAAACTCACTCCGCTTTCGTAATGTCCATGACGCTGCTTGCAATACTCATACTCATTAATTAATTAAAACTATTTAAAAGACATAGTATCATTTGAAGTATTAGAACACAGGTTACAAGTATCCAACACAAAACAATCAATCAAAACTTTTAATTTGTTTAAACTGACATGTAAAGTTTTAAAAATGTCCCAAAACGTAATGTCCATGACATGGAATTGCCCCTATGTACTTTACCAGGTGTCTAGTTTGTTGATTACAGTGTATGTACACTAATAAGTGTATGTATGTTAGAAGATTGCCTAGTTTTTATTTATAATATTAATTTCATTTCAATAGAAATGTCTCATTGATAGTGTCTTACAGGACATGTACATGTGCCAACCAGTGTTTTAGCCAGCGAGCCGTGCAGGCCGTGTTAGCACGGCCAGTTTAAAAAAAAACACGGTCTATATTTTCAAGCACGGCTTGTATTTTTAAATCGAAGCCGTGCTAAAATGTTTTAGAAAATCTATTTCAGTAAAAGGGAATTTCATGTCAATAATTTGTGATTTTATTTTATGAAAAGGGACAATTTTTTTTAACTTTGAATTTTTCTTTTTCTTGTGGACAATTTAAAACATAAAAGACGTAACGCAGATAAATTTAATTTCACCAGTTTTTCACCTCCGTTCGATTGTGCACGCACAGCGGAGTCTCCGATTGACTTGTCACGCTGGTGGTCCGACTTTCGTCTGGTACACGTGTTGGTATAAAATCAACTCTGTATTTACATGTGCACAACCGAAACGGGGAACCAGTCCGTATTTCATAGACTTGATTTAGTCTATTCAGAGAACGTCAGTTACATCATGTCGGCCAAAAGGGGAAAAATAACAGACTTCTTCACAAAGGTAAGAGCAAAATTGTCACGTTTAACTTACAACATGTACAATCAAAATACTTTGGGGTACAATGCAGTCGTAGGCCTACCAAATTTGGGTTGTGTTGCTCAACGTCCATACTGTTTTGTTTAACAATGCCATGTCATGCTGATGAGAGTTTCATGAACTTGATCGGAATTGGCATCAGAATTTCGTCGTCATTCTGCCGAAATCAACTGATCAGAAAATTACCTTACAACACCTCATAATATCATACATAAATCCACTGGCAAATCTGAAATCATAAGCATTGAAGATCGATCTCACATGTCAAAAACATGTCAATGTGCATACCACATCGTTCGTCGACTCGTGGTGTATGTACATTGCATGGTCGGACTGTTTATGTTTGTGTGTGTACGACTACGACGTGTGTGCACGTGCGCGCGCTGTGATGTTGTGGGGCACTAATAAATAGCGCAGAGGACTTATACGTATGTATACATTATATGTGCCCGTGTGCAAAAAATAGTGAACTTGATCTAGTCACATAACACCTCAAAAAACAAGATGTACTTCAAACAAAATGGCAAATTGAAGAAAATCAGAAAAATACAAAGGTTCATTCATATGCACGTACATTTAATTTTTTTTCTTTAAAAAAATATAATTAAAAATTGTACTGATTTGTCAAAGAAAACATTTGTGTCATATTCTCATTTACATAACTAATTGACATAGCTGTGGTTTAATACTATTAACTGACATCGTTAAATTACATTTTATATTAAAATACATCGAAACATAATTTCATTTTAAAAATGTAACCCTTTTTTATATATAATAAACACTTGGTGGTATAAATACTAGTTTCGTGGCATACGCATTTCCAAATATATTGTTAACAAACTTTATTAAACTTTTTTGTGATCTCAATTTATTTAATGTTCTATTCTTAGAGATTATTTATTATCAAACATCACAGTGACTACAATTATTCAGATTAGGCCCACTTAGGTAAAAATATCTTTAGGAACATTTTGACAGCTGTAGCCACTTTCAATTTCATTTCATAAGGCCACAGTTCAAGACGAGAAATGGGATGTACAAGACGTCCAAGAAGATTCTGATTCTGATTTTGGTCCTGAGGATCATGTTTTTTTCCCCAACAACCTTGTGATGGAGATGATGATGAAGATGATGATGATGCAAAATTAGTGGACTATTGCACATTCTGTATTTTCTGCTAAACTTATTATTTTTTGTTTAAAAAAGGAAAAAATCTAACCAAATTAGCTAATTTCTACCTGAAAAACAGGTATCAGAAATGCATTAGAGACCACCAGAGAGCATCTAAAATAGCCAGAGCTTCCAGGGTCCTTAAGCAGGCCCTGGACCCCGGCCGTGAAGGACTTCGCGCTCCGCGCTCGTGTTGTGTGCTTTGCACACAAATTTTGGACTCCAATAAGTTGCACTCCCACTTTTTTTTTTTGCACTCCCACTTTACCAAATCCTGGCTAAAACACTGCTGCCAACATACATGTGTTTTGAAATATAAAATACATGTACATGTTCTGTTGTACTCAATTTCTCTCATTTACATACTTATGATGTACATTTATACACAAACTATTTCAAATAATTGTATCCTTTATACTGTTTTGGGTGAACATTAACTCACTGACATGTAGTACATGTACATTGTAAATAAATCTCAATCTGTGTTTCCTCTGGTTGATAAGTACTGCAAGGCTGTATGCAATGTTGTGATTATGAGCGACCATAAGAAAGAAAGGATATATATACACAAGACCCATCAGTACCCATATGCTCACACTATACTCAAAGTATAATTCCACAAAATATACTGATATTTGTTATGATTCTTACATGCGAGTTAATAAACATTTGTGAAAATGTGAGGTGGTCAATAAAATCAGCGAGACCGGTGGGCCCGAAATGGGTGGACAACTATAGTTTTTAAGGTCAAAGGTCAATATTGAGATCTCATCCAACATTAGAGGTCAAGGTGACATTTCTCACATGTCATACGTTTCAATAGCTTTCCAAAAATACAAACAGTACCAATTTCAAATATTAGTAAGTTTAAGGTGTTTTGTGTTCAGGTTAACTAATTTGGCTGAAAAGAACTTGGAATTCCTTTAAAACCATTTGTCCCATATGGAAAATAGCCAAGTGGGTTTCTATAGGATACAGGTGACAACAGTTATTAAAATCGGTGATGTGGAAAAAGTGTTAAATATTGACCCTGATGAAATGTGTACAGTGTATAATAATAATAATAATAATAATAATAAACATTTATATAGCGTCCATCCATGAAACATGCTCCTGGGCGCTAAACAAAAAAGGACCTAAAAGATTAAATGTTATTACATATAAAATTACAGTTATAAACATCAATTCAGTAAGTTAATCAAATTAAAATTAAAATTAAACCAATCAAAAAATTAGATCAAAAATTAAATTAAATTACAGAACAAAACGGACTTCAAAAAAGTAATATCAAATGTTGCTACATAAAAATAACAGCTATAAACATCAATTCAGTAAATAAATAAAATTACATTAAGTCAACATGTACACACTACAAATTTTTTAACCTTTTATGTCAATATACATTATGATATACATTAATTAGTGGTTTAAAAAAGCATATTTAACCCTCCTATGGTTTGACCTTTCAAAACCTTTCAAAATCTGCTTACTGGCCAAAATGGCTATCAATAATTATGAACCCTTTAAAACCCTCCAGAATTTGTTGCTACTGAACAACCACACCTTTCAATACCCTTTGAAAGGTATTGAAACATTTCAACACCAGTTTGTTCAGAGAGTTGTTTCACCTTTCGAAACCTTTCATAGGTCCCTTTTGTCAGACAGTTTTCTCACCTTTCAAAACCCTTCAGTACAGCAAACTTGAAAGGTTTTGAAAGGTCTGACAATTCTATGGCAAACTGCACTGTACATAGGAGGGTTAAAAATATGTGTCTTAAGACCAGCTTTAAAACTTTCCACATTGTTGGCTTCCCTAATCTGCCTAGGAAGCTGGTTCCACAGGTGAGGACCACCAGTAACAGAACATCCTATCACCTGAAGATACCAGTCTCGCTCTGGGGCATGTCAACAGAGTCACATCACTTGCAGAGCGGGTGGACCTAACAACAGGCTTAGTAGTAACAAGATCACAAAGATACTCAGGGCAAAGACCATTCAAACATTTAAAAATAAGCAAGCACACCTTAAACATAATACGATACTTAACAGGAAGCCAATGTAACTGCATTAGAGCTGGAGTGATGTGTTCATACTTCTTGGTACCAGTAAGTAACCTAGCGGCCGAATTCTGAACTCGCTGTAAGGGGACAAGGGTGGTGTCGGGGAGACCAGATAGAACAGCATTACAATAATCAATACGAGAAGTGACTAACATATGGATTACTTGTTCTGTAGCCTGACAACCTACATGTATAAACCTCATAATCTTGCTAATATTGTACAAGTGTATGTATGTACATACATGTACATGTATACAGTAATTGTGTAATTGTGTGTTTTTCTCAAAACAAATTAAGATTTTAAGAATTAAGATAATAAAAACAAAATATTCACCCCAAGGTTATAGGGACCATATCCTAGTGCCCTTGCCCAAGATACCTTGCATCTGCAATGTACCGTACATATTGCACATATGTACTGGTGTCCCTTCTCCCAATACTAGTGCAGCTATTAATGTTCTGTATGAAATTATAGCACTAGCAGTCAATATCCTATCATCTGTTATCTGTCACTAATTTATCCAGTAGTTAAATCACGCTTACAGCCTGGTTTATCTGTGAAATCCCCATACTGACTCCCAATAATGAAATGAAAACACTCGGTGTAGAAAAAATAAACTACTCAGGTACATGTACATGTATACATACATGTAGCCTGTTGGGGCTTTAAAGATACAAGTACAATATTGTATAACACTTAATACAGATCTGTACAAAAATGAGTCTCTGCCTACTTGAATATTGCATGCAGTGATTCCACTGGAAGGTCTTATCTTGGCCAATAATCAGAAATTCAATATCCGATTTAATACCCTTTTCATGACTCACTCTAGATTGCCTGTAGTTAGCAATTCTGATGTGTTATTATTATAAATTCACAGACCTGCCACAAACTACATGTACATGTACATACAGTACATGTATGAACTTCATGTACACATGTACATTGTATAAATCATGCACATAAGTATGTAGCAAGTTGGTCGATAACATGGTGACATGCAAATACTATACATATTTGTTTACAAGTGTGTCTATTGCATGTTCTTGTGTGTACATTTGTGGTGCACATTTTATGGGTGATATACATGTACATGTACATACAGAAAGTGTACCTGTACATGTACAGGTACACTGTGTATGTACATGTATATATGTACATGTGTACATGCATACTGTACCACTGTACATGTACACTGTACACACAGTACATGTAATAACACATGGACCATCATACATCATGGTGGTTGGTAGAGGTTACACAGCCGTGTGAAATTTCAATCCTAGTCCATGAAATTTAATCAAAGATTTATTATTAAGGTCAGCGTTTGGCAGGTGCATCATGTGTTCCAAAGCGGTGTAATCTTGTAGACCTCGATGGTTGAATCAAGAGACTTTACATTAAATACAATTTCAATTTACATTATATTACAAGTAAAAGCGCATATTTTTATGATTGGGCGAGGAGTGGGGAATGTTTTAGTTTTGCACAGCGTGCAAGAAGGAATGGACATATACCTTAACACTACTTATTCTGGTGGGTAACATATCTACATATAATGTACATGTAGTATGATGCCTCCTTACAAAATAAATCAACATAATTAAACAATAAAGAAATAAAATACACTTGTACAGTATACAAATTATCAGATACAGGGTAAAACCATAAGTGAAAGAACACTAATTGTACATGTAACTGTAATTTGTTAACTTAAAAACACACACATTGAAGTTTTATAATAATAATTTGGTTCACATTTTTATATTTGTATGGTTATTATTAATCTTAATTTTGTTATTTGTTTTGTTGGTGTTTTCAGGTTAGATTCGTCAGTAGGCACAATTCACATTTTTATATTTGTATGGTTATTATTAATCTTAATTTTGTTATTTGTTTTGTTGGTGTTTTCAGGTTAGATTCATCAGTAGGCACAATTTATGACTCTGAAGGGCAATACAACACTGACACTACTTGTGTATGGCTGATAGATAGTGGCAAGTAAGTATTGTTCCTTGACTGTCCATCATGAATCATGCTGGAAGGTTTGTCAAAAGTACCACCGGCCTAATCTAGCCATGGGCATCAGTATGAATCTTTTATACTTGTATAATATCATTGGAAATATGTCATGCATTCAGCAAGTATAATAGCAACGATGTTGCTATTATACCAAAGAGCTCAGCAACTACAACAGAAAGACTACTTGGAAATCGAAACGGTTGCAAACAATAGATTTTTGACTAAATTAAATATAGCGGAGTTTCGTCGTTGTCATGAGTATTAAACAAAGAACTATTTACGGAGGGGTCGTTTCCATTTTAATATTTTATTTAAATAAGAGTTTATAATTAAAGTACAGAGTACTTGGACATCTACCTTTTTTGTATGCTTGAGAAGGCTATGAGCCAGACCATATAGTTTAGTGGAGAGTTCACAGGTTGATTGTTTTGTATTCATAGAAAGTATTGCGTATTCAACAATAACAGTTTTGCCAACATGACAAATGATGTATCTTATCATTAAAGAGCAATCCATATTCTAATTTTGTAATTTCTCTTTTACAGACCTGGTACTGAAATCAGCTTATATTTAGAAGATTTTGCCACCGAGTGCAGTTGGGATTATCTGTATATCTTTGATGGAGACTCTATTTATGCTCCACTTGTTGCTGCTTTTAGGTAAACATTTCTCTCAAAGTATCTTGCATACATACACATCTACATACATGTAGTATGTAAATGGAAAAATACATGAATCAATTAAATGTTTTTTATCTAAATATTTCCAAATGTTATATAGAAAAGAAACACCTCAAATACAAGATTTTCTAATTCTGGTGAACATTATACAGCACGTTGTTAGTGATTTAATATTTTTACATTTTCTTTCTGTGTTTCAGAACTACATTGTACATGGTTGATAACAGAAAAAGGAACAAACCTTCATTTAAAATGGTTAGAAAAGGAATCAACAACCGTTTTTACAAGTGCAGGCAATTTTAAATCCTTACAATAATGGACACCATTAACATTAATGACCACTACATATCCAATCCAATGTTATTTTCATAAATGTACATTTATGCAAATAATGAGATTGTCTGCATGTCAGTTTCAGCTAACATTGACTTTTGAATACTGAGTTATACAGGGTGTCCCCATAAAAAGTATACCGAGATAAAAATTACTGTAATGGCAAAACTACTTTATATATGGGAAAGACAAATATATCTCTAGAAAGGGCAGAATGTCCTCTTTGCAATGGTATACAGCTTGTGATGTTATTGACACAGATGAGTGAACAAATTAGACAGATGTTAAGGGTACTGAAAGCAGGACTGTGACAAGTTTGCATATTTGAATAACAAAGGTCCAAAAAGCATTTTAAAAACCTGCACATTAAACTTTTGAGGTAAGTAGCGAAAACAAAGCAGATTACATTGTTTTAGGTACATTCCTTGTTTTCAAGAATGTGTTGAAAAAACAAAGGCATTTGGTATTCTGCACACTTGCATGGTTGAGATTTGTTATTCAAATATGCAAACTTGTCACAGTCCTGCTTTCAGTACCCTACCATCTGACTAATTTGTTCACTCATCTGTGTCAATAACATCACAAGCTGTATACCATTGCAAAGAGGACATTCTGCCCTTTCTAGAGATATATTTCTCTTTCCCATATATAAAGTAGTTTTGCCATTACAGTAATTTTTATCTCGGTATACTTTTTATGGGGACACCCTGTAGTGTACATGGGGAAGAAATAGGTTCTCCCAATTATTGATGTCCAAGATGTCCAGCTTATAGCTTATAGCTGTCCAAATGTCCAGCTTATAGCATTATTATGATTGATAAATACATTTTATTTAACAGTGGACCTGTACGGTATGCCAACATCCATATTATTCATGAGATCACAACTACATCAGGATATGCCTACTTATACTTCTACAGTGATGCAGCATTCAAATTTGAAGGTTTTAATATTACTTACAGGTAAGTTGATTCTATTCAATTCAATTCAATTCATTTTTTATTGTCCTTAAAATGGAAATTTGTATTGTCGAACCAGTTTATCAGTTTGTATCACGTAACATGTGCATTATCTCCAAGGAATGTAAACAATTAAGAAATGATTTTGCAGTTTCCATCAACATTTTTTTAAACATACAAATGGATGTGTATTTTTATTTGTGTACATCACATTTATCCATGGGTATTGCAATGTGGTGCACTGTATTCAATAATTTATATATTTGTTATTATCCAACAAGACCCCTGTCTCACAATGTTTTTGAAAATCCATGTTATCCCATATTTTCCCTTATATTTCACATAATTAAATTGTGTCAGTTGAGCTGTTTTGTTCACAATCCACGTTATCCTACATGTATGTTTTCCCAGGACTATAATTCACATAGAATGGGCTCCTTTCCTATGAGCTGTTCTGTCAACAATCCACAATCCTTTATTTCCCCATAGAATTGACTCATGTCCCAATGGCTGTTCTAACCATGGTGTGTGTAATCCAACATTTAAAAACTGCACATGTGACCCCCTCTGGATTGGGGACAGCTGTGACATATTAGCCTGCCCATCTAACTGTAGTGACCATGGTCAATGCAGTTCAAGTCAGAAGATGTGTGTTTGTGATCCTGGATATCAGGGTAAGTTCAATAGCTTTGATGGATTACAAGGATTAAGGCTGAAATGAATGGTACAAGTATGTCTTTGAGAAAGTTTATACTAGGATGAAAATCAAGGGTCACGCTAAAATAAATAAATAGCAAGAACTAAGAACAATCTATGGATTTATACAAGTGTACTGAAATTCCATCATGTTATGTAAAGTCCTTATTAACATATATTTAATATAAGTCCAGAAACAACAGAAAGTAGCAGTAGAACACACTGTGTGATGACAATGTTATTATTGTTGTGGATGATATCACATGAAGTTTATTATAGTGATACTTCCATTTAGACTGTGTATCCTAACGGTCAAAGCCTTGAATCTAGAATAAATGAACATCCGTATTCTCATTTATAAAGGTCACTGTGAAATGTACACGTAGTTTGTTATTGCATTGGCTTGTGAGTGCAGTTACTGTGAGTAGAGTTACTGTGTTTATATCCTACTGTTAATGGAACAATGTGTCATTTCCTGTTTATTTAGGATGGGATTGTAGTAAGAGCATTGATGATGGTTTATGGCAGATTGATGATAGTAAAACCTATGGGAGAGCTTCAGCTGATGTCATACAACAAAACAACATACTATGGGTGGTTGGTGGTTATGAGTTTGAGAAAAACCATAACATCTCTATTATAAGGTAAAATACTTGCTGATCACAAGTCATGGAATAGAAATGAATTATTTACTTAATAGTGGTGTATCTTTCTACATTCCTAAGTAAAGACTATTTGCAGTGACGCCATGTAAAATAGACTGCTTTATAATGCACTGCTTAAGTAGACTGCTGGAGGATCATATGAAGACTGGATGCTGGAGGATTAGTGCGTTGAAGCATGTAGGCGGGAAACTGGTGGGACTGGGATCCTTGGAATGGGGGAAGAGGAGTGTGTGCTCACTGAACTGAATCAGTTGTTAACAAGCACAGGGGGAGGGAGGGTGGTTGACTTAGAAGATCCCTCAGTCTGGGGTGGGTTGTGGACTTTGGATATAGAAGATCCTTCGGTCCGTAATAGGGGTTGCCAAATATCGCTGATGTAGAAACCGATGTCCTGTGGAACAGTGTCGTGTTTGAAGAACTCGATGGCCTCTCTGATGCATCTGGGATGCCAGGTGTTGATAGGTGTGATGAGTTGAGCTGCCTGCCAGTTGATTTGACGGTCCTTGATGTGGGAGTGCTTTACAATGGCTGACTTCTCAAAATCTCCTCTTCGGCCATGTGCATGGTGTTCTTTCAGTCTCATTGGGAGATTCCGTCCTGTTTCCCTGATATAGACTTTGCCACGCTCACAATGGATTCAGTATACTCCTGCAGCAGGTTTTCCCAGAGCATTCTCCTGAAGACGATCAGAGCATACTGATCGAAACGTCGAGTTGTAACTTCCAGTTCTTTGCAGAACTAATTACTACTCAATTGAGAATTTCACATGGTGTCACCGCAAACAGTCTTTACTTAAACCTCTTCACCATGCAAAGCTACAAGTTTTACTTTTCTACATTCCTGAAATCCATTTTCATTACCATTGTCATGTATTTTATATTCTATAATATGAAATATTTGTATAATGATCAGAAACAAATGTACATGTTGTTAATTTACAATCTCAATGAGTACTTCATTTTCACTTTTTCAGACACAACCTAGATGATGGGTCCTCTCAATTACTAGAACTGATGGGAGATGTACCATTGACAAGATACGGTCATTCTGCAGTCTTATATAAGGTAATTCCTTCATGGAATATTCACTTTTTTTTTACCCACTTGTATTTATGTATTTGTATTTATGGAAATTTTTGTTAAGGCTTAAATGTCAATTCCAGTGTGTTGTACAATACTGTAATAGACATCTCTCTGCATGTGTCCATATTGTTTTTCTTGCATAATGTAGCCAAACTGAGATTTGAAGGAATCACACTTGAGTACACATTATACAAATACAGCCATAGCTTGATCAAATTCTATTTAAATTTAACAAACATTAGGAGATACAGTCCAGGAGGATCTTTCCTAAATACAAATTGATCAAAGGTCCTTGCATCAAAATCTGGGGCTTTTTTGTTTTTACTGTTAAATAAAGCAAGTATAAGTTTAAAGTAACATTATAAACAGATATAAACAGATTTAAATTACAAACAGATATAAATGATATTGATAAACAATGGAAGCAAAGAAGATAATCAAAAGATTCCGCCCTTTTTCTACCCTTGAATCCCAGGATGAAATTTATATCTTTGGAGGTTCACTGAGTGGTAAAGAAGTTACAGATGAACTTCTTATATTCAATATGACGTCCTCTACATGGAGATCTAATATAACTTATCATGAACAGCCAATTGGTGTTGAAGGACACACAGCACATGTCTACAATGACACAATGGTAGTAATATTTGGATACAGTCTACAGTATAGCTATATCAGTATGGTACAGGAATACAACTTTGGTGAGTACGTTAATAAAACAGGGCTTGTGTTTTCAGATTGAAGCTGGGTTGGGTTCAGTGGTATCCACTGTCCAGAAAGTCTTGTATCCTTGTCTTGATTTACAGCATTTGTAAGCATGTGGGAAGGTGTTCCTGGAGGAAGGGGAGAGGCATGACATATATTGAAAATGTAATAAATAAAAACATGCAGTGAGCCACATGTTTGTTTTTCATTGTTTTTAAATGTGTATAGGCATAATGCTTACTGAATCATTTTGGTCATGGGCTCAATTATTATTGTGGATTAGGTGTTTTAGATGTACTAAAGTTTTAGTTCATATATTTTTACCATAATATTATGATCTTTGTTTGACAGTGCAAATTTCCATTTTATGGATGCTTATTAAATTGAATGGTGAATCTTTCAAGGCTGGATCTTCTCATGTTTAAAAAAAAACAAATATTGACTTTTGTTTGGTATTATTAGTATTAGCTAATATTGTCTTCATAATCTTATGCTTACAGAGAACCGTACATGGACTATAGCTGAAACTACTGGAGCACAAGTTACTGGAACCTATGGACATTCAAGTGTCTTGGATCCATTGAGGAATGTAGTTTATGTCCATGCAGGATTTACTAGTACTTTGAAATCCTCAGACTATCTGACTGATACTTTGTACCAGTATGATCTTGCCAAGAAAGAATGGTATGTATATGGGGATATACATTATAGAGTTATAAACTTGTCAGGCCAGGGACTGTTGTATTTGTAGTTACATCAGATACAACCAGCAGTGAGTGACAAATAAGTCTGGTCTGAAAAGTGAACATTAACCCTAACTCCCTAGACAACAAAAGCAGTTGGAGGATTTTGAAGGATTTTTATTGTTCAGTAACAATGCTTAGGGAGTTAGGGTTAATTCATCATTATATTTTATCTGCAAAGGAATGTGTACATTATTAAGGAAATAAAAGTTTGTCATGCAGTCTTTACTGCAGGTTAATGACCGGTTTTGGGCATGGTCACAGGTGATCAAGACCGAGTCAAAGGAGAGGTCCTTTTCATCCCAAACAGGTCATTAACCTGCAGTAAAGACCAAGCGTCAAACTTTTATTCCCATTCATAAATGTCCTTATCGATTTTGTTTTCAAAATGTAAACAAATTATAGTTTTTGTTGAATAAAGCCAAATAGACATCGGCAAATCACATTTTAAGGACACACGAAACACTTTTGAAGAACATGAGTCAGCGTGATGCATAACGATCTTCATCACTCTCATTGGTTCAAATGCACGTCACACGGCGGCTAAATAGAACAGCTGTCAAACAGCTCGCACATACGCGCAGCTCTGATTATGATAAGCTATGTCTTAACCATCCATTAATACACCCACATGTGATTACGTCTAAACTGTCTTGGGCATTTATGAATATTCATTAATGCTAGTTAAAACCACTGGTATTAATGTTTTGTGTCATGTGTTTGACAGTGCTGTCTAAGTGTGTTACTGTCACATATATAACATGGGTCTGCATGTTATAATATCCACCATAGCTGTGTGTTATAGTGAGACATAACTGTGATGTCAATACATAATGTATACTATGAATGCTTGATATAATTATTTGTTATTGTACAGTAACAATCATGTGTTTTCCCCTTTTACCATCTACTAAATGATGTTTCCTCTCTTTCCTTTTTGTTTCATTAGGAGAGTCCTACCATCAAGTAACCAACATAGGTTTCTTCATACATCAGTTATTCTTAATGATATGTTGTATGTGTTTGGAGGTAACACACATACCGACTCTGTGCAGTACACTGGTGCCAAATGCTTCTCAAATGACTTTCTTGCATATGATATCAGTGAGTACTTCACTTGTCATAGATCAAATCTTTATATTTAGGCTGTGAATAAAAAATATAACAAAATTCTGAAATTTTTCAAAATATTATGTTATGGAATTTTGTTTTAAATTGTGCATGAATATTATATATCAAAGAGTGTTTGATTTGATAGACAATTGGTCAGTCAACAGCTATCAGTCCCTTATTGATCAATTAGGTTTGTGGGCTGTCTGTATAACGCGTGCTATTATCAGTCCCTTATTGATCAATTAGGTTTGTGGGCTGTCTGTATAACGCGTGCTATTATCAGTCCCTTATTGATCAATTAGGTTTGTGGGCTGTCTGTATAACGCGTGCTATTATCAGTCCCTTATTGATCAATTAGGTTTGTGGGCTGTCTGTATAATGCGTGCTATTATCAGTCCCTTATTGATCAATTAGGTTTGTGGGCTGTCTGTATAACGCGTGCTATTATCAATCCCTTATTGATCAATTAGGTTTGTGGGCTGTCTGTATAACGCGTGCTATTATCAGTCCCTTATTGATCAATTAGGTTTGTGGGCTGTCTGTATAACGCGTGCTATTATCAATCCCTTATTGATCAATTAGGTTTGTGGGCTGTCTGTATAACGCGTGCTATTATCAGTCCCTTATTGATCAATTAGGTTTGTGGGCTGTCTGTATAACTCGTGCTATTATCAGTCCCTTATTGATCAATTAGGTTTGTGGGCTGTCTGTATAACGCGTGCTATAATCAGTCCTTATTGATCAATTAGATTTGTGGGCTGTCTGTATAACGCGTGCTATTATCAATCCCTTATTGATCAATTAGGTTTGTGGGCTGTCCTGTATAGCGCGCTATTATCAATCCCTTATTGATCAATTAGGTTTGTGGGCTGTCTGTATAACGCGTGCTATTATCAGTCCCTTATTGATCAATTAGATTTGTGGGCTGTCTGTATAACGCGTGCTATTATCAGTCCCTTATTGATCAATTAGGTTTGTGGGCTGTCTGTATAACGCGTGCTATTATCAATCCCTTATTGATCAATTAGATTTGTGGGCTGCCTGTATAACGCGTGCTATTATCAATCCCTTATTGATCAATTAGGTTTGTGGGCTGTCTGTATAACGCGTGCTATTATCAATCCCTTATTGATCAATTAGGTTTGTGGGCTGTCTGTATAACGCGTGCTATTATCAGTCCCTTATTGATCAATTAGGTTTGTGGGCTGTCTGTATAACGCGTGCTATTATCAGTCCCTTATTGATCAATTAGGTTTGTGGGCTGTCTGTATAACGCGTGCTATTATCAGTCCCTTATTGATCAATTAGGTTTGTGGGCTGTCTGTATAATGCGTGCTATTATCAGTCCCTTATTGATCAATTAGGTTTGTGGGCTGTCTGTATAACGCGTGCTATTATCAGTCCCTTATTGATCAATTAGGTTTGTGGGCTGTCTGTATAACGCGTGCTATTATCAATCCCTTATTGATCAATTAGGTTTGTGGGCTGTCTGTATAACGCGTGCTATTATCAGTCCCTTATTGATCAATTAGGTTTGTGGGCTGTCTGTATAACGCGTGCTATTATCAATCCCTTATTGATCAATTAGGTTTGTGGGCTGTCTGTATAACGCGTGCTATTATCAGTCCCTTATTGATCAATTAGATTTGTGGGCTGCCTGTATAACGCGTGCTATTATCAATCCCTTATTGATCAATTAGGTTTGTGGGCTGTCTGTATAACGCGTGCTATTATCAGTCCCTTATTGATCAATTAGATTTGTGGGCTGTCTGTATAACGCGTGCTATTATCAGATTTTTGATCAATTAGGTTTGTGGGCTGTCTGTATAACGCGTGCTATTATCAGTCCCTTATTGATCAATTAGGTTTGTGGGCTGTCTGTATAACGCGTGCTATTATCAGTCCCTTATTGATCAATTAGGTTTGTGGGCTGTCTGTATAACGCGTGCTATTATCAGTCCCTTATTGATCAATTAGGTTTGTGGGCTGTCTGTATAACGTGCTATTATCAGTCCTTATTGATCAATTAGGTTTGTGGGCTGTCTGTATAACGCGTGCTATTATCAGTCCCTTATTGATCAATTAGGTTTGTGGGCTGTCTGTATAACGCGTGCTATTATCAATCCTTATTGATCAATTAGGTTTGTGGGCTGTCTGTATAACGCGTGCTATTATCAGTCCCTTATTGATCAATTAGGTTTGTGGGCTGTCTGTATAACGCGTGCTATTATCAGTCCCTTATTGATCAATTAGGTTTGTGGGCTGTCTGTATAACGTGCTATTATCAATCCTTATTGATCAATTAGGTTTGTGGGCTGTCTGTATAACGTGCTATTATCAGTCCCTTATTGATCAATTAGGTTTGTGGGCTGTCTGTATAACGCGTGCTATTATCAGTCCCTTATTGATCAATTAGGTTTGTGGGCTGTCTGTATAACGCGTGCTATTATCAGTCCCTTATTGATCAATTAGGTTTGTGGGCTGTCTGTATAACGCGTGCTATTATCAATCCCTTATTGATCAATTAGGTTTGTGGGCTGTCTGTATAACGCGTGCTATTATCAATCCCTTATTGATCAATTAGGTTTGTGGGCTGTCTGTATAACGCGTGCTATTATCAGTCCCTTATTGATCAATTAGGTTTGTGGGCTGTCTGTATAACGCGTGCTATTATCAATCCCTTATTGATCAATTAGATTTGTGGGCTGCCTGTATAACGCGTGCTATTATCAATCCCTTATTGATCAATTAGGTTTGTGGGCTGTCTGTATAACGCGTGCTATTATCAATCCCTTATTGATCAATTAGGTTTGTGGGCTGTCTGTATAACGCGTGCTATTATCAGTCCCTTATTGATCAATTAGGTTTGTGGGCTGTCTGTATAACGCGTGCTATTATCAGTCCCTTATTGATCAATTAGGTTTGTGGGCTGTCTGTATAACGCGTGCTATTATCAATCCCTTATTGATCAATTAGGTTTGTGGGCTGTCTGTATAGCGTGCTATTATCAGTCCCTTATTGATCAATTAGGTTTGTGGGCTGTCTGTATAACGCGTGCTATTATCAGTCCCTTATTGATCAATTAGGTTTGTGGGCTGTCTGTATAACGCGTGCTATTATCAATCCCTTATTGATCAATTAGATTTGTGGGCTGCCTGTATAATGCGTGCCTAGCCGTATTATCAATCCCTTATTGATCAATTAGATTTGTGGTGTATATGCCAATTGGGATTGCCACCAACTGGTTAGTTGTAGAGCTCTGGATTTGTAACTACTCGTTTATATATTTGTATCTACCAATCTTTGTTTTAGACTGTCAAACATGGAACACAATCTCTG
The DNA here is from genome assembly GCA_029582265.1 of Zoroaster sp. YZ-2022. Taxonomy (NCBI): domain Eukaryota; kingdom Metazoa; phylum Echinodermata; class Asteroidea; order Forcipulatida; family Zoroasteridae; genus Zoroaster; species Zoroaster sp. YZ-2022. The sequence continues at coordinate 243,887 of CM055832.1, forward strand.
CAAACACCAACCTCCCTAAAAATATAGCACGATACGGCCATTCAGCAGTTGCATATGATGGTAAAATGTTTGTATACAGTGGATTCACTGGTGTGATGCAAGAAAACATCATTGTTTTTACTCCAGGTATGTTATTTAGTAGAGGGATGGGATCAGAGGGAGGTATGGATATAAATTTTATGTTACAGCTATCAAAGAATGGAATAATTTACCTTCTAATGTAAAGAGTTCCACCAATTTGTCTACTTTTAAACGACTTGTTAAATGTCATCTCTCTACACAAGCTAAATTCAGGGAAGCATAATTTGTCCCTTCTTTGGGGTGTGGAGGGATCTTGAACTATCCTTGTCTTTCAAATTAGTAATTTGTATTTGTATTTTTTGATGTTTCGATGTAAGGACCCCAATGGAAATAAGCCTATTTTATTGGCTTTTTGGGTTATCCTTGGATAAATATGGTATGTTTTTTATTGTATTTTTGTAATGTGTCTTGTACTTTTATCATCTTTTTATCCGAATAAATTCAAATCAAATCAAATCAATGCCCCCCCCCCCCATTTGAAATAAAAGAATCCAAATTTACCATCTGTTTTCAAATTGTTCACCAATGTGCTCCCACTCCATTTGGATTGTGTGCCCTTTTTACTTGCTAGAATATTGAAAATCATAATATCGAGACAAAACTAAGACTTTTTAAAATTTTGGGTATTTCTTCTGTTGTGAAAACTGTACATTGACACAGTACATATTTTGGGTCATAAATTGATTTGATGTATATAACAGAATTTGTTATTTAATGCTACCACCCACTTGCAATGTTATATTTAATGTGATCAGCTCTTATAGAGTTACTTCATATAACTAGTATTGTACATCCTGGAATCTATTCTCATCCTATGTGATACTTAGGGAACTGCTCGGCCCTTAGCAATGTTACACTGTGTCTGGATACTACACAAGGGTTGAACTGTGAATGGGACATAGCTCGCAATATATGCATATCATCGATGGCAGTCAACCAGCATGAACTGGTACTTGGCAACTCATTACAGTGTCCAGCAAAACCAGGTGATTATTGAAAACTAGCTACATTTATTCTAGTGTTAGAAAACTCGCTCAATGTATCCCAGGGTTAGAAAACTAGATCCATGTGAAGCACAGTAACACATGTACCTATCCCAGGGTAACAAACCTGCTTCAGTGTGAAATACACTACTGCATGTACATACCCTGGGTTAGATATCTAGCCTTACTACCATTCTCACATACCTAAAGTTTAGAAACCAGGATAAATGCATGGAATAATATGAAACTAAAGGTTTCCATTTGTTTGTATGTTGTAGATGCATCATGTACTGCATATGTCTGCTATGAGTGTTTACAATTACCAGGCTGTGGTTGGTGTAACAATAAATGTAAACAAATTGCAGAATGTTCTGATCCGGTAAGTACATGATAAAATCTATCCCAGTCTATCCCATGAGTATATGTCCATGAAATGTTGAGTGTTAATTATTCTTCTATCCTAATTATTCTTCTATCCTAATTATTCTTCTATCCTAATGAATGCATATTTTTACATTGTTTTGCTTGCTTCTAGAATGACATCTGTTCCAGGGTGGAGTGTAATCTATTTCACAACTGTAAGTCATGCAACAAGCAGCCATTATGTGGATGGTCTATTAGCAAGTGTGAACCATTCCAAGGTAATTAGTAAATAGTTATTGAATGTTAATCAAAGAATTCATCAACCAACATGTACCTTAAAGGTAGATCATTGCTGTAGCCATTAACCAACACAAGATTCTGTACTTACTGTAGATCATTGCTGTAGCCATTAACTAACACAAGATTCTGTACTTACTGTAGATCATTGCTGTAGCCATTAACCAACACAAGATTCTGTACTTACTGTAGATCATTGCTGTAGCCATTAACCAACACAAGATTCTGTACTTACTGTAGATCATTGCTGTAGCCATTAACCAACACAAGATTCTGTACTTACTGTAGATCATTGCTGTAGCCAGTAACTAACACAAGACTCTGTAAAGTGTAGATCATTGCTGTGTCACAAAAGTGTGTATTTTGTTGTAGGTGGTCCTCGTTCCTGTCCTATTACATGTGACGCTTTCTCATCATGTGATTTATGCTTGGGTATGGATGGTTGTATGTGGTGTACCAATCAACAACGATGTATTGATTCCAAAACCTATATTACATCATTCCCTTATGGACTATGCTGGGAATGGCAGACTCACATACGCAACTGCCCAGGTAAGTGAATACAATCTGGATTTATTCATTGTATTATTTATTTCATGTAATGATATTAATATTCTTAAAAGTGACTTGGACCTCGGCAGCTCTTACAAACTCAATTTTGGTTAGTTAATTAATCTAGAGAAAAAAAACATTTGACCAGTTAGGGCCGGAAAAATGAATCCACATGTTAACCAAGGTGAGATTTTCCCCTAGAACACAATGGTCACTTGTATTGATGAATTCCATGAATGTTTGGCAACTTGTGGCCACTTGTGGTCAAGTGAAAATAAGGAACATAATTATTAGTATTAGATATAAAATTTCAAATTCTTGCTTGTTTGATTTCAGCTATAAACTGTTCACTGCTTAAGACATGTGATGCATGCCATGCTGATCCACACTGTGGTTGGTGTGACTCTGGTGAAAAGAATGGTCTTGGTACATGTATAGAGGGCAGTCTCACAGGGCCAATGAATGTGGATACTGATGGAAATACCTACTTGGATACAGGACTGTGTCCAGCTGATAGCTGGTTCTTCTTTCAATGTCCTTGTGAGTATATATTCTTAACTGCATCAACTTCTAAGTCTTTCAATTAATGACACCAATAGTTATTTTACTACAACAAATAGGATTGTTATGACATATATTATGTGACCTGAAATAAGACCCATCGTCAAAGTTAATGGCAGTCGATAACACATTTGAGGTAATTATGTCTAGCACCAATAGTCACAATGTGTGTTTATTAGAAGACAATTAAAAACATGAAGTACATATATGTAAGTCTATCATTGTCTATATCATGTATAAGTAGTGCAAAACCTGAGTTGACCACATGTGATACTCAACACAAATGCGCCTACAATGTGATATAATGCACCATTTTCTGTGTTTACTTTGTGCAATTAATAAACTTCAGTTTTATAAACAGACCTGTGTGCAGTTATAACACCCTCTTCTCCCTGTTAATATTATTTGTGTGAGTTTGATTCTGTTGAATGTTTGGCAAGTGTTAGGTGAATTCTGAGATAGATTCAGAGATATGCATGCTTGTCAAATTGACTTATTTCAGTATCGTTTCAGATTAATTGAGATGTGTGTTGGCATGCTATGTTTGTGTATTGTTTCCAATGTGTAGTCGGAATTTGTTTCCTTTTCACAAACTGATATTCACAAACTGCCTGGGGAAATACATGTATTTCTGGAGGATAATAACAAATGACTAACGTCAATATTTATATGATCTACAAGTAAGGAAAGACTTATTGTTTGTTGCCTAGGTTATCTCACCTAGTTTATTTGATCTGTTGTATTCCTTTATAATTATCTCACCTTGCTGTAATAGATATTTTAATATTTGCACTGTTGTAACCCCATGTAACCCAGTACCATTCCCTCCCCACATTGACATTTTATTTTGATCCCATTATCCCTTGATCTCCCACAAATCAAAGCTTTTCCACGCTTGCACACATTTAACGAGAAATACTTGCACATCTTGTTTATACAAGGTGTTTGATTGTACGTGTATACATGTACCTGATGTTTGAATGTAGAATTCAATATCAACTGTTACATGTACAGTACTAGGTTCTTTACTTCTTTTACTCTTGAATCTTTGACGCAATATTAACAGGTTCTTAAAATCTCAAAGGATAACTGGTTTGGATAATAAATAAACATGTATATTGAGCTGACTGACATATTGCATTGAACCTGTCTCTTCCATGAATCATATTGACCATTCACTTTACATTGGACCTAATCATTTTGATATTCTCTGCCATGACCAATAGACCAATTTGTCCTGTCAGTTAAACAGCACAGATTGACCAATTGGGTAATGATTATCCTTGATGATATAGCTATCAGTGATTTCCTTGGTCAACCTTTGCAATATTCATTAGGCCTGTATGTCAAGTTTATGGATGGTTGGGGCTTAGGGCCTATATGCCTGGATGAAAATGTTTATTCAAATTCATACTGTAGTCATATTAACAAGATTTTATGCAGTCACCCTACATGAAGTTCTTATTACCCCTAAGAGATTTCTGGTTTGTTCAGGAAATTTCATCAAGTACAACTCAAGATAAATCATTGTGATTAACAGATGTATGAACCAAAGTGGAACTAATTCCCCTCTATAGAATGATGAAATGAATTATGTTTTAAAAAACAGTCAATAGTTACAAGCTTTTATTTTGGGAAGTCATGGATGTTTTAAGTTTGCCATTTTTGTTTATCCCAGTACCCATTGTTTGTTTGGATTTGTTTGCTTTTCTCCCCAGCATGCCAGTGTAATGGACACAGTCAGTGTGTGAATGAAACAAGCTCCATATGTGTAAACTGCCAGAACAATACATCAGGTACACTACTTCACCATCCAAACTAAGTTGTAATTATAATATACATGAAGACGTTAACATTCATGTTAACTTATTAACCATCATACCCATCAATGTAAAGTTGTTGATCTTGATGAAGGTATAATTGACAAGGTTGATACAAATTTCCAATGGACATAAAGTATTGTGTGTATATCCACATTGAGTATCTGTCTGAATGTATAACACAAACTACTTACATGCAAACTTAGACAGTGTTCAAGGTATCTAATACAATGAATAATCAAATAGGATAACATTGGTTAGTTTATAATGTTGAACATTGACAGGTTGATTACTGTAAACAAACTGTTTATATGTTATGAATCAGCCGTGCTGGATAGTTTACTCTTATAAATGCTTCATAACCACTAAAGGTAATGTAAGTACTTGTTGCCCTATGTTTCACTACATAACCACTAAAGGTAATCACTATGTATTTGTTGTCATTTTTCTTTGACATAGGTCCTCAATGTCAATTCTGTGTTGATGGTTTCTATGGGGATGCATTAAATGGAGGTTCATGCTCACAATGTCAGTGTAACAATCATGGAACCATGTGTGACAATTCCTTGGGAAAATGTTTCTGTGATACAAAAGGAATAACTGGCATGTATTGTGACAGGTTAGTCAATTTTTAATTATATGAATGATATCTATATAGGATAGTTAGTATTGGGATAGTTAGTATTGGGATAGTTAGTATTGGGATAGTATTGGGATAGTTAGTATTGGGTGGTGTTAAGGGAAGCAGATATAAATACCATGTATGTATAAGTACACACAATTAAAAACAATCGCATATATATCTACATGTAAACTAAACATACAAATAGGAAAGAGTACTTCAGCACAAGCCATTATGTTTCAAGTATACTTGTGTGCATCTTTAACCCTAACTCCCTAAGCATTTTTACTAGAAACCTTCCTCAACCTATCAAATCCCAACACCATGGTTGACTGTTGCTGGTTTACAGTACTCAACCCATCAAACTCCAACAGTCCACTTGCCATAACAGTACTCAACCTGTCAAACTCCAACAGGCCCTTAGCTGTTGGATTTTGATTGAGTGGGGACACATGGCCCAAAGTAAAGTTTGAACACTGGAGTCACACAGTACTCAACCCATCATAATCCAACAATTGTTTTCATGCTAAAAAAAACTTAACTATACAAAAACTAAACCACCCTATGGAATAAATGGTAGGTTCTAGTTGTATGATGTTAGACACAATGCCAAGCATACCTAAGTACAATATTTGCCTTTATCAGTTGTTTATTACAGCAGGTTGCATACACACACTCTCTCCACTCAAAGTCTAACAATGTTGCATGCTAGTAGAACCACCGTCCTCACTCAATCAAAATCCAACACTGTTACTGCACACATACAGTACTCATCCAGCCATATTCCAACACTTTACACATGCCATATCAGAAGTACACAGTACTCAACCCATCAAACTCCAACAATCCCTGGTGTTCGAGTTTGGCTGGATGGGGATCGTTAGGGTTAATCTGTGAAGCACACAACAACGTTAATGTATTTCTAATAACATTTGGTTGAAAAAACACAAACAAAATCATCCACTATATACATGTAATCTTGCATTGATCAACAGTGTTCCAGTGATCATAATCAGCTGATAATCAGCCTTTGTTATGGAGGTTCACTGTTATCTATGAACATTGATTCTCAGATGAATGAAAGTTTGTTTTTTTACTCATTTTTGCAGATGTGACATTGAGCAAAACTACTATGGCAATCCTTTAAATCGAGGAACTTGTTATTGTAAGTGATTCTGTCAGTCTGATGGTTTGCCTGCCTGCATTTTAGTCTGTCTGTTAGTCTGTGTGACTGTCTGCCTGTCATTAAGTCATTGTCCATCTGCCTTATTGTGCATGTGTATCTTTGTTTTTCTATCCGTTTATCTTTGTGTTTGTTATTGATTCAATAAAAACAAGTATTAATGAGAGATTTTGTATCCACTAGGTGGTAGCAGACTTTCAGGTCTTTTTTCATTGTATACGTAATTCTCAGCAAGTACATGATATTAACAAAAATGACAAATAATCAGCATCTGAAAGGTGTTCCGTTGTTTGATTTACATTCAAGATTTTGTTTAACTATTTAACTGTTTAACTGCACAGTAAGTTTGACATGAATATGTCCAAAGTTAACTTGCGTATAATGGTACTAAGTTTTAACAAATAATTGTAAATATTGAATAAGAGTTTAATTCATTATTTTTGTTTGCTTTACAGATAGATTAGCAATGAATTATGAATACACATTCAATCTATCGTCTAATGATGAGCTGTATCTGACAATGATTAACCTTATGACCTCTCCAGAGGTCAGTAATCGTGACATTGAATTCATTCTACATGTCAGTAAAGAGATAAATATGAACGTCACATACACAACAAGTAAGTAGCACACAATGGATTATATATTATTCCATTCAATTGCATATTTATTCCTAAAGCTTAAAACATATACAGGACTTGTAAAGGAATCACATCATTAAGCACTTCCACAAAACAGACCACCAAGTGAACTGGCATGAAGCTGAACTCATTGTTCTGATCGAGAAATTGTACTTCAGAGAGGCCATTGAAATCCACAAGCACTTCACATTTTCTCTTTATATACTGTGTTCTTGTTGAAAGTATTTTTTAATCTTAAGTAATACTTGATTGTTTTCACAGATGACAGACCTGGTCAGGAAATAGCAGTAACATATGAAGCAAACACCTACTACTTCAGTACAACCTTCTCAAACTCGGACTACAATTTTGAAGAAGATTCCAACACCACATTCTTTGTGTACCTCTCTAATTTCACTACACCTCTGTCATTCAAGGTAAATAAGAAAGGTACAGTTAAAAGAAATTCACTGTAAAAAGTCACTATGAACATATGTACCATCAAAAGTCACTATGAACGTATGTACCATCAAAAGTCACTATGAACGTATGTACCATCAAAAGTCACTATGAACATATGTACCATCAAAAGTCACTATGAACATATGTACCATCAAAAGTCACTATGAACATATGTACCATCAAAAGTCACTATGAACATATGTACCATCAAAAGTCACTATGAACATATGTACCATCAAAAGTCACTATGAACATATGTACCATCAAAAGTCACTATGAACATATGTACCATCAAAAGTCACTATGAACATATGTACCATCAAAAGTCACTATGAACATATGTACCATCAAAAGTCACTATGAACATATGTACCATCAAAAGTCACTATGAACATATGTACCATCAAAAGTCACTATGAACGTATGTACCATCAAAAGTCACTATGAACGTATGTACCATCAAAAGTCACTATGAACATATGTACCATCAAAAGTCACTATGAACATATGTACCATCAAAAGTCACTATGAACGTATGTACCATCAAAAGTCACTATGAACGTATGTACCATCAAAAGTCACTATGAACGTATGTACCATCAAAAGTCACTATGAACGTATGTACCATCAAAAGTCACTATGAACATATGTACCATCAAAAGTCACTATGAACGTATGTACCATCAAAAGTCACTATGAACATATGTACCATCAAAAGTCACTATGAACGTATGTACCATCAAAAGTCACTATGAGCGTATGTACCATCAAAAGTCACTATGAACATATGTACCATCAAAAGTCACTATGAACATATGTACCATCAAAAGTCACTATGAACATATGTACCATCAAAAGTCACTATGAACATATGTACCATCAAAAGTCACTATGAACATATGTACCATCAAAAGTCACTATGAACATATGTACCATCAAAAGTCACTATGAACATATGTACCATCAAAAGTCACTATGAACGTATGTACCATCAAAAGTCACTATGAACATATGTACCATCAAAAGTCACTATGAACATATGTACCATCAAAAGTCACTATGAACATATGTACCATCAAAAGTCACTATGAACATATGTACCATCAAAAGTCACTATGAACATATGTACCATCAAAAGTCACTATGAACATATGTACCATCAAAAGTCACTATGAACATATGTACCATCAAAAGTCACTATGAACGTATGTACCATCAAAAGTCACTATGAACGTATGTACCATCAAAAGTCACTATGAACGTATGTACCATCAAAAGTCACTATGAACATATGTACCATCAAAAGTCACTATGAACGTATGTACCATCAAAAGTCACTATGAACGTATGTACCATCAAAAGTCACTATGAACATATGTACCATCAAAAGTCACTATGAACATATGTACCATCAAAAGTCACTATGAACGTATGTACCATCAAAAGTCACTATGAACGTATGTACCATCAAAAGTCACTATGAACATATGTACCATCAAAAGTCACTATGAACGTATGTACCATCAAAAGTCACTATGAACATATGTACCATCAAAAGTCACTATGAACGTATGTACCATCAAAAGTCACTATGAACATATGTACCATCAAAAGTCACTATGAACATATGTACCATCAAAAGTCACTATGAACATATGTACCATCAAGTCACTATGAACATATGTACCATCAAAAGTCACTATGAACATATGTACCATCAAAAGTCACTATGAACATATGTACCATCAAAAGTCACTATGAACGTATGTACCATCAAAAGTCACTATGAACGTATGTACCATCAAAAGTCACTATGAACGTATGTACCATCAAAAGTCACTATGAACATATGTACCATCAAAAGTCACTATGAACGTATGTACCATCAAAAGTCACTATGAACGTATGTACCATCAAAAGTCACTATGAACATATGTACCATCAAAAGTCACTATGAACGTATGTACCATCAAAAGTCACTATGAACGTATGTACCATCAAAAGTCACTATGAACATATGTACCATCAAAAGTCACTATGAACATATGTACCATCAAAAGTCACTATGAACATATGTACCATCAAAAGTCACTATGAACATATGTACCATCAAAAGTCACTATGAACGTATGTACCATCAAAAGTCACTATGAACGTATGTACCATCAAAAGTCACTATGAACATATGTACCATCAAAAGTCACTATGAACGTATGTACCATCAAAAGTCACTATGAACGTATGTACCATCAAAAGTCACTATGAACGTATGTACCATCAAAAGTCACTATGAACGTATGTACCATTATATTTATCAAAGAAAAAAGTAAATACAATCCTGAGAATTTTTTTTATAATTTTGGTATTACACTCATTGCTTGCTACCAATTTCTAATGTTTTTGTTACTGTTGTGTAGCATTGAGTTCTATGAATTGTGAAATTACAATGAAGTCAAGATACAACATGAGGATTATCCATGAATATTCAATTTTTTGTTTCTATTATTATGAATGTAGCTACATGTATGATTGAGTGATTTGGATAGTTTCCAACCTTTATTTGTGATTCCAAATTGTTTGAATAACTGATTGTGACCAGCATGTTCCATGTCATAACAAAATGTTTTGCATACCCATCTCATGCATATTCATTATGAGTACTGTACTATTGACAGTTTGCTGAATCCTGGATGAAGTCTTAGATGTTAGAGGAGGCAGCCACTATCCTGATGATGCTAATTAATAGTCAAACTTTTATACATTGTTGATCCAGATTGATATATTTACCTTCTCTCCAATCATCATCATATAATTTTTCTTAGATTATTCAATAGTTAAAAAGCATCTGCAATTGCAATTATCTGGTTAATAACTTATATATAATTATCTGGCCCATTTACATTGCCCGCTATTCTATTCACATCTAAAAAATCAATCCCTTTTCTTCATGTGCAATACTTAGTTACAGTGGATATATAACTAAATTGACATTGATTCTTGCATTTGCATGTGATTTTCATGTTCTCAATGATTAACATTCAATTGCTTCATTCCCAGTTCTATTTATAAATCCTTTCATATAAAGATATTTTCTTGATGGATAAAATCAGGTGACGTTTAGCCAGCCAGAGGATTTGAGAATCATATTGATAGTATTCTTGGTGTTTATCATCATCCTTGTTATTCTACTGACTGTCATGGGTTTAGTCTGGCGTTTCTATCAACTCTATACAGACCGGGTAACTATACAGGTATTGTGTAGAAGGTTGACATTATATACAGTATTAAAATACCAAACAAATCAAAAGTCATTTGAAATGAGCAGGTAGCTCTTCTTAGAATGTCTACTCTATGTAACTTTATTTATATTTGTAAAATAATACAGGCATTCTTATATACTCATGTTTATGCAGAATATGGTTAAATTGACAGAATAAGATTATATATTCAGATAAGCTAGCCATTCATCTGTATAATCATGATTGACTTATTGACATGATTCAAATCAGGATAATTGACATGATTCAAACAAGTCTCCAGTTGTGCTTGTCATCTTTATTCCTAACATGAATACAAACTTACATCAGTCTAAAAGTTGATAAGTATAGTTACTGTTTTAATAAGATGTTATACAAAATAAACAGAATGAAAGCGATTCTACTGGAGAACACGATAGAAAAGGTAGGTGTGCTTTTTAAAGGTACTTTCTTTTTTGAATCAGCAGCATCAGCATTCTAGATTAGTGAGCTTTTTTAAAGAAGGTAAGTTAATACTGCACCTTTAATTCTGGGTATATTCTGTGCCGCTAACCCATTCAATTATTCTTCAGAAACTGCTACATGGTTTTGTACACATCAATTTTCATTTCAACTAATATATGATGCCATATCCACTCTGTGCATAGCCTGAAGAGGGTACTATTTTGACTCACAAAGACACAAATTATAGAATGCATGCATTTAATGTTTCATTTAATATATATCATCAGAGTTGTCTGATGATCGCATAACGCGTGAAACTCGGAGTTACAACTACCAGCGTTCCACTAGTTTTATATATATATATATATATATATATATATATATATATATATATATATATATATATATATATATATATATATATATATATATATATATCTTTACTTTTTCAGTCTTAGTGCGACCGACTTCTATAGAAATTGCTATTTCTCTGTGTTAAGGCGACCGTGTATATATATATATATATATATACTTGTAGTAAATCTAGTGGAACGCTGGTAGTTGTAACTCCGAGTTTCACGCACACACACAGACCTTTGTTGCATACCCTGTGTGGACATTCCTTTGTTCTCCTGTACTTAAGGATAGGAAATTCTTAAAATCGTTCCCATTTCACACAGAAGAGTGTTTTGAGAGCGGTTTTCGTCCCATTTTTCCCTTTTAATAATCTCCTCCGATTTAAGTCAAAGAACCTGCCTAGACAAATCTCTAATTTCCGAGATATTCGTACTTTTCCAAAGTTCCTGCATAGTGTGGACATCTTTTGATCTCAGGTCCACATAGCGCTTGTAACACCTGTCCACATACACATATACACACATTCAAATTGATCTAGTTATGTACCCTTTCTATACAGTGTGTATATGCAAAGAGTGGATTGATTATAACATACTGGTCACAATCAGTCTCATTAAGTATAAGTCTGTTTATAGTATACATTAATATAACACTAACTTATTGTCATATTTTTCTACAGACAGCTCCATCAGCAATCCGTATTACTGAATCCAAAATGTCATTAAATGTATTTTAGCCATATGGATGCTTTTGCTAACCTTTAACATTCTATCTGTCAATCATCTTGCACCCATATCCGACCCATCACATGACCGCTTTGCAGGTTTCAGTTCGACAGCGATTTCTCCTTCTGAATCTACTAGAGTTCCTTGTCGTCTTCTTCAGCTGTTTTCTATCATTTCTTCTCTTTTTCGTCGTTGGTTGGAAGGTGAAACAGCGCTTAGAAAGCTACCGCCGCCAACAGGTAACTGAAAGAGAGATGCATTCATCGATGATCAGATCTTCTATTCTCCTAGATCCAGGATCGGTGTGGTGTTGGGATTGGCTAATTATTTGCATATTTATTTTTGTTTTTAGTGCACATTGTGATGACTTGAATACTGCTTGCACCTGTTTTTGTTAGTCTTTTAGTGGTGACATGCCAGAATTGACATAACTTATAATTATTACCTTGTGTACATTTCTGGAATGAAAGTGGCTTTAAGATAAAATGTGTCAATTTGGACCAAGCAATGTTATTTACAGAAGAGCATTTTCTGAAGATCATTGTACATATATTAGAGAGTGATGTTGATTTCTGGCATGTAGTCCAACCAGTGTACGTGATTTTGTTGCATGGAAGTCTAACCCAAGTCTTGTGTTTCTTTCTCCCCTTTTTCTCTTCCCTTCTTAAATGTTCCTTTTTTCATCTTTATTGTGTTGTCTTTGGCCAATCTATTCATTTTATCATCTGACTGCTGTCTCATCATCTCGTGTTCTTTCCCATCTTGAAATCATCTTCTGTATACCTTGCCCAAATGCCTTCATATGTTTTCTCTATTCATCCTGTATCACTCCTTCTTCATTATTATCCCCTCCTTGTCTCTTATTTATACCTCTCTGTCTTTTAATTTCTCTTGGCTTCATCCATCCTGCACCTTTTCTTCTCGTTATTCTCTTTCCAACATTTCCTTTTTTTGTCTCTCTCATACTTGATTTTTATCCCTCTCATCTTTTCTTGTTTTTAATCTTGTCCCATCTCTTTGTTCACCTCCATCTTTCCCCCTTCTGTGTCTCCCCTTACCACATCCATGATGTCGTCTTTGGTTTGCCTTGTTTCTTTGTACTATTCCTCCATGTCTCCTATTATGTCTTTCCTCTCACCAATTTGTCTTCATCACCCTCTCTCTGTCGCATCTTGTCTTGACATCAGATAACATTCCATCAGCCATCCTTTAACCTTGTGACCGTGCTTGTGACTTTCTTTGTATGCTTTTTCGTAATCATCGTGCTATTTGCGGCCTTTCTGAAACTAAAAGACTACTGGGATCGCTTTCATCATAGACGGGTAAGTAATTAACCCTAACCTTCCCAAATCCTCCAAAATCCTCTTTGCTAAAGTGAAGGATTTTGAAGGATTGAGGTTACATACTACATGCTCTTTGCTAAAGTGAAGGATTTTGGAGGATTGAGGTTATTAGGCATACTTGCCTTTCCATGGTAGATGTACCTCCATGTTTGTTGTAGTGATTGCAAGGTCAGTGCTTGGGTCAGTGGACACTGTTTATTGCTCCATGCATGCAGGGAGGGTCACTGGCCATGTACATGTATCACAGATTAGAAACATGTGCATACATGTCATGTGCTTGCTTTACTACTGAAGGATTTTGGAGGATTCAGGTTATGTGTAAGCAAATGGGCCTAGGGAGTTAAGGTTAATGTCACAGTTGTGAAGAAGAGCTTATCTCATCATGCGCTATAATTCTACTTAACTAGTGAGGTCATTGATATTAAAAGTCTTTCTTGATTTACTATTATGTTGATGAATGTCTGTCACCTTCATTTGCAAGTCAAAATTAAACAGCAACATTTTGAAATCTAGTGTGTTTTGCATGAAAAGCCTTACGAATCATGAAGTTATCATTAGTTGCTTAAAAACTAATCAAACTTACATATCAACTTAAATATATTAGTGCTTTCTGTCATTCTTTGTTTTTGTTAAAATTCTTGTTTGGTTTGAAATATCTGCTGAAATCATTTCATGAAGGCTGTATGAAACGGCGTTACACAGAATTAGTTAATTACACAAAGAAATAATTAAACACTTTCCACTTATGAAGACCCTAAGTTATATTTTGTGTTTACAAATTTAACTTCATCAAAGGTAGGTACCTTTTCATTGATTGTAAGTAATTTTGATGAATTTCTCAGTTTTTGTTTTAGTAATTTATTGCATTTCATCTTTTTGTCTACTATCAGATAAAATGCATCATGTAATACACTTTCATCCTACCTACATGTACCTAGACACCTCTTATTCTGAATACACCTACATGTAACCTAGTACCTACATGTACCTACTATAAACCTACATGTACATGTAACCTAGTACCTACATGTACATGTACTGTAAACCTCTTATTCTGAATACACCTACATGTAACCTAGTACCTACATGTACATGTAACCTAGTACCTACATGCACATGTACTGTAAACCTCTTATTCTGAATACACCTACATGTAACCTAGTACCTACATATACCTACTGTAAACCTCTTATTCTGAATACACCTACATGTACATGTAACCTAGTACCTACATGTACATGTAACCTAGTACCTACATGTACCTACTGTAAACCTCTTATTCTGAATACACCTACATGTACATGTAACCTAATACCTACATGTACATGTACTATAAACCTCTTATTCTGAATACACCTACACTGTACATGTAACCTAGTACCTACATGTACCTACTGTAAACCTCTTATTCTGAATACACCTACATGTACATGTAACCTAGTACCTACATGTACATGTAACCTAGTACCTACATGTACATGTAACCTAGTACCTACATGTACATGTACTGTAAACCTCTTATTCTGAATACACCTACATGTAACCTAGTACCTACATGTACCTACTGTAAACCTCTTATTCTGAATACACATACATGTATCCTACCTACATGTACTTACCATACACCTCTTATTCTGAATGCATCTACATGTACACTAGTATTGCATCGTTAACATATATTTCTGGAGATCCACCTATCAATTTTTTGACGGAACTTTGATGGAATAGATTAATAAACTGATGGCGGATGTTGAATGTAAGATGTCTGGCTAGCAAGGATACATGTTAGAAGTAAATGCAAACAATTCCACAAACATAAAAACCATTCAACATCTAGAATATTTGGTTCTTTTCATTATACCACTGGAATGTGTTGATGTAATATTTTAAAAATAGAATTAAACTATAAGGCATTATATGATTTCTTTTTAGTGGATATGTGAAAAACATCAGAATGGACACTGTAAATGAACTTTTTACCATTTGAAAACGATCCTTTTGACAAAATGATTGAATACCAGTATGATGTGATGTTACTAAGATTCATGTATGGTACACTGCTTTATATGCTTAATTACCATTAATGGTTTATAGGTCAAGCACTTGGATATATTTTAGTCAATAATGCATGTAAATATTTTGCTTATATGCAAGTGCATACTGTGTATTTACTGTTTCACTTTGTCAGACTTGTTTAGCTGATTGTTTTCTGTGAACATTTTCAAAAACTTGATAAAAGAACATACTGATTATGTTCATTATACATATACAGTAGTGCTATAGTGCTATAGTGCTATAGTGCTATAGTGCTATAGTGCTATAGTGCTATAGTGCTATAGTGCTATAGTGCTATAGTGCTATAGTGCTATAGTGCTATAGTGCTATAGTGCTATAGTGCTATAGTGCTATAGTGCTATAGTGCTATAGTGCTATAGTGCTATAGTGCTATAGTGCTATAGTGCTATAGTGCTATAGTGCTATAGTGCTATAGTGCTATAGTGCTATAGTGCTATAGTGCTATAGTGCTATAGTGCTATAGTGCTATAGTGCTATAGTGCTATAGTGCTCAATCATTCCATATTGTTTTCCCCCAAATAAATTTATTGCCCAAATAAAGCAAATTCATGTACTTATTTTCACTTTTATTTTTGTTAATGGTTTATTAATTTCAGCATCGAGCAGTTGAGTTGGCTGTGATGGCTCGGAGACCTTTTGCATCAATGAATCTAATTGTTGAGAACACTGTGCCACCAGATATTGTTGCTGGAACAAACAAGGTAACATTTCTCTAAAGCCTTGTATCTTTACCATGCAATCAGATGAATCAGATTGTCGAATTATGAACTAATAGGCAAGCTTGAGAAAGGGGTCAGGTGTGCACCTTGACAGAAATTGGTTATTTAAACATAAATTTATTTCTCTGAGGGAGTCTGAGATAATTTGCTATAGTGAAAAGCATACAACTAATCTTAAATGATGTACGTTGAGCATGTTTGTCATTCGTTTGTCATTCGTTAGTCATGAGTGTTTTTCTCTTGCATAGCCAGATAATGGCAGGGTTTATACTGATGGCACAGCAAAATTATCATACCCAGCCTCAGTTGCCCTGATTCTTGACCTGGGAGCCCCAAAAAAAGTTCCAATGGAAGTAACCTTTGCTCAGGAAAAGTGGTCATGCCCATACAATAATGAAATTCTAGGCCTGAATAACGGCAGAACATTATGAAGGCTTGGTATCAAATGCACCTTTTAGGCTGCTTCTCATTTGTATTTGGTATAAACTGTTGTTTCTCTATTCTCTACTAAGGGAATAACAGTTTGTCGCGCGGTCTTTACCGTAGGTTAACAGCCGGATAAGGCATTGTCACGGGCGATAAGGACCGAGTCACAGACAATAAGAACCAAGCTGAAGGTGAGGTCCTTATTGCCCATGACCACGTCCAAAACCAGTGGTTAACTTGCGGTAAAGAGCAAGCATCAAACTGTTATTCCCATTCATAAATGCACGTATCGATTTCGTTTTCAAAATGTAAAAAAAACAAATTAAAAAAAAAATTGTTAATGTTGAATAAAGCCAAATATAAATGGGCAAATAAATGTTTTAGGGACACATAAAACACTTCCAAAGTACATGAGTCGGGCGCATGATGCCAATCTTCGTCATTGATTGGTTGAAATCCTCGTTGCGTATATGCGCTGTTCTATACCATGCGTTAATACACCTCACATAATTACGTTTTGTCCTATCAGATTATCCAAACTGTCTTGGACATTTATGAATGATGTGGAACACTATTTCCGTAATGTAGAAAATGTCAAAAGTAACAGTTAACACTTAACACCCAATGTAAAAATACAGAGTGAAAAGTACAATTGCCATGAGTGACAAGGTTTACACAAAAATGTACATGTACACAGTATTTCGTTTAACGCATGTAATGCAATACACACATATACAACAACTCTTTATAATGACATAATTACGTACAACACAAAGTCGCTACATGACTCTGTTGACTACAAAAGTTAAATCAAACTACCCGCAAATTACACTTAGCAAGATCATACTTATTAAAGAAAAACCACACTCACCCAGTCCTGGAATATGAGAGATCAGTTTAGTGATGTATGGGAAAGTCCTCTCCACAACAAAATGGAACAATTGATGAAGAAAAGATCGAGGCTACTTTATGTTCCATACGAAATCGCCCATCCGAGAGAAAAGGGACAAAAAATGAGGTGACGACTCACACGTCTAAATTGATTCGCCCTATGTAAAACTAGTGGTTATTCCTGTAGCAATAACCTTACCAAGCATAATAAAGTTAAATCAAGGGATAACTAAATATAATACCCGTTTATACACCCAGGAGTAGAAATTATACAAAAGCAAGTAATGTTTTTGGGATTATTTGTGGAGGGATATGGTGAAAACCGTCTTTGCGCGGGAGGCACAAAGGTCACCAAAAAAAGTAATACATTGCACTATAAAGTTATGCAAATTACATACGTCACAGAAGAATGTAAATAAACTTTCTGCAGTAAATGTAAAAAGCCAAAAGTGAGTGGATGAAGGCCGGTTCCCCATATGAATATGAGATAACTTGAAACTAATTTGTTTTTATTTTTATTTGTGTTTATTTATAGAAACACCCATTTGCATTCACATTGGAAGTGTGCTCTGATTGCAAAGCACAAGTAGCTACTCTCTTTATGCAAATGCCTATGCCAGATGGAGATAAGATTCCCTTAGGTCAGTCACGATTCTCATTAGCATCAGCCCTCGTCCAGGTCAAACCAAAGAAAGGTGAAAGACGTAATAGCCATCAGAAACATGAGACAAGAGAACAACCACGTACCTCACAAACAAACCTTAATAATATGGCTCAGTCTGAAGGTACACATGAAAGTGATGACACTGAGAGGCAAGATCCAGACCGATCACGACCTGAACTTTATGTCATACAGCGTATTCCAGTAGCAGCTTATGATAATGCAGCAATGGTATAGCAATGTATGTTGTATCAGATTGGTAGACTTATAGTATACAAATTCATATGTTTTGCAATTAAAAACTAATTATGTTGCAGGAAACGCAGCATTTTTCTGACATGAGTTTTGTTTCATGTTCAAAATATACTTGAGTTCTTTCGGGTGACACCATGTTATGATATCTTCTTGGAAGAAGTGATGGCTCAAAATATACCATTTGCCAAATATCAACAATGCTCATGAATAAGCATTATATCTGTTTCACTTAAAGCCAGAATATACTTTTGGTGAAAGGTCATTCATATATGTAAAGTATGTATTTATACTTGAAGATCAAGAAATGTCTTAAAACTGACCTGTGAACATTTCAACTGAGTAGATTTGATGAAACTGAAAATTCATTAACTCAAATTTGGTAATCTTGCAAAAAACTTGCATATTTGTTTGTGTTTCCTCTAATATGAAAGCACATCAGACGAAATAATTGTTTGAGATCATTGTTACATTTACCTCAAGTAGCCTCTAGTTCATATCAAGTAGGCTTAGAGAATAATTTTGTAGTTTATTTTAATTGTGTAATAATCAAAGTGTACACTGGCTTTAAATTAAGATATTTACATTGCTTTATTTTCAAGCTTCTGTCCTTTAAGTCTACCAATTATTGGTTTCAAAGCAAACGTGTGAAAATATTCTTTATTCATATAGTTACATGCACATGTACACCTAGTAACAGAGAAAAGTATATATTTTTCAATAAAAATAATTTGTAGATTTTTTAATTGTTTGTTGAAAGGTTTTTGTAGCAATGTAAAAGATGTATGCAAACATGTGGTTCAAAGGGAAAATCAACAGGTTACTTACTTAACCTAATGGATTTGATAGATTTACAGTTATTGTCATCTTTCCATCAAATTCTTTTCCAAGAAGTTGAAATTTGTCTCCTTTCTGTTGATTTCCATTTATAATCAAACTGAAACCATCTTCCATAGTTACATGTATAGTAGGACAACTTATGTATATATTACACAGTCCTTTGAAAGATTCTCGCAGATTTGTTTTTTTGAAAAATATTTTAAATAATTAAAATAAAAATTCAACCTGATGTTCTTTAATAATAACATTGAAGAATATTAATTTTTGTATGTATATGTACATGGAAAGTAATGTCCAATGGTACATAACATCACATCCATCTTCAAACAAGTGGCTTGTATAGATAGAAGGTAGTGCCCTATCCAGGGGAATGTATGTGTCTCTTCCCCACCCCTATATTTACCAAACATACAAGTGTATACATTGGTATACACAAGCATCAATCACACATTAATGGATACAATTTGCCTTAAATTGTACTGTTCCCTGACATCGTTTGTAGCTGGACTAACAAAACAAAGCAAACATTTGTGCATGTCAATTGAAACTTTTAATATGAGGCAACTATTGGACAGATTTTTTAATTTGTAATGAACCTAAGAATTGTAATCTATTGATCAGTACTATAAAGAAGACATGTGACATGTTAACTTTATGCAAAGGTGTCTTTAATGTTTAAATCAACAGTTTACAGTTACAAGATGATAGTAGCCTGTTGATTAAAGTCAAGATACCTAGGTATATCAACCATTTTGGTTAAGAGTTGCTCATTATGGCCATATTTAAATGAATGATGGAAGCCTTGATTTGCAAAATGTGCAGCTAGTTGCAAAACATTCCATGTGTGATGTTCGGATACACACTGTACAGTCTCAATCAGAATGGGAGTAAACTGTTATGGTCTGGTGGATATCTGATCGGACAAGGTGAATGACCTCAGATGTGTGGTGATACCTCTGTTTATAAATCTCATTTGTAATTAACTCATTATCAAACTGAAAACTCAAATAGTGTTAAAATACCAGTTTGATAATCAACTCAATTTTTATATTATAGTGTCAAATTTCCATGTGGCACAGGTTTTACTCATGATTGTAAATCACCATTACATCTTCAGCTATACAAACATTTGTAGTTAAATTAAGATTGTAGATAATTATTGGAAAGGGCAAACTTGATTAAAACATTAAACAAAAAGGGTTATAAGGTTGGCATACTGTATGTATATTTGATGAACACGATGTGTGTGAGTTGTAATAAAAACCACACATGAATCATTGTGTATATTTAAACCCTTTATTATGACAGATGCAATGAGATGTGAATATCGATCAAAGCTATTTAAGTTTATGGGAAAATGTATATAATTATAAAAGATAACAATGTTTATCAATGCAGTTAATCTCAGAAGATGTAAGTCACAGTGTACAGTGAAACAAAAATGTCTTCTGTAATAGGCTGGTTTATTAAAAGGCTTTTATATATCTAGTCGATGAAGGAGCATCATTACTTCAACCCTAGTGTTATGGCCATCTAATGAGAGAGCAATTATACCAACATATCTTAACAATGTCTCCAATGGTCATCTTTTGACTTGTACATTTATCTTAACATTGTATTTCAATTAGGCCGAGTAAAAAAAACATGTTTAGTGTCTGAAAAAAAGGGAGGGGCTTTTTATTTTTTATTTTCAAGATGGCCGCCATTCTTTTTTAAATTTCGAGCAACCATTGGTTTTTCTACTGTTCAAACACACAATAATGAAAGAAACATGTTGGACAAGACATTGAACATGTTTACAGTGGTTTTATTAAAGAGGCACTCTAAGGTCAAATTCAGTTTTGTGATGCACTCATTTTCCAATAGATAGAGTCCTTATTAAAGTGTGAAAAAAATTACAAGTCTCTAACTTCACTTTAAAGTGGTGTAACATATCATTTTATTTGATACCCTTTCAGAGCGATATTTGAAACTTGACGTCACTATTTTCTTACGGTAAATGAGTCTGTAACATTCCATACAGGAATTTTTTGTTAGTCAAAAAGTCAATTCACCGTACAAAAATGTAGAGATCAATTTATCTGAATTGTGATGTCACTGTTGTCTTTGGATGTTAACAAATTTCAAACAGGAAGGTTATCAAATAAAATGTCATTTTACATCACTTTAACGTGAGGTTAGAGACTAATTTTTTTTGGTAATTTTTTCACACTTTAATAAGGACTCCAGTTATTGAAAAATCACAAAACTAAATTTGACCTTAGAGCCCCTCTTTAAATAGTTTGTTCAGTATATTAATAAAAAATAAAAAGCCCCTCCTTTTTTTACTCGGCCTTAGTTTCATAGATAGCCATAACACACAGCTTTGACTTCTAATAATTATACGCAAATTGAAGACTTCCCTTCAGTTACAACCATCAATCAATGATAAAATGTCTTGCAATTGAAAAACCAAAATGTTTAAATGTAACTGACAAATGTCTAAATCATTCTATGATCCAAGTCGAGACTAGTTTGCTATTGTCTTTAAGTACATACATATTTTCACTTCATTGGACTGTGAAGTCATTTGCACTATTCATGTTGCAACTTTACAATGAGGATTATCATAGTCCACTAGTAGCTTGCAGTGTTAACAAAATAAATACAAATTCTAAGGGTATGCTTGCTTTCTTTTGTTTTTAAATTACTGTTTAAAAGAATCAAGCAAATACAAATCCTTTAATTGTGGTGTACATCTTTCTGATTTGTTAATGTATGAGGGTCAGCAAATTATTTTATATAAATTGTGCAATTTATAAAAACAAATTAATAAACTGAATTATTGGAGAATGCAATTTCTGTTTCTGAGAGTATATATTTAAAGAAATGTGTATATTCCTCAAGTATGGAATTCACAACCAAGATGGTAATCACAAACCTTCCATATATTACGTACATGAAGTACCCTCATGGCATGTTTTACATTACTTATTTACTATGTACAGAGGATCAACTCGTCAAAGGCACTGTCTACATTAGCCTCATTCTGATTCTCAGACTTGTGCATTAAAATAAAAATGGCTATTTTTATGAGTACTTCAAGTGGTCAGTCATCCAAAATTTAAATTAACTTACAAATACAAAAAAGGTCTGGGAACAAGTTTTGCCCAAATAGATTAAACTGAATGATAAATAGCATTCCTTGTAAAATTTTAGCATAATTATGTGAAGTTCAAAATATCAGGCCATTTAAACTTAAACAGCATTATCTAAGTCATTTCAGAAGGGAAAATAGTGATTTAATCAATATTTGAATACATGTGGATTTAACTTCTTTAGATCATAATTTCAAAAGTTTACTATGAATAACTCTACAAGATTGCTTCCTCCACGTCATTTCTAAGACCTATCACTGTCCCAAAATTAGTATCAAAGAAACTGTTGATAGTTTTGGATATCTCTTATACTGTATTAATAACATAATGTTACCTGAACATCAACCAGCTTAATGGTAAATACTGTATTAGTTTCTTCACCACAACATCCCAAATAATTATCCATAATCAACCAAGGTTTATTCTACCAAACAAAACTTGGTTTTACATGAACATAGGCTTCAATAAGCAAGGGCAAATTATATGAAAGACTACACATATGTAATTATATCAAGACGAGAGAATTCCATCAATTAAAACTATGTATGAAAGACCTTGTCCAAGGTATGTATACAGCAAAATCGTGCATGAGCTGTTGATGGCACTATGATGATCGGGAGGGCATTGCATTTGGCGTATTTTGTAGCTGATATGTATTTCCAGAAATCATTGGCTGGTAGAAGTACATGCACATGTATTACCATAACATATGTGCACAATGCTCACTTGATGCTAAAGTGGCTATCATCAAGACACTGGGTGAAATTTCACCACTAGAGGGCTACGATGTACACAGACTGGATAAGTAATCATTGTGACTGCCTATATGAATGTACTTACATTGCCTCAGCTGTCAATAGACAGAAATATCCGACTTGGACATGGCTTAAAGGGGCAGTATCGTCACGATCAAGAGGGCATGGAATCGGAGTGCTAATTTTAGATTAACTCAGTGACTGAAAATAGTTCCCCACATGATAAAGTCGTATTACGGTTGCTGCTGCATACATGAACCAGTAATTTTCAGTCACTGTGTTCATTTTAAACTAGGACACCGATTCCATGCCATGTTAAAAGTCTACTCTGACCGTGACGATACTGCCCCTTTAATGTGGTAGGAGTGCAAATATCTTACTGGTTCTTTCTGATTAAAGGTCCATTCCCTCTGTACCCACCATGTGGTATGATTAATACTAAATGACAGACTAACATGTCCAATGTATAGGTCATTTACTTGGGCTTTTGCAATTTGCACAGCATTAAGTTATGCAAGATTACCATATGCTTATAAAGTTACAGCAAATAAAAGGATATATACATTGTACACTGTATCTTTTTTGTATTCACAACTTGAACTATGTATTTATAACTGAATAAAGATACAATCTTGGCAAACACAATATACACTTTTTTTGATCCACATAAAAAAATTAGTTACTTTAACTCACAAAAATTGGCTTCATCACTTACAGTTCTGTGTTTACCTATGTACATCATGCATAATTTGCATTCAAGTAGAAATCCTATCTACCTCTGTGGGGTGTCACCCAAGGAATCTGAGTCGGAATGCTACAAAGAAAATGAAGAAAAGAACATTTATATTAGTATTAGATTGAAGTTCTATACTCTTGAAATTACACAGTTAAACAATAAATCCTATCATGGTAATATGCACTATGTTTTTCAAAGGGCAATTTTTAAAATTTAGAACATGTGTTGCCATATGCGACCTGAAAATCGAACTTCATGTGCCCTTCAGAAGGATACTTACATCTGATTCACCTTCTGAGTTGTCCCCACCAAACCCTGATGGTACTGCTGCCTGTTCCTCAGTGCCCATCCAACCCACTCCTTGGTTCTCTGTATCACCATCCCTTGATATTACTCCATCAATATCAAGATCACTGATAGCCCCACTGTCAATACTAAGGCTATGAAGGGACGGGATAGTATCGATGTTACTGTCATGTTCACCAGGTGGTGAGAAGAGACCAAGTGCTTCTTCCTCCAACATCTCCTCAAAGCAAGACTCAATAAATTCTTCCTCTAGAATTTCTTCCATGACCTACATGTAAATAATTAAAAAGATTAGCCACTATTATCTAGTTCATTTCATCATATTCCTTGATTAAGAACAAGGATGAGACAAGACACATCGAGACAATCCTGTTCCTTGATGAAGAACAAGGAAGAGACAAGACAAGTCACAATGAGACACAATACATAAACCAACCTGTTGGTTTACTTCATCTTCTTCCTTTGGGTCTCCCATCCACATATATTCTTCAAATGGGTTGACATCTTGCTCATTTGATGTTGCTGTGGTGATATTTTCTTTCTGTGTTACCGTGCCACCAGGATTATCTTCCTCCATCTTTGTTACATCAAGTACTCACATCAAGAATGTACTAAACAGACGATACAATAACACAGATATCAAAGCAATGTATGTAATGATTACACACTGTGGTTAGCATTAGAGTCACTATAGTGACTGAATAGAAGTCTGAGCGATCCTCTATTTATATTACTCAGTCAGTTCACAAATGGTTAACCACCGTCTTATAATCTAAATAACCCAGTGCAAGAGAAGCATACGTTATGATAGTCTTACAGCAGTTAAGGTTTCAGTGTGAATTACACTGATGTTCAGTGTATGCCATCAATTCAGAATAATTTGGCATTTAATTTGTGGCTGTTATCATCTGATTCAATTCTGTCCGTTTTATTTATTTATTTATTACATTTATTTTATATTTATCCAGGGTATACCCAAACAGTTAAAAATTGATTTCCATTTGGGCCCTGCATAGATATACATCAAATCAATTAAAACACATGAAAATATACATGAAAATACGATGACCTGAAGGTGAAGGTATTGTAGTACAATCTTTCCAGCCATTAACAATTAATGATCAAGTTGTAATCCAAATTATACTAGTTATACCTAACTAAATGAATGACTGAGTTGGGTTTCCAACTTGCCATGTAGTCATTGTAGGCCTAATACATTTTTGTAATAAAATTATATTGAATACACCATGACATTGTTATCGTTTTGTTACGATTCGTGGTCATGACTGCTTTAGATAGAGTCAAGTTAGTGCGATTGAAATCAGAATTCAATCTTGGTTCATGAAACTTAATACTACAGTTTATTTTGCTATAATTTTACGGCAGTTTATAGAAAAAGAAATATACTTATTACTTGCCACTTAAACCGACATATTTTAGCCAGATATAATGTCTGGATCCTGAAATTATGCATTCGATATACATGTACTTGATCGTCAGAAAAAGATTGTTCTTGGACCAGACTAGAAAGATTACAAAACTAGAAGCAATGGGCTACAGTGATGGAAGGGGTGTTACACACAGGTTGCTCAAACTGCACTGACGTGCATTTAGCATCAATTTTCAAGCCTCGCCAGAAGGATACTTATAGTCCATCCCTTCAACGTTTGTTTACGTTTATAACGTCATCAGCGCATTCACAAACGTACGTCATCATTTTTATTTCAGCTGTCTGGTTGCAGCTGCATATCCATGCATATGCAGCGCAGCTAGCTGTTGACTAGCCATAGTTGTCAACATCTTCACGGGAAGAAACTCATGCGAAGTAAAAACGGTTTGTAATTTATTTCACAAAATATTTTGTAATTCTGTTCTATTTTGAATTTGATTATAGCTCCGGTAACCCTGCTTCTCGGTCGGCTCTCCTCAAAGTCAAAGGGCGAGATGCCCAGACGACATAATTTTGTTGTCATGTGTGTGTGGGTGTTTCTGTCTGTGTGCAGTGTACATGTACATATACATGTACATATACATGTACATATACATGTACATCATACATCCTCAATTTACCCTAAATGGCGCACCCAAAGATATATCAGTTATCATCAACTGGACAGTAACTTACAAATGAAAGTAGCAGTTTGGTGTTTCAGTTTGTTTCAGTGAAGGATTCTCTTGTAAAATGCTGAATTTCAATGCGTGATCATATGCGTGGACGTTTTGAGCGCCGTTTTTTGAGACGCATAGAATCGTGGTCATCAAAAAATTGATGTTTTGACTCACCCCCAAACTGTTAAAGTTAATGGGGGCACAGAAATTGTACCCAAGAAGAAAAACAGTTGACTCATGCTTCATCTTATTCCAGATGGTTGTAAAATTGTTTGTAATCTTGAAAAAATTTTGTTTTAGATTTTAAAAATAAAATGGCATAATTTGGAGAAGCTCTCAAAACTTGTAATCAATATTCTTGAAAGACCAATAAAATGGAAGATGGTTAAAATTTTTGCAAAAAGTACTTTAAAACTTTGAAATGTGTAAAAATGCTGTTAACATTTTGTCAAATAAAAGATTTCTTTTCATAACCATGATATTAATGATTCATTTTCTCAATAATTTTCCACAACAGACGAAATAAACACCAACGAATTAAGTAGTCTTTGTTCGCTTCTTCTATAAGGAATGTGTCCATTTTGAGGATCAGTATTTCTTTACAAAATCATTGCAAATGCAAAGCATTCATATCTTTTGGTTTCCACTGACAACAGCTCATTGACGGCATAGAACAATAAAATCACAGATGTTCGTGAACAAAAATTTGAGGTTATGTAAATCCCTTACTATTTGTATTTAGTAAAATCAGTGGTTAAACAACTTTTTCATAGGCCATGGGTCTTGCTCCATCCTGCCCTAACCAAATATTTACAAAAAATCATGAATGAGTACCGATTAGCCTCTCCCGAGGACCAAGGCACGCCACTGGTCAATCCCATCTGAGGACCAAGGCGCGCCACTGGTCAATCCCATCTGAGGACCAAGGCACGCCACTGGTCAATCCCATGTGACTCCTTATATTTACTGCCATTTACTTTTATTGGAAATATATTTAATCATGTTTTATTATATTTTTCAGAATCATGCCACAGCGTAAATCAGCCAGCAGCCTCCATGATATCTGTCTTAGTTTGATTGCTAAGAATATTAATCATTGGACAGGTCATTATGAAGAATACCATCTTGGTCTTGCTAATTATCTCTACATCCTTGGACCATTTAATGAACTCAGTAAGTCATATTTATTTGGTTTTATAATTATTTGGGTGTGGTTTTCTCCCACAACTAAAAACTTTATGTTTCATGAGGCTAATGAGCTTTGTTAATAACTCTTTCATCATGTCTGTCTTGTCTTACATTTGGTTACAAGTTGGTTTCATTGGTTTCAGATTCACAGCTGGCTGAAGATGTCATGAAGGTTCTTGTGAAGGAACAACGTCTTAGCAGATCATGTCTCCATTTATTGCTGTATGGGGGCGCTCTTCAACACTTGGATCTGAGCAGCTGCAGCCGTATTGTTAATGATGAGGTGGCAGGAATTATTGCTTCGTCTTGTAAGGTAAACGACACTACAACAAGTATTACATGTGATGATCTGATGATACAGGAAAGGATGAGTTGATGGGTTAATGCTTGATGTCCTTGGGATACTTGAACTTGTTACTCAAGAAAATATTACACACATTATTTACATGTTTTTGTTTAAATTAATCTTTTTGTAGATGCTCCAGAAATTAGACTTATCTTATTGCAAGAGAGTTACATCAACAGGATTCAATGCCATAGCAACCAGTCTCCGACATTTATCTACTCTTAATCTTACTAAGACAAATCTTCGTAGCTCAGCTGCTCAAACCATATTCAAGCATTGCTCTGAACTTCAGGATCTCTGCATGAAGCATTGCCAAATCAGTGATCAAGATCTTATGGTGTTGTGCCAAGTTGTTGCCAGTAAAGGTGGGACTAAGTTGAAAAGATTGAATATTTCATATACACTTGCCACTGAGATGGGAGTGCGTACAGTTCTTAAAGGTATACCTCAACTACAAATTGTGGAATATCCAAGTCTTCTAACATGCTTATTTGATGAGGATGCGGTGAATATGGTCACCTTCATTTCAGAACAGTACAAACTGCGATCATTACAGTGCCAGGATTTCATGTCAGTCTCCAATGAAATGCTACAAGCTATCCCTGAGCTTTGCCCTCAGGTGACCCAGATTGACCTCAGGTTTGCCGGTGGCTTTGATAATTCAGGTTTATGTCATCTAGCTCAGTTGCACAACTTAAAGGACCTGCAATTGTGTTGTGAGGAAAGTGAGGATATAACATTTAGAGATGGTGTGATGCCAGTTCTTCTTGAGATTGGCTCTAATCTTAAGGTCTTATCTCTTCAAGACATCAGTGGCTTAGACCCAGTAGTTATATGCCAGCTCTGCCCAAACCTGCGAAAATTGTTCCTTCTTATGATGAAGAACGGTAAAGTATTTGGTACAACATGTGACATTCAGAAGAAGAATAATCAACAACCCATGATGGCTTTAGTAGAGTTGGATTTCTGGTGTCGCAATGGAGACATATCTTTGTCTGAGGAAGTTCTATGCTTTGTCTTATCAAGTAGTGTTGCAGTACAGTCTGTTGTACTAATACGAGTTGACAGCTTAACTGACAGTGTTGTGCAATATGTGCTCAGCAACAATACATTTCCTTGCCTTAAACAGCTTTCATTACATGAATGTAACTGTGTGACGGGGGAGACCCTCTCAGAGGTAATTCTAAGTAATCAGAATCAGCTACAGTTTGTTAAGCTAATTAATTGTATGCAGATTACTCGTAGGGATTATGAGATGTGGGGAAAAGCTGCCAAGAGGGAACATTTTGATATGAAAATAGATTGGAAGTAGTTATAGTTATGCAGACTTACACAAATAGACTGGAAGTAGTTATAGTTATGCAGACTTACACAAATAGACTGGAAGTAGTTAGTTATGCAGACTTACACAAATAGACTGGAAGTAGTTATAGTTATGCAGACTTACACAAATAGACTGGAAGTAGTTATAGTTATGCAGACTTACACAAATAGACTGGAAGTAGTTAGTTATGCAGACTTACACAAATAGACTGGAAGTAGTTAGTTATGCAGACTTACACAAATAGACTGGAAGTAGTTAGTTATGCAGACTTACACAAATAGACTGGAAGTAGTTATAGTTATGCAGACTTACACAAATAGACTGGAAGTAGTTAGTTATGCAGACTTACACAAATAGACTGGAAGTAGTTATAGTTATGCAGACTTACACAAATAGACTGGAAGTAGTTATAGTTATGCAGACTTACACAAATAGACTGGAAGTAGTTATAGTTATGCAGACTTACACAAATAGACTGGAAGTAGTTATAGTTATGCAGACTTACACAAATAGACTGGAAGTAGTTATAGTTATGCAGACTTACACAAATAGACTGGAAGTAGTTATAGTTATGCAGACTTACACAAATAGACTGGAAGTAGTTATAGTTATGCAGACTTACACAAATAGACTGGAAGTAGTTAGTTATGCAGACTTACACAAATAGACTGGAAGTAGTTATAGTTATGCAGACTTACACAAATAGACTGGAAGTAGTTATAGTTATGCAGACTTACACAAATAGACTGGAAGTAGTTATAGTTATGCACACAAATAGACTGGAAGTAGTTATAGTTATGCAGACTTACACAAATAGACTGGAAGTAGTTATAGTTATGCAGACTTACACAAATAGACTGGAAGTAGTTATAGTTATGCAGACTTACACAAATAGACTGGAAGTAGTTATAGTTATGCAGACTTACACAAATAGACTGGAAGTAGTTATAGTTATGCAGACTTACACAAATAGACTGGAAGTAGTTATAGTTATGCAGACTTACACAAATAGACTGGAAGTAGTTATAGTTATGCAGACTTACACAAATAGACTGGAAGTAGTTATAGTTATGCAGACTTACACAAATAGACTGGAAGTAGTTATAGTTATGCAGACTTACACAAATAGACTGGAAGTAGTTATAGTTATGCAGACTTACACAAATAGACTGGAAGTAGTTAGTTATGCAGACTTACACAAATAGACTGGAAGTAGTTATAGTTATGCAGACTTACACAAATAGACTGGAAGTAGTTATAGTTATGCAGACTTACACAAATAGACTGGAAGTAGTTATAGTTATGCAGACTTACACAAATAGACTGGAAGTAGTTATAGTTATGCAGACTTACACAAATAGACTGGAAGTAGTTATAGTTATGCAGACTTACACAAATAGACTGGAAGTAGTTATAGTTATGCAGACTTACACAAATAGACTGGAAGTAGTTATAGTTATGCAGACTTACACAAATAGACTGGAAGTAGTTATAGTTATGCAGACTTACACAAATAGACTGGAAGTAGTTATAGTTATGCAGACTTACACAAATAGACTGGAAGTAGTTATAGTTATGCAGACTTACACAAATAGACTGGAAGTAGTTATAGTTATGCAGACTTACACAAATAGACTGGAAGTAGTTATAGTTATGCAGACTTACACAAATAGACTGGAAGTAGTTAGTTAGTTATGCAGACTTACACAAATAGACTGGAAGTAGTTATAGTTATGCAGACTTACACAAATAGACTGGAAGTAGTTATAGTTATGCAGACTTACACAAATAGACTGGAAGTAGTTATAGTTATGCAGACTTACACAAATAGACTGGAAGTAGTTATAGTTATGCAGACTTACACAAATAGATTGGAAGTAGTTATAGTTATGCAGACTTGCACAAATAGACTGGAAGTAGATATAGATATCCAGACTAACACAAAAAGACTCGAAGTAGATAGTTATGCAGAGTTAAACAAATAGACTGGAAGTAGTTATAGTTATGCAGACTTACACAAATAGACTGGAAGTAGTTATAGTTATGCAGACTTACACAAATAGACTGGAAGTAGTTATAGTTATGCAGACTTACACAAATAGACTGGAAGTAGTTATAGTTATGCAGACTTACACAAATAGACTGGAAGTAGTTATAGTTATGCAGACTTACACAA
This sequence comes from Zoroaster sp. YZ-2022, assembly GCA_029582265.1. Taxonomy (NCBI): domain Eukaryota; kingdom Metazoa; phylum Echinodermata; class Asteroidea; order Forcipulatida; family Zoroasteridae; genus Zoroaster; species Zoroaster sp. YZ-2022. The sequence goes on from CM055832.1 coordinate 275,499, forward strand.
ATAGACTGGAAGTAGTTATAGTTATGCAGACTTACACAAATAGACTGGAAGTAGTTATAGTTATGCAGACTTACACAAATAGACTGGAAGTAGTTATAGTTATGCAGACTTACACAAATAGACTGGAAGTAGTTATAGTTATGCAGACTTACACAAATAGACTGGAAGTAGTTAGTTATGCAGACTTACACAAATAGACTGGAAGTAGTTATAGTTATGCAGACTTACACAAATAGACTGGAAGTAGTTATAGTTATGCAGACTTACACAAATAGACTGGAAGTAGTTATAGTTATGCAGACTTACACAAATAGACTAGAAGTAGTTATAGTTATCAAGTCTATGATTTCTCAGGATTTTTCCTAATTTCAGGATTTTTTTACAAATCTCACTTTGCCTCAAAGTAGCCGGCACAGACGAAAGAAAGAAGTAGCCTGTATTGTATCCAAACCTCTAGTTTCTTGTTTGTGGGGATGTGGAAAGTCTGTAAATCCTCTAAAATTAAACATCCAGGAGGTTCAGGGGGCTTTGTCCGATCGACCAAAGGGAGACCCAGGACCGCTACCAATTTTCAGGATTTTTTACTTTTGTCAAATCACACCCCTGAGTTATGCAGACTTATACACAAATGGATTGGAAGTGTTTGTTTTTGTTATGCAAACTAACAAAAAATTACAAATTGCAAAAAAGGAAGAAAATAAGATTAACGCATTATGCAATAATCGTGTGCAGGTTAACATCTGTAGTAGAAGAATAGAGCAGTGGTAATGTTGGCAAAATTTCTTGTAAGAATATATGCTTACTCTCTTTGAACCAAGATATGCATTAAACATCCAACCTGTGAAAGTTTCATTGTTTTGTTTTGTTCTTTCCAATCTTGTGTTCTTTCGTGTTTCCTAATTTTGTGTTTTTGTGAGGATGAAAGCACAGAAAATGAAACATTCAATTTTGTGATAAAGTAGTCATTTGTTGGAAGAGGAATTTTTCAGAACATCTTCAGAAATTAACACTCATTTGGGGGTGGTTTTCGTTTGGATTGGATCTGTGGCCCCAGGTCCAGGATAAACTATGTAAAAAAATTAATAAACTAAAAGATTTAATGCCAATCAACATTATTTCAATAACTTTTTAGATCCAGTATTTTTAACTTATTTTTGAACTTAATTTACTCGGTATTCGTTCCTTTGCCCAAATGGCACAACTTGAAATGTTTTGTGCGCGCTACGTTCGTAATATATACCGCCCTCAACTGTGAGTACTTTGACTAGCTGTTTTGCATATATTTTATATACTGCCCTCAATAGGCAAATCTTTGAAAGTCAAATAAAGTCAAAGGTGGACTTGGGAAACTTTTATCGATTGTGCTTCAGTTTGGTACAAAAACTCTACAAGATGCCTCTCGAATTCGAGCTAGCTCCTGGTCGAATGATCGGAGGAAAACATAATTGCTTTATCATCGCTGAGATTGGTCAAAATCATCAGGGAGATATCAAAATCGCGAAACAAATGATTAAAATCGCTAAGGTAAGGCAACTAAAAAAATAACCGAACATCATCATCATCATCAATATGCAACTGCGCGCTGCGCTGGTGTCATTACCATCATGACCATCTCGCCCTGGCTTTAATCTTTATTTTTAAGTTGGAAATTTCCAGTGCAACATGTACTGCAATGTTATTTATAAGTTGAAGAACCAACAATGTTAATTCAATGGTCAAGGACCGTATTTCGTGTGACACCGGTCAAGACTGAAAGTAACCATATATTATAATTACCATAATCATAAAACCATGATCACTGATATGATCGATAGCGCCATAGCCTATAGGCATAGCTTGCACTTAGTTGCAGGATTGCTCATTTCATACTTAACAAGTAACTTCCTGTGTTGGAACATGCTATATGGATGGGTTTTGCCAGCCACAGGTACAGATGGCTTGCATTAACTTAGGTTAGGGTTTTCAGGTGAAAAATTATTCCTAAACCAATATGAATATGCTCAATATTTATATCAAATTAAAGGTCTTGATGAAAGAAATACAATGGTTTTTAAATCAAGAAAATCGGACGAGTAGTTTTTGAGGAATCCTGTTTTATTTAATCAAATATACAGGCTACAGCATTCGATGAAGCGCAACTGTCCATACACTGTGTGCATCCCTAATGACACCAAAACCGTTGAATCAGCCTACACACACCGTGATACACACGCACAGTGTTCGTGCTCGTTTCCCTCATAAGAGCTTTTGAAAGGGTGTAAAAAATACACTCTCCGCTCAAAACTAAACAAAATTACGGCTCAAAACTTTCACATATGATAGAAAAGAGGTGTAAAATTCATTCAGACACCGCTCTTACCTTTCAACTTGAAGATTTCACCTCGAAAAAACGGTGTTTACTTTTTATCTCTTCGTAACTTCGGTTGTAGAGTAGTTATGGAGATCGAGCAAGCATTGGTATGCAAAGGAGCCCTTTGACTCAATAGGGAAACCCGTTTTCATGTCAATCACAATGTACTCGGGCGCGGAGACAGCTCCGAAGTGGATGCCCTCAGCAGAGCGCGGCAAATTTTACACGCCGAATGTGCCCGATCTCGGAACACTTCGCGAAAAGCTGGGCGGGACGAGAGTGGTTCATTCATAAAAACCTAGGCTTTCGCACTTACTTACGATTGCTATTTTATGTACATTGTTGGATAGCTGAAACTATAAGCTTTTAAGATTTTGACAGGTAAAAGTAGTACAATTTTTTGATTTAAAATTTTTATGTTTTTTGTTGCGGGCGATGCGCTGTACGTTTGGCGGGCTCCGGTCAAGCATGTACAAACTGAAACCCTACTTAGGTTGCGTGGATGGTGTCTCAACCAGTAAGATGGTCTTAATTGGGACATTTATTAACAAAGGACATTAAATTATATGTTGAATCTATTCTAATGTATGATTTTAATAATAAAGTTATTTTTATGCATGTACCTGTGATGCCCCACATTTTACATGGGGCTTGTCCCCAAATACTGGAAACTCATAAAGTGACACAAAAAGATTGCAACAAATTATTTCACATTAGGTTTTTGCCATGATAAAAAATAGAGAAAATATTTGTTGTAACCTTAGTATTAAAAATCTTTCTACCATCATCAAAACATTTCTTATTGTTTTCAATATTTTGTTCTTCCTAAAGGAGGCTGGAGCTGATTGTGCCAAATTCCAGAAATCAGAATTACAATATAAGTTCAACAAAGCTGCCCTCGCTCGACCTTACAAGTCCAAGAACTCCTTCGGCAAGACTTATGGGGAGCACAAACGCTTCTTAGAATTCAGCCATGATCAATACAAGGAACTGAAAGAATACGCTCAAGAAATTGGCATATTATTCACAGCCTCCGGAATGGATGACGTACGTATTACAATGTAATTAGCCAAGTCTGAAATGACATTTAGTCAATAAGACTAATGTTTCAGCACAACAAAGACTATTCTTGCATGGCAAATCTATACATATTGGCCAAGCAAGAGCCCTCCTTTTTTTTTTTACAAGAAAACCCCCTCCCCCCAAAAAAATATATGAAAATAATGTAGGTTACAACTGCCACTTTCCATTTTCCTTTTTAAGATGATAGAGGATACATTTAAAGAGAGGATAGTGTAGCCAAGTGAGGATTGGAAACTATATTTTGGGAGATTTTGAGCAATGAATGTATGCATATCCAGTGAGATGTTGGCCATTTTTTCGTCTGCTAAAAACACATGCTTGACATTGTGCACAAGTGGCAGTTGGGTTCGACATTTTTTCCTTATATAGTTTAAAATGCCAAATATTAAGGGAAATCGGAATATGAACCAGGATTAGGAAGTAGGGTGTCCAAATTAGTTATTCTTTGAAAGAATAACTAAAAAGTCTAACATAAATACTTTTGCATGTGTCCATTTCACAAACAGGGTGTCCAAAAAGACACCCAAATGTATTGCTGGCTAACATTATGCTGAACATTTATTGTCAATAATAAACTTTTTCAGGAAAGAACAAATTCCAGCAATTTTTAGCTGAAAAGGGAAACTGAATGCTTTTAATTGAAGCATTTCTCAAAAGAATTGTGAGAAACCTGGTTTTACTGAACATTATCCTTGAAGTGAAATCAGTATATGATGGGTCACGTCAAAAATTCACTAAATTAACTAAATTAACCAGAATAGCCGGTAAGATAATAATGTCACAGGTGTTACATCTTAAAAGCAAGATATCACCCTGTGATCTTAAAAAATTAAAACAAAATTAAAGACTTGGTAGTAAATCACTTTAACTTTATAAATCACTTTTAAATACCAATGATTCTGTTCTTGTTACTCTAGGCTGCGATGGAGTTTCTAGATAAACTTGACGTTCCATTCTTTAAGGTTGGTTCCGGTGATACAAACAACCTTCCATTCCTGACACGATCTGCCAAGAAAGGACGACCAATGATCGTATCATCAGGAATGCAATCCATGGATACAATGAGGAAGGTAGTTGTAATATCTTGAATATTTTTACCTAAGTCAAATGTCTGTGAGGTTTTGGGGATTTGTTGAGGTATATTTTGTGGGAAGGACAGGGGTTAATTTTCAACTTTAAGAACAGGTGTATGCTTGAGGAGATATCACATGATAATTGATATCAATTTCATTTGAGTTTTGAGATTCTGAGAAGAGGTGTGGGATTAATTAAATATTTCAAGTTTACAGTATGTTCTGATGGACTTAAGGAGAAAAGCAGAATATACTTGCTGAATCTTAAAAACAAACCATGGTTTCTAGGGAAACCTCACAATGTGTTGTCAATGTAGATTTGACCATATATTTGTATGTTGCATGAATGTAAGTTGTGTAGGTATTTTTTGAAACTATTGTGTAGAGATGATAATGGTAAACTATTACATGTATTAATTTTAGAATACTGCACCTTATTTGAGTCACTCAGTAATCAGAATAATTTCAAAAGTTAGCTTTTTTTGGACTAATTGCTGAGATGTATATGAACCTGTAAATATGCAATATGTGACGTGTTCTCCCGAAATCAGACACTTTTGGGCAGAGCTCGGAACTGAGAAACGGGCAAAAATATGCCTGGGGGGTGTTTTTGTGGAATTTGAGTTTCTTGTAAATTATCAATATTTATAATGTTTCAATATTTATAATGTTTCAATATTTATAATGTTTAATCTTTGTAAGAAGTTAATTACTTAAAATTAATTAATTACCAAATTAGTTAATTACCAAATGAGACTTGTAACTTTAAAGTCGATTATCTCCGTTTGTAATTTTCGTAAAGACAAACCTAAAAATTACATAACTCCGCTTTGGGGAGTACAGTTTAAAAAAAAAAGTATCATTGTAAAGCTGAGGATCTCTACTTTCATAATCAATAACTAACTCAATTTTGATAACCTGCCCAAAAGTGTGTGATTTCGGGAGAACACGTCACATATGATAATCAGTTATTGCAAACACCTACTAAATTATATGTAACCTACTTATTATATGTAATGCATGATGCAGCTTTCTATCAGCTTTCTATGCAGTATACTGGATGTGTATACTGTATTATTGTACACAAGTATCATGGGGTGTCGTGGCTGAGTGGTCTAGCTTACCGGATTCAAGTTCTGGTGTTAGCAACATAATGTGGGTTCGAATCACGGCCGTGACACTTGTGTCCTTGAGCAAGACACTTAATCATAATTGCTTCTCTCCACCAAGGGGTTAAATGGGTACCTGTGAAGGCAGAGTTGGTTTGCTCTATATGCGCTAGAAATGGCAGCAATTGAGCTGTATACTCCCCAGGGAGCTGAGATGGTTTCAGGAATGATTTATGAGCCTTATGAGCCTTATGAGCAGGGATAATAATATAATGCGCCTTGAGCACCACTTAGTTGGTGGATACGTGCGCTATATAAATCCACACATTATTATTATTATTATTAAGTACAATTATCAATGCTAATTCTCGAAACAAAAAGGGGCCAGTTTGGTTATGTAGATTGGTATTCCCATGCAATGGTATTCTACCAATTGACGTGTACCATGTATTAGGTGACCTAACTACAGCAGCAATTATGTTATCTATACATGTGTACATTGTAACATACGTGTATACTTCATGCTAGCAGAAACATCTGTCTTCAAATCAATATATACAAAGTAGATTTTGACCTTTGGAATAAATGTATGTCAACAGAAAATATTGCCAGCCTCATTATAGCAATCACAATTTATACAGTGTGACTGATAATATGTACATGTACATGTACATATAATATGTACATAATTTATATGTACATATATTTGTAATATAACATAATATGTACATTACATATATTTGTAATATAACAATATGTACATGTACATATATTTGTAATATAACATAATATGTACATTACATATATTTGTAATATAACATAATACGTACATGTACATATATTTGTAATAAAATTCTGCTAAGCAGTTTCTGCCAGCTACATATAGTGAGCAATTTTCTTTTGAGAAAATGATCCACTCTCACTCTATCTGACTCTGTGTACTTGAAATCATCATTGTTGTAATGTGATGTGCAAATACATGTACTTTAATTATAAAACCAGTTATCAATAATATAAAGTCATGTAGTATGAGGCTTACTGACGATCGATCCGGCTAATTACATGTTTTCGTTCCATCTTTTTTCCTTTTTTAAATTTATATTTAATTCCAATGTGGTATAAATTGACTTTTATTCATTCTATTTGTCATCTTGTTGATAGGTTTACCAAACACTGAAAGCTGAGAATGCTAATTTCTGTATTCTACAGTGTACCAGTGCTTATCCCTTAGAACCAGAGGATGTACATCTTAATGTTATCAAGGTATACCGTCTTATATTTTATCTTCATTTCTCTTATATTTAAAGGGAAGCTGCATCATTGGTGTAATTACCATATTATCAAATTAACAAACTATTATCTTTAAACTTGTATAAAGTTGGTACAAGTATGTTAAGTGGCAGCGTTAATATTGATGATTCTCTTGTCCATTCTACTCTGTTCTGATTCTACAGGAATATAAAAAAGAGTTTCCAGATATTCCAATTGGTTACTCTGGTCATGAGAGTGGACAAACGATCACCCTAGGAGCTGTGGCCATGGGGGCAAAGGTCGTAGAACGACATATAACAATGGACAAAACCTGGAAGGGTAGCGACCATGAGGCATCATTAGGTAGTCAAATATTTCTTAATATCTTAATAATACTGAGATGAGATATAAATATTTACGAGTGTTAAGTGCCATCATTCTGAATAAGCCATTAGGCCTAGTCAGTTTTCCCATCTTAGATATTTTTCATTTCCCTGTAGAAAACTTGAAGCTATGGTATGGTAGTTCAGGAATAATGTTAGGTGAAGAAAAGTTCAATGTCTTAAACTGGAGACAACCAGTAGAGTGGATGTAAGTTATGTTAGACTGAACTAACAAGGATCTTTGTCAACCTTGCTTTGGATAAGGTGCTGATTGGTCAACTGTAAAAAGGTCAAATTAAGTGCCTTGTGAAATCACATTTGGATATTTTACCGTTTTATTTTTTTTATCAAATTGATCAAATCAGATGTTTTTTCTTCTTTTACAGAACCACATGAACTTAAGGAGCTCATCACAAACATACGATATCTTGAAAGAGCATTGGGGACCAGGATCAAGGAGATGAGACCCTGTGAACTTGCTTGTCATAACAAGGTATAGGTAAACCTGGGTAAACACAATATTTAACAAAATATTCCGTCTTCATGATTTCTTTTTACTTGAAACAATAATGCACAACTGTTTATCAATGTTGACATCACTTTGCTTTCTTTTCTTGCAAATATTCTGCTAAAACATTATTTGTTATCTTTATAAGCACTGTTTTGTGCATGAGTGTTAATGAAAAGGTGCATATTCATCAGCACATAGTGTGACATCATCTTTTGTGGTGCAGGCATAAAAGGTGACTGAATTCCTGTTTTTTCACTAACATTTTGCTTTTCCGTGATAAGTGAATGTTTGTTTCCGAGTCAATAAACATTTTTGAACAAGGATTGGACAAGGTATAAGATATTCTGCTGTCTCATGAGTACTCCTTGTGATCTCAAAAACAATGCCTTCCTCATTTGTCAAGGATTAGTACAAACATTTAATAAAGTTAAGTTGTATATTTAATGTTCACTCTGTCTAACAAACTGACTTTCCATTTTGTTTAAACTGTCCAGAAGTATGAATACCTGCACAAATATGTATTTTTATAGTTTCATTTCATATTCTTTAATTGAAAACTTAAAGTGACAGTATCGTAACGATCAGAGCAGACTTTCAGCAGGGCATGGAATCGGTGTCCTAGTTCAAGATGGACAGTGACTGAAAATTACTAGCTCATTTATGCAGCAGCAACGGTAATATAACCTTATCATGTGGCATATTATTTTCAGTCACTGAGTTAATCTAAAACTAGCACTATGATTCCCTGCCCTGTTGATCGCGACGATACTGCCCCTTTTTGATGATAGTGAATTTTTATGTGTTGAATTCATAGCTTGGTAAGAGTGTCGTCGCTGCAAAGGTAATCCCAGAAGGCACTGTGCTGACAGAGGATATGCTGACTGTTAAGGTGGCAGAACCAAAAGGATATGCACCAGAGAAGATCTATGATTTGATTGGTCAAAAAACCATACGTGCTTTTGAATATGACGATACGATTTGTGAAGACGATGTTATTGACTCTTAATGGCAATGTACACCATTGCTAATTTTCAAAAGAAAGGATAGTTTATCTAAAAGCTAACTTATTTTTTGTTGAATCAAAATGGTCAAGAATGATTTAAAAAGTATATAAGTATTTTGATTATTATAAAGGATGCATGCTTGTAATGACATGTTATCGATGGTATATATTGAAATGATCTATTTATGCCTTCCATATAATCCAGCAGTGCCTGGAGATCGGAGCTTTAACTTAGGAGATACGAACAATTAAAACGTATTCATTAATATTACTTAAAGGAGAATCTCATAACAAGAACGTTCCATTGAAAATACTGCCTGTTCCCATTAGGATAGCACACTGTTCTCACTGGGAACATGGTACCATTGGGAATGCTTTGCGTTCCATTGGGCACATCTCATTGGGAACATCCCATGAATGAGTATGCATGCTGGGATATGTTACCATTTGGAGTAGCTGTTGTTCCCATTGGGAACACTGAATGTTCCTTCAAGATTGCACTGTATTCCCGAAAGGAACGCTCCAAATGGAACAGGAATGTTCAGACTTTTGAGACGCTTTCTAACCTCAAACTAGGATGGTCTGTAGTGGTTATTATTATTTAGAAATCATAACTGACTGTGTCGCTGTTGGTCAATATTTAACCATACCTCATAGGATCATCTGCAAATTGCAAACATTCCATAATGGGCAAGCATTGTTGATCAGGTGACCACATAAATGTATATTGTGACTACTAATAAAATATGCTTGTTTCCCCTGAACAGGATGAATTGATTTAATCTTTGCTCATTCGTATCCCTGGAATTGTCCGCTGATCTCTACCCGTGTATGTTTGATGAATGAACTGTGGTAGTCTCTGCCTCAAGGAAGTATAGCTGTTGGTCAATATTTAACCCCTTTTTATAAAGTTATGATGTAGCCACCTGATTGAATACTGGAAGAAATTAGACTTTACCGGTACGATTAGTTGTTCGTATCCCTGGAATTGTCCGCTGATCTCTACCCGTGTATGTTTGATGAATGAACTGTGGTAGTCTCTGCCTCAAGGAAGTATAGCTGTTGGTCAATATTTAACCCCTTTTTATAAAGTTATGATGTAGCCACCTGATTGAATACTGGAAGAAATTAGACTTTACCGGTACGATTAGTTGTTCGTATCCCTGGAATTGTCCGCTGATCTCTACCCGTGTATGTTTGATGAATGAACTGTGGTAGTCTCTGCCTCAAGGAAGTATAGCTGTTGGTCAATATTTAACCCCTTTTTATAAAGTTATGATGTAGCCACCTGATTGAATACTGGAAGAAATTAGACTTTACCGGTACGATTAGTTGTTCGTATCCCTGGAATTGTCCGCTGATCTCTACCCGTGTATGTTTGATGAATGAACTGTGGTAGTCTCTGCCTCAAGGAAGTATAGCTGTTGGTCAATATTTAACCATACCTCATAGGATCATCTGCAAATTGCAAACATTCCATAATGGGCAAGCATTGTTGATCAGGTGACCACATAAATGTATATTGTGACTACTAATAAAATATGCTTGTTTCCCCTGAACAGGATGAATTGATTTAATCTTTGCTCATTTACACAATTTGTAAAATTATAACTTTACCCTTTTTATTTCCTTCATAAAGTAAATATAGATACTATTTATATTGATGTGTGCCTCAGCAAATTGTGTGATTTCTTATTCATTCAGACATTTTATTTGTATGCATCCACAAAGTGGGTTTTCAGCTGTTGCATCGAAATATTAAATAATTATTATAAGAAAAATAAACGTTTTTATGCAATTTAACTTTAAAAGACATTTTAAATCAGTTTCCTCCTAAATTAATTAGAGAAAAAAAATTGACAATGTCACCCCTTTCTAATTTATCTAGAAAGTCTCTATAAATGACAGTGATGACCCCAGGTAATAATTAATAAACAACAACTAAAGGAAAAACAAATGAGACCAGGTTAAAGTTAAGCTTTTGTATTTACAGAGATATAGACAAATATTTACAAAGGAATAATTGTGGGTAATGCTGAAATTAGGCTTTAATAGTTACTTTAAAGCTTCATGTAATAAATCCACAATCTATAAATTTACTTAGCTTGGCACTGATAAGTAATAATTGAATCTACTAATATTGTTTCTATAATTATAACCCCTTTTTATAAAGTTATGATGTAGCCACCTGATTGAATACTGGAAGAAATTAGACTTTACCGGTACGATTAGTTGTTCGTATCCCTGGAATTGTCCGCTGATCTCTACCCGTGTATGTTTGATGAATGAACTGTGGTAGTCTCTGCCTCAAGGAAGTATAGCGGCCTGACGGGGTCAAATAGCTCAGTTGGGATTGGGATGTGTGGTCAAGCCCAAGGAAATGGCCATCTATAAAGTAAAATAAAATCATGTAATCTTAAATGTGAATTAAACTATCAATTTTACAATATTCAACGATCAATAAATCTCATATCATTAGAAGATAACTCCAACTTTGACAACTTTTAGTATAACTTAATTTCCATATCCAATAATCTTCAGATGTCTGTTCATTCTCACAATTTGCATCTATAGCAGCTTATCAATTCAAATTATCAAGCAATAATTCTCAATACAAGTTTTAAACAATCTATTATTCTACATTACTTTAATTACAAACTTATGGTTATTGCTTAGGTGAGAACTTTAACGATGTGTCAAGTGTTGCAATGCAGGTAAATGATTGGGACCGGATTGATACAAAGAATCTCACTAGGCTACTTCCTCCATGATCAGATCGAGCCGGGACTGAAATTCTCTGGCTGATAGCCACACCTGTTGCTTCTTCAGGTGCTTCAAGGCAGTTGGTACCTGTCAAACTCATTCAGCGATCACGCTCTCATTTTTGATGATCACAGATCGTTGATCAAAATCGTTCTGATCAAACCTAGCTAACTTTCACTCAAACACACCAAATTCAAATCACTCTAAATTAAATGGTATTACGACAGACAAACAATGAACAAACAAACCACAACAATACAGAACAATGTTCGGACAATAACCATGGCCGGTTTTCTTATGTAATTTCTATGGCAACGAGAAAAAGTGTTCGACAATACTAAAAAGCGCAGGAAAATTTAAACGTGTCATTGGCTAATGAAACAATAAGACTGAACGTACAATATTAACTACGGCTAGATTCTGACAGACAAGTTACAACAAAATAAATATAATTGTTTTTGTACCTTTAGTGATTACTTTAATTGGACTTAAATGTAGCTCTTCTGATTGTGTTTTTAGAGAATTTTCTAAACAATAAAATGATTTAAAAAAATAATAAAATTGCAAATCTTGTTATACGTTGATTATGAATTTTGTGTGAATCCTCATTTGACCATAAATATTTTGTTCGGTCACCATTTGCTTATTAAAACAAAACAAAACAAAAATTGCCCCAGATATAATGCTCATAAGTGAGACCTGAGAGGGAAGGGGGTCCCCTTGACAGTGTTTTTTTTCCCAACTTCTTAAACAAAATACTAATTTAGTGCTTTTAGTGAATGGTCGGGGGGAGGGGGATTTACAAGGTGGTATATGTTATGTGTAATTTCCCTGGCCGGAGGGGCAAGAGGAGACGTGGAGCTCGCTGGTGGAATTTTATGAAACCACACAACAGTTTTAGAGTTGTGTTTGGGAAAGGGGGTGATTTTTGTATAATTTTGTTTAAGTGGAGTGGGATATGAGAGCTAGACCAGTTGAGCATGGTGTTTCAGTAATACTTATTAATATAAGGGTATATAAAGATATATTTTACTATATTTTGTTGTAGGCTTATCAAACAATAATCTATAAGTGAAAAATTACTAGAGGTCTTTATACTTCGATTGCTGCAGTGTAAACAATCAAATGATTGAAGAGCCGACAACAATTCTCTCAGTATTTTGCATAATAAAGGGCGCGAAATTCAACAGAAGGGTTTACAAGTGTGGTGCACGATCGCTGCATGCTGTCTGCACACGTTACGTGGGTACCAAGATCGAGTACATGTACATAAAAAGCCCATGTAGTTCATAATGTATGTACTTGTATGTACATGTACATATGTATGACTCGACTCCGCGTATATTATACATACCATGGAGGAAGCTTCCGCCATGATTATACCATGCCATGGAGGAAGAAAACCCTCCATGATTATACCAATCCATTGCATTGACTATGACGCGTGACGCGTACGTCGTGTGCATTATGCATACGTCACTGGAATTTTCAAAAACATGGTTGACTACACTGCTGCGTCACACGTGTGAGTATTTTAAACTCTTTTACTCGCGCTATCCGTACTCTTCACGTCCATTTTGAGGGAATATGTGCAAATATAAGTTTTTATAAAAGAAGATAAAATCCTAAATAAAAAACTCCGCGCACAAGTTAAGTACAAGTACATGTATGTACACGTACATGTACATGTAGTACTAGTAGTAGTCACTAGTAGTACTACTAGTACTAGTACTACTACTATGCCTACTACTACATACGGGATTACGTGTGCATTATGCATACGTCACTGGAATTTTCAAGAACATGGCTGACTACGCTGCTGCGTCACACGTGTGAGTATTTTAAACTCTTTTACTCGCGCTATACCGTCTCTTCACGTCCATTTTGAGGGAATAACTGACAAGTTAATGTGCTAATAATATTAGGGTTTTCAGTTTGTACATGCTTGACCGAAGCCCGCCACACGTACAGCGCATCGCCCGCAACAAAAACATCAAAATTTTAAATCCAAAAAATTTACTAGGCTACTTTTAGTACCTGTCAAAATCTTACTTGTAATGTAATAGCTCATTGGAAAGCTTATAGTTTCAGCTATCCAACAATGTACATAAAATAGCAATCGGAAGTGCGTGCGAAAGCCTAGGTTTTTATGAATGAACCACTCTCGTCCCGCCCAGCCTTTCGCGAAGTGTTCCGAGATCGGGCGCATTTGGTGCGTAAAATTTGCCGCGCTATGCCGAGGGCATTCACTTCGGAGCTGTCTCCGCGCCTGAGTACATTGTGATTGACATGAAAACGGTTTCCCTATTGAGTCAAAGGGCTCCTTTACATGCCCATGCTTGCTCGATCTCCATAACTACTCTACAACCGAAGTTAGGAAGAGATAAAAAGTAAACACCGTTTTTTCGAGGTGAAATCTTCAAGTTGAAAGGTAGGAGCAGTGTCTGTATGAATTTTACACCTCTTTTCTATCATATGTGAAAGAATTGAGCCGTAATTTTGTTTAGTTTTGAGCGGAGAGTATTTTTTACACCCTTTCAAAAGCTCTTATGAGAGAAACGAGCACGAACGCTGTGCGTGTGTACCACGGTGTGTGTAGGCTGATTCAACGGTTTTGGTGTCATTAGGGATGCACACAGTGTATGGACAGTCGCGCTTCGTCGAATGCTGTATATTTGATTAAATAAAACAGGATTCCTCAAAAACTACTCTTCCAATTTTCTTGATTTAAAAACCATTGTATTTCTTTCATCAAGACCTTTAATTTGATATAAATATTGAGCATATTGGTTTAGGAATAATTTTTCACCTGAAAACCCTACTAATATAAGTTTTTATAAAAGAAGATAAAATACTAATTAAAAAACTAGAGCTTATGTGTTTGTTGGAACAAACACTATGTGCATGAAAGCCACAGTGCATGCCTGATCTAACTGTTACTTATTGCAGTTTGTACAACAGCAAGATGTCACTGAGGAACTGTTCAAAGTGGTCTTTCCCTGCATTTAGGCGACGCCACATGTACTCGGCTAGGCGGAAGCCGAAGCCGTCGGTAGCACTGGTGTAGGTACTAGGCAGACTCCTTTTGATCTGCCACCATTGGCACTCAATGTTCTGTGTATGAGCACCGGTGGTCGGATTCCTTCCTCCATGGATCAACCATGGAGGAAGGAACACAATTACCTTCCTCCATGGATCAACAAAGTTTAAGGAGTGATTTACCATGAGATGTTTGAAATTTTCCTGACTGAGACAGTCATACGACTTCCAGCAGTCAGTGATGATTGTTGATCCAGCGGCAACATATTCCTTAATTAACCCTCCTACTGTACCGTATCTGCAAAGCCAGCCCGGTGTCTATATTTGTTAAAAGACAACAGGCCAAATACCTGGCTCATCTGATAAGATCTTCAGATATGAACGAATCGAAGCAATTGCTCTTCAACACAGACAAGTACACGAAGAGAGGACGACCACGACCGACACTACTGACGCAAGTCTGTAAGAACCAAACCAAAACCATTGGCGAACTGATTGAAGATGCAAAAGAACGAAGGTTGTAGTTCGGCTTATGCCACCCAATATCTGGTCAATTACTGGATGGGTTAAACCCTATGTATAATAATAATAATGTATAGATTTATATAGCGCACGTATCCACCAACTAAGTGGCGCTCAAGGCGCATTATATTATTATCCCTGCTCATAAGGCTCATAAGGCTCATAAATCATTCCTGAAACCATCTCAGCTCCCTGGGGAGTATACAGCTCAATTGCTGCCATTTCTAGCGCATAGAGAGCAAACCATCTCTGCCTTCACAGGTACCCATTTAACCCCTGGGTGGAGAGAAGCAATTATGGTTAAGTGTCTTGCTCAAGGACACAGGTGTCACGGCCGGGGCTCGAACCCACACTCTGCTGCTGGCAACACCAGAACTTGAGTTCAGTGCGCTAGACCACTCGGCCACGACACTCCACTTTTCGTGCATTATACAACACACGGGACCTACGGCTATTCGTCCCATCCGAAGGACGAAGCAATTATGGTTAAGTACCTTGCTCAAGGATACAAGTGTCACGACCGGGGCTCGAACCCACACCCTGCTGCTGGCAACACCAGAACTTGAGTTCGGTGCGCTAGACCGCTCGGCCACGACACTCCAAGTGTATGTATGTACTGTATGTATGTATGTATGTTTGACCATTTGAAACCATTTAAAATTTCCACTTACCAAAATGCCTATTGGTTTTGTACACACCTGGTGATACCATTTGAACAGTGTTGGTAGCAAGCTTTACAACCATTCAAATCCATTCAAATGGTTTTGAATGGTGGATACTACACCTTGGTGTGTTTCCATAGCCGAATGGTTTCAAATGGTGAATGTGTACTACACAGTGGCTTATCATTCAAATGGTTTTGAATGGTGGATACATTACACCTTGGTGTGTTTCACATAGCCGAAAAACAAAACCTGATTTATGTAGATAAAGTGGACTATCCATCATCTCAGTACCCTATGGAGTTTTAACACATGGTGGCCAGTGTACAAGTAATTGATCTACCACTTAAAAATGGCACTAGGGTCTTTAGGGTATAGCAGACCTGTCATTTATATAAGTTTTGAGGCTTTGCATGGTGGAATATCGATATCGTTTCGGTTTGCGGTAACACCATGTGTTTATCTCAACTAACGTGAAGCTGAGATACAGGTTCTGAAAAGAACCGTATCGCACAACTCGTATCTCAACCTTTGTTAAGTGAGAAAGGTTCAAGGGAGAACCAATTTCGGGCAACTCGTTTTCTCTACTGTCGCTAAGTGAGAAATATGGTTCAGGGAGAACCACGGGGACTTCACGGGTTAATATGGTTCAGGGAGAACCATAGGGACTTCATAGACCTGTCATTCAAAACCATTTACTCATGTCACCGGCATAGAGGGTCCATTGATTCACCACTTAGAAGTATCCAAACAAGGTTTTGTATAAGCTGACCTACCATTCCAAACCATTTGGGGAATCAATACTGTACAGTTATTTCACCATTCAAAACCACAAAAGTGAATGGTTTTAAATGGTGGATCTACACTTTGAGAACAATGGACTAGAGCTTTCAATGGTTCTTATTCAGAAGTTGGTATTTTTTCCTTACACACCCTTGTCTGTTTCCCATGGAATAGTCCAAAGAAATTCACACATTAACCCTAACGCACTAGACCCTAGTTGCTGGGTGCCATCCTCAATCCTTCAAAATCCTCCGATTGCCCTACCCCAAAAAATGCATTCATCCTCAATCCTCCAAAATCCTCCAAAATTTTGCACTATGTTCAAAATGAGTGGTACTCACCTCCTCAATCCTCCAAAATCCTGCAACCATAAAAACAGTGCTGGGAAGGGGAAGGGGAGGGGGAGGGAATGGCTACCATTGGCTGAAAGTTTCATTTCATTATGATGAATGTTTGTTCTTTCATTTCCTGCCACTGATATAGCACATAATGTTGTTTTAAATTTGTTTCAATATTTAATCATTTATTTTATTTTATATTTTTGACAACACCATTTTGACTTTTTAGTATGCCAATCACTGTGCAGACAGTCTATAAATTGACGAAATAGACTATCGTATAAAATGCATTCGTTTTAAAACTGTACAACAGTATGGCTGTTTTATTTACATGTAGGTAAAATAATGAAATAATTCAAAATAGTAAATATTTATAGCAATAGAAAACTTTTTTTCACTAGTTTTTTTAAAGTAATTTTTCTACTTACACATGTAAGTGTCAATTTTGTTTTTGAAATTGTTGGTAAAATACAGACGACACATCTTTAAAGGGAATGTACAACAATGGTAATTACCAGATTATTAAATTAACCAATTATTATCTGGTGTAAAATTCATAGACGTATCAACCATCCTGAGAAATTACTTCATCTGAAGTGATTTCATCTTAGAGAAAACGGTGGGAATAGGTTTGGGTGTTTTTGTTTTTATTCCAAATGTTGTTAATTTGTATTTTCTTTATTTATTTTACAAAACATAAACCAGAATTGGACCTAAATGGTGGTCCATTGGAATGTCCAAATACCAGTTAAAAAGGCAGCAAACTGGTCAAAATGCCTTTCCAATTTGTCCGGCAGGCTAGTCAAAATAATAAAGACTGTTGAATCCTACTTTATACATTTTATTCCACTGATTACCCATAATTTTCAAATACACATAGCATTGGGAAATTCAAAGAAATATTTTGTCATAAACAAGGATCAACACGCAAACTCAATACACTACATGTACACTGTATGTATGTACAGTGTACAAACTGTACATGTATATATTATACACAACTTGCATACTAGACTTGATATCAAGTCTGTTCCAGGGAGGAGGAAGGTTTAGGGAAAAAATGCACCGCCAACGCAACCACCTGCGCGTCAGCATTTTAGTGTTTTTTTATTGCTATGAAACGATGTCTAATTGTATGGGCAGCTAAAATGGCCAAAATTAATAAATTTCTAAAGGACAAAACAACAATCAAAGAAATATTTTTTAAAAGAAAGACAAAGTCTCAATTAAAAAATCGGGACAAACATTTAACACAACTAAGGTTAAAATCTGAAACAAACTAAATAATAGAGAATATTGAGAGCGTATAGCGCATTCTCCTGCCTACTAGATCTAGAGTTAGACTGCTCAATGGTAAAGATACATTGTACTTTACATAAACTGTACAAGCAAAGCCTGCGGGGAACAATTTTATTTTTATTTTGTTTTCTATAATGTTACATTTGGTTAATTCCGGATAAGAGTTCCACATCCATGAATTTTCAAAGTACATTTTTTACTTGTAAATCATTTTTCTTGAAAAGTAGACTAACCAAGATTTCAGAAACAGTTGATGCTTTCCTTCTACTGCACTTGGATTTATTTTAGCATTTTCCCCTATTTTTGATAGAAATTTGAGTTCCCCTCAGTTATAGTTCTTGTGCTTCAAAGATAATTATTATTGGTTCACTATGAAGTCGGATACTTTCCCTATCCACCACTACAGAATTTTTAACCCAAAAGATGAAATATGACAGTCTTGTAAGATTTTTAAATAATCATGTTGCAATGTCCCGTCTGTTACAAAAAAAAACATTAAAAAGTTGATTATTTTTTACATGAAAAGATATTTTTGGTTCAAAGTTGAATTCCTACATGTATCATCTATGAAGGTGACCACACCTAGAAAGTAAAATACAAATAGCTTTCAATGTTTAGTTGATCTGATATTCCATCTCAAAATCTGTCCCGTCTGTCACGATTAACCCAGACTTTGATATTTTGTCCCATCTGTCACATTTTTTTTAATCTTTAGGCTTGAAAAAAGGTAAACATAGACTGTTTTACATTTTAATACTACATGTCCTTTAAAATAATTTAATAGATAAATTTGTCCAAAAAAAATGTAAACTAAGTATTAACTGGAGGTATTGAGTTTGTAGAAAACAAACTTGGGGTGTTTGAGTGTTCATCATATGTGATGACATCAACCTAAATTTGTTAAAAGACAAGAGTTACTTCAGGAGATATGAGTTTTCATAATTTATAATTAAAATAATATATAATGTGCTATACTGAATACATTTACTTCCGGTTCAGTCATCCCATATAATTTTAAATTCTTCCAACTGTAATTTCCGGTTCAATCATGTGACGTCATTCATACTTCATAAAATATTTCCTCATAATATCCCTCCAACTTTTGGTACCTTTTTCAGACAATTGTTTTTCAGACAAGTTGGTGCACCATTTGAAACCATTCGTTTTGTGAAACACACTAAGGTGTAGTGTATCCACCATTCAAACCATTTGAATGATTTATAAGCCACTGTGTAGTACATGTACATTCACCATTTGAAACCATTCGGCTATGGAAACACACCAAGGTGTGTAGTGTATCCACCATTCAAAAACCATTTGAATGGATTTGAATGGTAGTAAAGCTTGCTACCAACACTTTTCAAATGGTATCACCATGTGTGTACAAAACCAATGGCCATTTTGGTAAGTGGAAATTTTGAATGGTTTCAAATGGTCAAACAGTAGGTAAAATTCTGTGTAATGTTTTCTCAAGATAGCAAAAAGTGACTTTTTTAAACCTGCCGCTAGAGGGTGCTGTAAATCACCAAATATATTTTTGAAATGCTATGTAGCTCAGCTGCAAACACAACAATCTACACATCTACACAAGAAGATGCAAATAATGAGTTAAGAGTGAAAGTTGTAATTATAATCCTCTCCTGTATAAAATTAACATGCTTGGGGGTGTTAAAAATTGAGGTCACTTAGGACTATGGAGCAAGCATTGAAGGCAGTGGCATAGCTAGGAATCCCCCTCCCCTCCCCTCCCTCCCTCCCTCCCTCCCTCCCTCCCTCCCTCCCTGGGGGGACAGAAACAAGGAAAAGTTTTGACTTTACACAAGTTAGAACCAAAATAAACGTAAACCCTTATTGTTACGTTAATGCTGTTGTAGTGTTTATTTTGGCAGGATTTTTTAATGGTTAACCCTAACCTTCCCAAATCCTCTTAGCCAAAAAGAAAGATTTTGAAGGATTGAGGTTCTATGCTAGGCCACCCTACGTGCTCTTTGCTAAAGTGAATGATTTTGAGGGATTGAGGTTATTAGGCATACTTGCCTTTCCATGGTACGTGTACATCCATGTTTGTTGTGATTGCAAGGTCAGTGGACACTGTTTATTGCTCCATGCATGCAGGGAGGGTCCCTGGCCATGTATCACAGATTAGCAACACATGTGCATACATTGTACATGTCATGTGCTTGCTTTACTACTGAATGATTTTGGAGGATTCAGGTTATGTGTAAGCAAGTAGGCCTAGGGAGTTAGGAAGGATTCAGGTGATGTGTAAGCAAGTAGGCCTGGGGAGTTAGGAAGGATTCAGGTGATGTGTAAGCAAGTAGGCCTAGGGAGTTAGGAAGGATTCAGGTGATGTGTAAGCAAGTAGGCCTAGGGAGTTAGGAAGGATTCAGGTGATGTGTAATCAAGTAGGCCTAGGGAGTTAGGAAGGATTCAGGTGATGTGTAAGCAAGTAGGCCTAGGGAGTTAGGAAGGATTCAGGTTATGTGTAAGCAAGTAGGCCTAGGGAGTTAGGAAGGATTCAGGTTATGTGTAAGCAAGTAGGCCTAGGGAGTTAGGAAGGATTCAGGTGATGTGTAAGCAAGTAGGCCTAGGGAGTTAGGCGGGATTCAGGTGATGTGTAAGCAAGTAGGCCTAGGGAGTTAGGAAGGATTCAGGTGATGTGTAAGCAAGTAGGCCTGGGGAGTTAGGAAGGATTCAGGTTATGTGTAAGCAAGTAGGCCTAGGGAGTTAGGAAGGATTCAGGTTATGTGTAAGCAAGTAGGCCTGGGGAGTTAGGAAGGATTCAGGTTATGTGTAAGCAAGTAGGCCTAGGGAGTTAGGAAGGATTCAGGTGATGTGTAAGCAAGTAGGCCTAGGGAGTTAGGAAGGATTCAGGTGATGTGTAAGCAAGTAGGCCTAGGGAGTTAGGAAGGATTCAGGTGATGTGTAAGCAAGTAGGCCTAGGAAGTTAGGAAGGATTCAGGTTATGTGTAAGCAAGTAGGCCTGGGGAGTTAAATTAATGTACATTTTTTTTTAATTCTCAAAAGGAGTCTGATTTTGTTTCTGTTAAACGGACGGAACGTTAATTTCAATTCTTAGGTTTTAAATGAATATATCATAAAACTAAACTGAAATTATCATCCGCATAGGGAATCACAATTTTCCTTTTTTTTCTATTTGTACAACCTATTATCTAATTAACAACACACAAAACGAATTGACTGAAACTTTCACTACATATAGGCTGGTCCTTTTGTAAAATGTTTTGACATTTCTGAAACTCCTTTAGGTTGCACGTATAGAAAAGTGCACTTATCAACCCTTATGCCATGTGCATTCTACAAATACCTGGCCACCATTGGTCTGGAAAGCTCTTGATCTTCCCTGGAAACTATTAAAATTGTCTTCTGCTGTTCCCATATATGTTGTAATGTCTTCCTCTCCTCAGTTTTCCTGATCTTGGTTGCCATTCAGTTATTTGTTTTGTCCATCTGTTGCCTTCTCTTCGTGTTT
The DNA here is from genome assembly GCA_029582265.1 of Zoroaster sp. YZ-2022. NCBI lineage: Eukaryota > Metazoa > Echinodermata > Asteroidea > Forcipulatida > Zoroasteridae > Zoroaster > Zoroaster sp. YZ-2022. Next base: position 297,161 of record CM055832.1, read on the forward strand.
CAGTGATCTGCCCACCTTCATTTGGCTTTCTTTATCTTGTCTATAAAAATCTTCGACTTTAGTACCATTCTTCTCTATATGGCAGGATGGGCTGTCATGACTTCATGTTCCAGGTATTTTGTTGTTGACCATATTTCAGCTACATCTAAATCATATCTGATCATTTTACTGTGCAGATGCTGAATGTTTGGAGATTGACATCAATGCTGATGGTTTCTGATGTTGACACCTGCTATGTATCATTTCGGTTTTTGGAAACACCATGTGTTTATCTCAAATAACGCGAAGCTGAGGTACAGGTTCTGAAAAGAACCTTATCGCACAACTCGTATCTAAACCTTTGTTAAGTGAGAAAGGTTCAAGGGAGAACCAATTTTCGGGCAACTCATTTTTCTCAACTATCGCTAAGTGAGAAGTATTGTTCAGGGATATCCATGGGGACTTCACGAGTTAATATGGTTCATGGAGAGCCCGTGAAGTCCCCATGGTTATGAGTTGTGCGATGAGGTTCTTTTCAGAACCTGTACCTCAGCTTCGCGTTACTTGAGATAAGCACATGGTGTTACCGCAAACTGAAACGATATCGATATTCCACCATGCAAAGTCTCAAATCTTATACCTGCTATGTAGCTCAGCTGCAAACACAACAATCTACACATCTACACTGAAGAGGATGCAAATAATGAGGTAAGAGTGAAAGTTGTAATTATAATCCTCTCCTGTATAAAATTAACAAGCTAGGGGGTGTTAAAAATTGAGGTCACTTAGGCACATTCTCAAAACTGTTCCAGGATAAGTTGCAGAAAAGTTTTTCTGCAAAGGGTATATAATTGCGAAAACGTTGAGGTCCAATTCTTTTGCGAGATAGATTTTCCCTCTATACAAAGCATACATTTATGTTTATAGACTCTTCACGGAGCAGTTTGTGGTTTCGCCAACTGATAAGATCTCACAGCCCTTTGCGGTTTGGAGAATCCAGGCAATGTTTACGAAATGTGACATGCGTGATTTATTTTGTGAGAGTATTCATCAAGGACAATCTAGGCTTACTTGATGTCAATGAAAGAGCCCGATCTTTAGCAACAGAACACATAGGTTTACTTTGAAATAAAAAGTTATTCAGATCTGAAATTCTTCAATACCATGAAGATTTTAAGAATGAAATGTTCTTCAGCAATATAGTAACAGCACAATGGTTAGTCAGTGAGATTTAACTGTAGGCCCTAATTGTATTTAAACCTCGTTTTCAACTAAGGGGCCCAGGGAACGATTTCATTTTGCATAGCAAAACTGCGATGCAAAAAATCATTTTTTGTATAGCAATCTGTGACTTTTGTATTGCAAATTTAAAAATGCTTAAAATTACTCTATGTAGTGTGCATACATGTAGGTAAAGGTATTGCTTTTTAAGGCTTTACTGTCGTTTGGTTGACTTTAGTTTTTTAAATCATCCTGTAGTGTTTATATGTACCATTTTTTCTCTATGGCAGGATGGGCTGTCATGACTTCATGTTCCAGGTATTTTGTTGTCCACCATATTTCAGCTACATCTAAATTATATATCTGATCATTTTTATGTGCACAGGCTGAATGTTTGGAGATTGACATCAATGCTGATGGTTTATGATATCTGCTAGGTACATGTAGCTCAAACACAACAATCTAAACATCTACACTGAAGATGATGCAAATAATGAGGTAAGAGTGAAAGTTGTAATTATAATCCTCTCCTGTATAAAATTAACATGATTTGGGTTACCCGTAAACGACTTTTTAAAATTGGGACTTACCATTTCAGCAGTGTGAACAGAAATCTTTGACTATTGAACAATGTAATGTTTACACTTTTAGGAGCAATTTTATTCAAGATAATGCCTTTGTAGCATTTTATGGACATTTTCCATACACGTTTGTCCAACTGATACATTGTATCCAATCATTAACCCTAACTCCCTAGGTATTGTATTAAAACAATAAAAATCCTTCAAAATCCTCCAACTGGCTTTGTTGTCTAGGGAGTTAGGGTTAAGACTCAAATAGCCTGGTTGTGGCATGCTACAAACAAGTATCAAACTAGCTGCTCAGGATGGAATGTTTGCCTATTGTTCACAGTAATTGAATTAGTGGGACAATAACTGCTGCTTTATGTCTGTGCTGGAGTGTGCACCATGATGTGTTAATAGAGGATTTTATTATAAGGGACGTCCACATTAATTGTTGTCCTAATAAAAAAGTAGCGTTGAAATTGGTTGAAATTGTTGTGTAATTATTTTGATGTGCCACCGACCATCCCTCAGCATATCACCAACATTTACATTTATTTACCCACCGATACCGAGCTCTCTTGTGTATTACATTTGCCGACAATTTGTTTCAAAAGAAAGACATAAAAAGGAGGTGTTAAGTCGGTCATTGTCTTTGATTGCGGGTTTGATCCTTTCAATTGGGCAGCATATTTTTACAATCACCTAATCTATCAGTTGAAAAGACGTTTATGAGGGACGAAATGCGGTTGCTTATGATGAGCTGCGAATTATGGCTCGTCAAACATTGATGGAGGGCCAAATTGGCTGAATACTAATTAAAAAGTAGACAAAACTTACACCGATTCATTTTGTTAAGTTATTTTTTGATGAGTGCGCATCCTAAATTTAAGACTCATTTCTTGACCGACCGATCAACACGATGCCACGTTCAACAGGGAATAGTCAAGTTTGGTCCCATTTTGAGAAAAAGGGGCCGAAATTGGTAAAATTCATTCTTTCAAGAAACAAGGTTTATTGACAGGTTTATTGACATTTGTGATAGAAACATTAATATTCAAGTTCTGATTTTAGATTCGTAAATTTTTTGCAGTTTGTTAGTTTCATAATATCAAATATTATTTTAGTACGCAAAGTCATGTCCTTATCCAAAGCCAACATGGCGTATGGGATATTCTTATTTAGAAGGCAGGGGCAAGGCGCAAGCACATGAATCGTTTTCCCACAACGGGTTAGTTCCGCCCACATCGACTTTGACCAATGACATTATTCAACACGTGTTTTGTACATGTGACATGAACATTAAAGTCAACGTCAACTTGCTATACGCATGCGCTCTGATCCAAAGCCAACATGGTGTACGGGATATCCTTATTTAGAAGGCAGGGGCGCAGCAAGGCGCAAGCACATGAATCGTTTTCCCACAACGGGTTAGTTCCGCCCACATCGACTTTGACCAATGACATTATTCAACACGTGTTTTGTCAACTTGCTATACGCATGCGCTCTGATCACGCACGCACCAGTGATTATTGTCTTCTGATGATGGTAGTCACTCCCTGACACATTCACGTGTGAGGCCGCTGTAGCTGCGTGATGCACCGGCCATGCGTGCGCGTGTGTGATCAATTAGGCTTTCTTTTGTAAATTGGGTTATTAAAGACACTTTTGTAGCAATTTTTACGGTTTTATTTCAGAAATAACTTTCCGTAAATACAATATTTTGTCACCAAGATGTTATACTTTAATAAAGATCGAATTAAATATGGTATCCTCTGTATTATAAAGGTCAATTTTGTTAACGTTTACATGTATTTGTACACCAAAAGAGGCATGTTTTCAACAAGAATGAAAACGGGTATCCGGGTATCCGAACTTTCCTGATTTCGGGTATCCGGTTCCAAAAATATCCGGAAATGCACAGCCCTAATTGAAGGGAAGGTACAACATTGGTAATGTTGGCAAAACTGCTTCCATGAGTATGCTTACTCTCTTGAAGGGAAGGTACAACATTGGTAATGTTGGCAAAACAAATATGAATATGCTTACTCTCTTTACATTGAAGTAGGGCTGTGCATTTTCAGATAATTTTGGAACCGGATACCCAAAATCAGGAAACTTTGGATACCTGGATACCAGTTTTCATTTTTGTTGAAAACATGCCTCCGGTGGAGGACAAATACATATACTGTAAATGTTAACAAATTGACTTTTATAATACAGAGGACCATACATGTATGTAAAGCAATCTTTACTTTATTGGAGTGCAATCTCTTGAATTTAAAGATAATAATTGTCTGTAAAAGTGTAAACATTACATTGTTCAAGAGTCACAGATTTCTGTTCGCACCGCTCAAATGTTAAGTCCGAATTTTAAAAAGTCGTTTATGGGTAATTGGAATCGAAAAATGGAACCGGGTAATTGAAGGAAGGTACAACATTGGTAATGTTGGCAAAACTGCTTCTATGAGTATACTTACTCTCTTTGAATCAAGATATACATTAAAGGGAAGGTACAGCATTGGTAATGTTGGCAAAACTGCTTCTATGAGTATGCTAATTACTCTCTTTAAATCAAGATATACATTGAAGGGAAGGTACAACATTGGTAATGTTGGCCAAACTGCTTCTATGAGTATGCTTACTCTCTTTGAATCAAGATATATATTAAAGGGAAGGCACAACATTGGCAGCTAGGTTCGATGAGTATGCCTACTTTCTTTGAATCAACAAACATAAAAACAATCAAAAAAGATGTTAATGTTTCAGCTCAATGCAGTTTCTACATGCAAGTTAGGAGAAAAAGTTTAAAAGTAGTCACAATTTTTACAAAAACACTGGGAGCAATCTTTTGTAAATGTTTTTTTCTCTACAATGTACTCCAATAATTTGTCAGGGTGATTCGGTACCTTAACAAATATTAAGTTAGCTTTTCAGTTAATTTGTAATTAGGTAATTATCACTGTTGTACCATTATTCCCTTCAAATAATTTCAAAATAAAGTCATCAAGAAAGGATATTCTTCGAAAGGCGTCAAAAATAGAATGATCAGAATGATTCATTTATATTACAATAACATTTCTATTTGAATAATTGTTGATATTGTTTGTAATCTTCAGAGAGGATGCTTCAACCAAAAGATACTCCAAGCCTGAACAACTGAGTGACAACAGCAGCGAGTTCTTTCATCTTAGAGGTGGATCTGCAAATGAGAGAATATCTTGTTCATGGTAAGTGTGTAACTCTTAAATTAGCCCTCCTATTACTACAAGGGTCAAAATCAGTCAAATGTTGATATACTTGCCAAGGTATATCTATTGCTCTTAAAAGTCAAACACTGTCAAACCTTACGTGTAGTAAGTACATTTACAGGTCAAAATGACTCGACTATTTTTGACTGGTAAAAGCATTGTCTGGTATTGTTCATGGTGGTCAAAATGACAGTAAAAACCAGTCAAAAATGTCCCTGTGTGCACATTTTGGTCAACAGTGAAAACAGGCAGTTGATTGGTTTTGACCTCAAAAGCAACTTTTCACTAAAGTGCAGCTATAGTAGGAGGGTTAGTAAGTATTAAGGGTAAATTAAATCAATAGTCAATGTACCTGTGTATAGACATTGCGTAACTATGTCACAGATCATCAGCAGGTATTGAACATGGACATTATGGTGATCACTAGTGCAATACACTACTCTAGTAATCATACAGTAATTATTTGTGAGTACTTGATTAATCGCGAGTAATTTACATTTTAAACATTATTTAAGCTGTTTTAATAACCGTTTAAATTGTATACATTATTCACACTAGTCAAAGCCTATTTTATTGGTTATTCTTGTATTTCAAAATTATACTATTTCAAACCTACTTGTTATGTTTCATCTGATATTATTTCAGAGTTTATATGTTTCATAAATAAACAATGACAAAAGAATCGGTTGTTAACGCTGAATATGTTACTACTCAGGAGTAATTTTTGATGAGAAGTACGAGTACGATTACCAATTACTACTCACAAGTACTTGAGTAATCGCACTACTCGGCCAGCACTAGTGATCCTTTTCCTTCCTCATCGCTTGACTATATTTAACGTTACTACATACACATTCAGAACAACAATTAGCTAATAGACATTGGTTACAAAGTACCAACTGATATTAACAGGGAACGACTTCTTTCAAAATTTTGCAGAGCAAATTACTGCGATGCAAAAACTAAATTTGCATAGCAAAATAATTGTTTGTATAGCAATCTGTGAATTTTGTGTAGCAAATTTAAAATACTTAAAATAACAATATAGTGTGCGTAGGTAAAGGTGTTGTTTTTCAAGGTTTTACTGTCGTTTTGTTCATAATATGAATGTCCAAATTTTACCAGAAAATGAGCCACAGGCTAATTTCTTAATTGTTTTCGCCAAATTGCAGTCATTCATGAAAGTTAGTCCTCTGTCCATTTTCTTTTTTGTTTACATTATTATATCGATCGCTAAAACAGGCAATATCACGAAAACAAATTACTGACTGCGACATGTTCGGGTGCTTTTCAAAGTGAACGTTGTGGTATGATCAAACTTGATTTTGATTAGGCCTATTAAAAATTCGTCAGGAAAATGAGTGGCTCACCGTGGTTGAAAGTGCAATTATATTGTGTGTCGAAATTATTCTAAATCTCACCACTACATATGTAAATGAAGGCTCATTTTGTTAATTTTCAAAAACTTTTATTATAAAACGAAGTTAGTATAAACGTTGCTAGAGTTCCTTTGAATACGACCGTAGTGATCGTATGAAAGTGCGCATGTGAACTGAACACGGTACTTTTCTGTATAGGGGGTGGCTCAATTGCTCAATGTTCCAACCCCCAAACTCAGAAGAAAAAAATAAACATGTATTCAATATTTTTCTGCTGATAAATTTGTAGGATAAGTGGATTTAAATATTGATCACTTACCCACGCAAAAGAGTTCACACTGAACAAGGTCTGACAATTGTCGTGGAGTACTGCTGGGTGCTGGACTTACTGCGGTAGGAGTATGGGTAGGGCAGGCAACTGGCCTACGTGTAGACAAAGGTCCGTTGATGTTGTAATATTCACAAAGTTACAAATATGAGAACGAAGTAACTAAGATGACGACGACGAAGGACGGAGACGAAAAAACAACAAGTTCACGCGCTCAAGTAGGGGGGGGAAACGTGAATCCGAAAGCACAAAGTTCGACACGATTTTGAAGTGGTTAAACGCTGATAACTCTGTAAAAATATCTCCCAAATGTGGCATAAAATAACTATGGAATCTTCAATGTTCTGCAGTTATTGCCAGGAACAAAAATCCAACTGAAACTTCGGTAAAGAAAACGATGAAGAAACGGTAGTTGTTGCACGGTGTGAAAAAAAAAGTGCGTGCAACATGGCAAAACAACAAAATGCTATATATAGTACATTATATACAGTGCGGCTGGTACTGCATGCTGTTGTTACCAACCGTTGACCTCTGACACTCGGTGTGGTATGGCGCGCCACGGGAGGCATAAATAACGGTACACACAAAATTTAGCAGAAATGTTCTTGTGTCACCACAGTAGCTCCCTCCTAGCAAGTAAATTATAATGAAGCTGGCGATGTGCCTGTATCACCGAATAAATGCTCAATCACAGTCGTAGGTGAGGTACTTTGTTGGCCAGTGGACCTGCCAGTCAGAACGTGTTGAATGTGGCTGCGGAGGTGGAGACACTGGTTTCTGAGGTGTCTCTCGTGCCGTTCTTGTTGAGCACGAAATACTTGTCGGTTTTCTCAAGGGCCCTGAATGGGCCCCTGTACGCAGGTTGAAGGGGTTTTTGCTCATGATCGTTACGTACAAAAACATGCGAACAAGACGCCAAGTCTTTGTGAATCTGTACATTACGTTGGTGCAACCTGGTCGGTGGGTCTCAAGTTTTGCATTAGTCCTCGCAAACGATGCACATACATGTAGTTGCCTGGCTCCAAATCCTGAGTCTCCTCTGGTGCCACGAACTGTCCGGGAAGTCGCAGTGTAGTCCCAAATACGAGTTCTGCCATAGAACACCCTAGATCTCTCTTTACTACAGTGCGGAGACTGAGGAGGACCAGTGGCAAAGCTTCAGTCCACTGCCGAGGGTCGTCTTGGGCCTTAAGAGAAACCTTGAGTTGACGATGGAATCTTTCAACCAGGCGGTTGGCAATGGAGTGGTAAGATGTTGTTTGAATTCTCTTGCAACCCAGTAATACTGTCAATGAGTGGAACAACGCTGATTCAAATTGACGGCTGCGATCGGTGGTGATAGTTGATGGTGTTCCAATTGCAATCCACATCGCATGCGATTGTGCCGCCGCTAGTGGTATGTCCTTAAACTGTAGGACCGAACTACTCTTGTGCTGTAAGTAGTCCTCATCTGTGAGCTGTTGCTTGGCCATCGATTCAAAATCAATGGTGGTTGCAGTCATTGGTAGTGACGTCATGTTAATGCAGGAGAGGGCATCGGCAACCTCATTGTTGTTCCCCTTAACATGTCTGTCGGTGGTAAATTGTGACACATGATGTTGGATTTCCTGTGGTGAGTACCTACATGTATCCGAGGTTGAGTTGAACGCATGTGTCAATGGTTTGTGGTCAGTCAAGATGAAGAACTTCCTACCTTCCACGGCGTAGCGGAAGTGGCGAATGGCGAGGTATACAGCTAGAAGTTCTTGACCAAACGTACTGTACTTTGTCTCAGCTGGTTTTAGTCGCTTCGAGAAAAATGCCATGGGATGCCAGTCACCATGGATCATCTGTTGGAGCACGCCACCGATAGCAACATCTGAGGCATCAACCATTAGACACAACGAGGCATCAGAGTGAGGATTCACCAACAGTGTTGTCTCTGCAAGGGCTGACTTAACCGCAGTAAAATCCGTTGTTGATTCTGGTGGTAGTTCTAGCGATGTCTTGGCACTTTTGGGCTTGTCTGCTAATCATTCAGTGAGGGGCTGTACTAGTCGTGCGCAGTGCAGAATGAACCGTCTGTAGAAATTGATCAGTCCAAGGAATTCCCGAAGCTTTCGCAGTGACTGTGGCTGGGGAAACTCCTGGATATCCTTAACCTTGGTAGCTAGTGGACAAATGCCATGCTCTGAGACATGGTGTCCGAGGAACTCCAGTGAACTTGCACCGAACTGACACTTTGTTGGGTTAATCACCACACCATACTCTTGCAGTCATGCAAACAACTGCTGTAGGTGAGAATGGTGCCCGTTGACACTCGTGCTGGCTATTAGCAAGTCATCTATATACGTGTACACAAAATCCAGTCCTCGAATGACTTGGTCTATAAAGCGCTGGAATGTTTGTGCTGCGTTTCTCAAACCGAATGGCATGCAAGTGAATTCAAACAAACCAAACTGGGTTTTCATGGCTGTTTTAGGTACGTCAGTTGACTCCACATGGATCTGGTGATAAGATCGATCTTGAAAAACACCGTTTTTTTCATGCAGTGTCAAGGCAGTCGTGGGTGTGGGGTATGGGATACTGGTCTGGCACTGTAGCTTGGTTCAACACGCAGTAGTCACCACAGGGACGCCAGTCTCCAGACTTTTTGGGCACCATGTGTAGGGGAGACGACCAACAACTGTCAGATGGGCGGATGATCTCCATTTGCAGCATGTGGTCAAACTCCGCATTGGTTACCGTCAACTTGTCTTCTGCAAGGCGACAAGGGTGAGATGCGACAGGTGGTCCTCTCGTGCAAATATGGTACGTGACATTGTGTTTCACTATGACATTATAGATATAAGTGTACTATAAGAACGAGGTATGTGACACGATTTGGGGAAATAAGAGGACCTGAAATCTTGGTGCAAAAAACTAAGGCGGCATTAGCTAAACTTCAGTACGTCATAGCCATAGGCCTAGGTCTTTTCATTGGGTCGTATCACAATCAGCCTCCACGGAGCGGAAGGAATGTAGAATACAACCGCCACTTTTATATCCAAATATGACACATCACAGAGTTTCCTTGGTAGAGGATACAGGTGGTAGACTAGAGGATACACTCACACTGGAAAGAATGTCGTATCCGACCACCACTTTTTAAGGGCTTTTTTGGAATTTTTTTGCAACCACTAACCAGTTAAAAAATTATTCTATCGATTTTTGGTGGTACAGAAAGCGAAAACTATCTTTAAAATCCACTTTTATGATGGTTTTCGGACTTTATTTCCCTTCTAAAAAAAATCCTCCCCTTCAGAAAATAGAAGGATTCTATTATAGTTTCTACTGCGCATGTACAGTGACCGTGTTGGTCACTAATGGGGGAGTTGACAAGATCAAACTAACATGACTGAGGAAGTCACTATATACCACAAATGCCTGATTTTTCATGAAATAAATATCCTGGAATAATTTGAAGTATAGGCCTATGTCCATCATCATCTATATGTTCTGCACCTTACTGGGTAGGTAAGATTACATTATTGGTTATATTGCAATGAAAAGAGTGGTGGTTGGATACGACATTCTACCCCTGTTTTTTATTTCCTAAGTCATGTCGGTCTGAGCTTTATTTTCTAGAGTGGATGATTTTTTTTGAAGGGAAAGTCTCCAGTTTCTGGTTCCTTGGATAGGCCCTAAGGGTTCCTCCCATGAATAAATAAATAAATAAAAGGAAAGAATATAGAATACAACTGCCTCTTTTCTGTCAAAATATGACAAATTTTTCTTTAAAAGATGATAGAGGACAATAAGGAGAGGAAAATGTAGTCAAGTGAGGATTGGAAACAATATTTTGGTTGATTTTGAGCAATGAATGTATATATGCACATCCAGTGAGGTGTCGGCCATTTTGTCATCTTCTAAAAACACATGCTTTGACATTGTGCACAAGTGGTGGTTGGGTTTGACATTCTTTTCAAATAACAAAAATACATCACTGCAACACTCTTGAAGCTGAGCTCCAACCAGAATCAGGGACGTTTGTTTTGGCCTAATGGAATAATAGGTTCTCATCTAGAAAATGTCATGCACTGTCGAATGTATCATGCTGCCTGAAGTTTTTTTCTGTCTCTAGCTTCTCGTGGCTATACTGTTCCCATCTCACCATCTTCATCTTTGCCTTTCTTTCTGTTTTCCTGGGCCCAATTTCATAGTGCTGCTTACCAGTAAGCAAATTTTCGGGCTAACTATAGCAGAAAAATTTGCTTAAGCATAAGCGTATTTCACAGGTTAGCAAAAAAAATTTGAGTGACATGTGCGTGTTCACCATGGATTTATATTGTTGCGTCACTCATTTGCTAGCAATAACGGCCGGCAAGTTAGCGGGCCTTTCTCTCTGCTTAATGGTTTAGCAGCGCTATGAAATGAGAAACGTACAGTAAGCAAAAAATCAGCTGCTAAGTGGCTCTATGAAATTGGACCTGGATCTTGGTTGCCATTCATTTATTTGTTACGTCCATCTGTTCTCTTCTCTTCATGTTTCAGTGACCTGTCTATAAAAATTTGATGTAGGGTCCCTACTAAATCAGTAATTCAAGGATCATGCACAGTGACGGATTTATGCATGATCAATTAAGGACTTGTAATAATGTCTGGTTGACGATGAAAAGCAACATGTACGCACACAGTACTTGTACATGTACTAAGCGCATGCGTCCTCGCATTTTACGCAAACATTAAAATTAATTCAATTAATTGGATAATCCGTTATTTACAATACCAAAATGTATCTTGATCCATTAACGATTTGCTTTCATTTATATTAAGTCAAATGGTCAAAACTTCTATCACGGAACACTTAGCAATAACTCTGAACAATTGAATTTATTTTACTTGAACATTTTCTTCAATAACTTCTAAAAACAATTTTTTTTTTCTATCTCATATGTTACAAATTATCTCATTCTTGCGTAAAACAATTTATGTAATTCATACAGAACTCTCCTTAGTCCTAGCTTAATTTGTTCTTTTTCATTTCTAAATTCTAATATCTAAATAAACATTTTATACAGTCTTTGATGAAAAACAAAGTAGCCTACATGTGTACATTATTTTTCATCTATAAACCTATCCAACTTCAATTCATCAATAACTTTATACAGAACAAATCTATATTTTTACAATGTGTAAGCATTAACTGGATCAATGCACTGTGAGCCAATCACTGACCTAACTACGTATTAATCGTCTGCCACACATTTATTTTTAATTTGTCAATAACAAACAAAAACTCCTAAGAAAATCACTAATTACATGTATTACTCCTTATTATTCTACTTACTCTCTTTAAGATCTTAATTATCTAACTGCCATAAATAGACTCCAATACAGCCGTATAACTTAGAAAAACCTGAAATACGAAGTATCGCTGTCTCTGTCAGCAGCCATGTTTGAAAATCATAAAACGTGATTAACAAACAACTTATATGACCTTACTGTCAGTGCCGCGCACGCCAGTATCGATTCTACTGTTAAAACATTCTTTGTTACATTTCATTAACAGAGGGTCTTATTAATTAACTGTTTGTCAGTTTTATTCTCCTTTTTTAAACACATTTTCTTTACAACTAGAAGTGCTAAATTTATTATAGCCATTTAAAAATAACAAATTATTTAACATTAAATTCAACTTGCATGTCATTATAAACTTAACAATTAAGCCTACGTTGAATTCGCGTGCGGTAAGGCTTAAAACTTCTTTGTCTTATTGTACAGTTCATGGTGGTTATTATTAGGCATCTTGGAATCTCACTGGTAGTCGCCGTCTTCGCTGGCTATGCCGTAGAATTCCTTCTTCAGCTCCACCTCGTTCAGGGATTTCCTCCCGACTCATCTCCTGCATCTTCTAAAGTAATTACGTCAGTCGCTGGTCTAATTTGCATCTCTGCTTCCTCTGTAAGTTGATCCACTTCATTTGAAGACTTCAACCAGGTCGGTGGATTTTCTCCGCAGTATGGTTTCAGACGATTATAATGAACCACTCGCAGCAATGATCTGGTCCCTCCTTTGTATTCGATAAGTGACGTCACTCAGTCTCGTAATAACCAAGTATGGGCCATCCCAGGGATGCTGCAACTTAGGGCTAAACCCTTTCCTCCTCTTTGGATTATGCAGCCATACTGCATCTCCCTTGTTGTATCCTCCTGCCTGGGCTTTGTGGTCATAATTCTTCTTCTGCCGGTCACTTGCAATTCTCAAGTGTTCTTGGGCGTACTGGTGCACTTGTTCTAGTCTATCTTGCAACTTTTCTGCATATTCTATCGGTTCATCACAAGTGTCATCATCGAGCCGTCCTGTCAGTAAATCAACGGGTAATCGGACATCTCTTCCCATCATCGTCTCGCTTGGTGTACATCCTGTAGTCTCGTGTACAGATGTCCTGTATGCCATCATGACGTAGGGTAAATATCGGTACAGTCTTGTTGATTGTCTGATACAAGCATTGATAATATTGTCTCTAGTGTACGGTTGAATCTTTCTATCATACCATCAGATTGGGGATGTAGAGCTGTTGTTCTGCTCTTCTCTTTGCCCAAAATTTGGCAAACTTTTTGGAAGTTTGATTCAAAATTACGGCCTTGGTCAGAATGAAGTTGAAGGGAACTCCATATCTGCAGATAAATTCTTTGATTAACTTGGTAACTACGGTTGTTGCCTCTTGGTTAGGAATTGCATTCGCCTCTGTCCATTTAGTGAAATAATCACCTACATGTACAACGAGTATGTACTTGTTGCCGTCTTCTGTACATGGCAATGGTCCCATCACGTCTATAGCAATCCTCTCCATGGGAACACCAACATTGTATTGTTTCATACAACTTCTATGCTTCTTCTGAGGCAGTTTACGTGTCGCACAAACATCACACGTCTTACATAGCCAGCTCACATCTTGTCGCCATTCATACCAGTAGTATCTTCGCTGAACTCTGTCTAACGTCTGTTTTACCTAAGTGTCCATATGTTGGGTCACTGTGTAGTCGCTGTGTCACGTCTTCACGGAGCTCCTTAGGGAGGACTAACTGCCATGTTATCCTATCGCCCTTTTCTGACTCCCATTTTCCACGCCTTCCCGCATCTCTAGACGGTCCCACTGTGTCCAATATCTTTTAATTACTGCATCGCCTGGGGAAACTTCATTCCATTGGTTGCTTATCTCTGGACTCCTTTCACTGGATCACCTGTCTGATCGCCTTGTCCCTTAACTGTGACTCCCTCAAGTCCTTGGCTGTACTTTTCTCACCATCTCCAGACTTCTTTTCAGAGCAATCCTTCCCTCGCCCCAAGTTCACGACTGTAGATCTCTGGTTGTCCTTCAGCCTTTCACCATCTCCAGACTTCTCATCAGGGTTCCTTTTACCCTCTTTTGAGTCCATGGCAGTACACCCTCGGCCACCCTTAGGCCCATCGTCATTTCCGAACTTCTCCTGCAGGTACTCCTTCTGCTCTCCTAAGTCCATGGTTGTACATCATCGACCTTCCTTTGGCCACATGCCATCTTCAGACTTTTCAGCATCGGCGGAGTTCTCATCTCCATCCCCAGTGGTTGCTATCACAACAGAGTAATTGTTGTGACTTCACTGTCTCAGCCTCTTTGTATTCAGTCAATTCTTCATCAACTATTGGTACGGGGAGTTATCATACTATGTTTGATGGTTGGTCGCTGCGTCGAATTACGCTCGACTCTGTTGCACTGTTCACAGTCATTACATGGCCGGCAAGATGAGCTGTCTGCATTCCCATCTTTAATGCCAGCTCGATGCTGTATCTCAAACGTATATGTGCTCATCACTTCTAACCATCTTGCTGTCTGGCCCTCGGGACTTTTGAAGTTCATTAGCCATCTGAGCGCTCCGTGGTCAGTACGTATCAAAAAATTTCTACCATACAAGTAGTGATGAAAGTGCTTCGTTGATTCCACTAATGCAAGAAGCTCTTTTCTTGTAACACCAATATCTGCATTCAGCTTTGGTCAATGTTCAGCTAAAGTATGCGATGACCTTTTCAGTACCCTCTTGTATCTGTGACAATACTGCACCAATGCCCATGTTACTAGCGTCTGTCCAAGATGAAACTATCATCATTTGTAGGATGCTAGAATTGGCGTTGATATAAGGGCTGTCTTTAACTGTTTGAAGGCTCTTTCACATTCCTCAGTCCAAAGGAACTGATACTGTTTCTCTGTCAGTCTGTGTAATGGCTTTTGCAATCTCCGCAAACCCTTTTACAAATCGTCGGTAGTAAGAACACAAGTAGAGAAAACTTCTTACATCAGTCACATTTCTTGGTGTCGGCCAATCTCGTTCTGTGTCTATCTTCGAAGCATCGGTAGCTATTTCCTTGTCAGAAACCTCATGGCCCAAAAATGAAACACTTCGCTGAAACAGGTGGCATTTCTTCATACTCGGCTTTAACCCTGCTGTCTTAAGTCGAACCAGCACCTCCTCTAGTCGCTTCAGCGCTTGTTGAAAACTTTGGCCATACGTCATGATGTCATCTAAATACAGTAAGCAGGTTTGCGTTTGCCACTGTAATCCAGTTAAATCTCTTTCCATCAGTCGTTCAAATGTTTCTGGTGCATTGCATAATCCAAATGGCATAACTTTGAATTGGTAAAACCCAACTCCAGTGCCAGTGACAAATGCAGTTTTCTCACGATCTTCTTCAGCCATTTCAACTTGCCAATAACCACTCTGTAGGTCTAATGTTGAGAACCAGGTAGAACCTGACAATGCATCAAATGAATCGTCGATTCAATTTTCTGTAGTCCACGCAAAACCTTATTGTACCATCTTTCTTCTTCACGAGGACTATGGGTGATGCCCATGGACTTGAAGATGGCTCAATTATGCCTCTCTGCAACATCATATTTACTTCGGTGTCTGCTTCTGTTCTGTTCTCTGATGAATAGGCAGTCGTCTTGCTGGTTGTCGAATTGGTTTGGCTGTGCCGGTGTCAATCATGTGCTTGTAGGCTGCAGTTTTGCCTAAATCTTCAGGTGAACTTGCAAATGCATCTTGGTGCCTCAGTAAAAGTTACATCAACGCTGCAGTGTTTGTTTATTTTGGCATTTTTTAAATTGGTTTATGTTCATTTCTTTTTAATTCTAAAAAGAAGTATTAGGTGTTCGGGTATGTGCCCGAAACACGTATTGTTTTTGTACGTTTTTAATTTTTTTTAATACTTTTTCTCAGTGGCGACTGTCCGGCAACAAAGGCATCCTTGCTAAGCATATACAGCCTTCAAACTTAACACATAAACAGAACATATCAAGCAGACGAAACCGTTTGCTGTGACGTCATGATTACGTCATCAGGTGTCGAATTACGCTAAATCAAAATTTATTTCAAACGTTTCAATTACGTTGCATGAAAGAATCAAAGATTGTGTAGCGCCGCAAGGTGCAATATCAGGCGCTTCACGATCTTTGGTTACAATGGAGCTACATGTACAATCGATATCGACGCTGTTTACGTGTGTGGTGCCCATGGCTCAGACGTAATTTTTTAGACTCGTAATTGGAGTTTTGACCCAATAGGTCTTGGATTCCGTGAAATAATGGATAGCCAACACAGTCGTAAAGGGTAGGTATCTTGAAGTTAGTTTTTAAGAGGATTTCCTGTATTTGTCTTCGTGTTTTTATACACATTACGTGAATCTCCCATTAGAAATGGACCCGAGTTTGCCTATGACAAACTCGGGTCGGTACTCACCGGTTTGGGATGGAGCAGTTTTTCACAGATCTCTCCTATCTGATTGTGGTTAATGAGGTGTGAACGTGCGGTTTAGTGTCTCACTGCCTGTGAGTTTACTGACAAATTATCTCCACAATTTTACCAGTTTCTTATTTATACTCTATAGTATTGGAAACAGTGTCAAAAGTTATCAGAAAAGCAGCTTTGAATCATAAAAATTGACCAAGTATATCTCAATAAATTAAATAAGAAACCGTTTGACTTCGTCCATGCTCTTCCACATTTCGTAAATTGATACCAGGCACCAGTCCCAGCCTGTCCCAGCCACTGATCTCTGAAGAGATTACCCACGTTTATTGGCGTATGGATATATAAACATGTTCGGCGCTTCCTCCATGGTGTTACAAAGCATAGAGATGGTCCTCTCTCTATGTACAAAACAAGTAAGAAACTGAGAGGTCCACTCAGATATTTAAAAAAACATAAAATTATAAATTATTTCGCAATAAATAAAATGTATTATTAGAAATAATCGTGCGTGCTTAATTGCATAATAATAATAATAATAATAATAATGAAAACGAACATGAATAAAACAATCCCTTGGGATTATTTGAGGATTACATTTTCTGTTGCATGGGCACATCAGGATTGCGTGATACGCTACTAAACTCTTAAAGGAAGTGCTCTTCTTGGAGTGTGAACAAGTTCACTTCCTTCATGGTAAGCGGTAAGGGTGCTGTGAAGCTTTTTCGGTCGAATCTTTTTCAGCAGCTCGTCGTACAAATTTCGTCTTTTGCAAAAATTGTTGTCCTCTTTCTTCAAGAACGAAGTCCCTTTCTTTGCCAGTTAAATTGTACAGTTGACATCCGTTTAATCCTGATTGATGTCATTACACTATGAAAATCCCCTCGGTTAAAATATAAAGAGTCTCGGTTAAATGTATTTTTAACCGTGTTTTAACCCATGTTTAACCCTTTGATTTCAGCTGGCTATTCAACCGCATTCTCACCGCGTTTTAACCGAGTGGTTCCCTGCCAGGATTTCCTTTCTTATTCATGACTGTAAACCTTTGTTCAATATGAGAATGCAAGTTTAACCACGGTTTAACCGAGTATAAAACGTAACGGTATAACTTGCACACAAGAGGCGATAAAGAGATTAAAAACACTTACGAAGTGTCTGTAAATTTCCAGTCTAAACAAACACTGGTATACAACGGGGGACATGCACGCAATTTGCTCAGAATACCACTGACCTTGCCCATATGAGAATAGGTGTCTGTGGGTTGGTGTGCTGGGACAGGCGTACGTGATAGGCGGACGTGATAGGTGTATATTTAGGTATACTTGTTAATCTGTTTTTCATCGGAAACGGGATACGTTTAGAATAATATTATATCATATTCCAGAGTGTCCTGAATAATGAAACGCAGGGCTCGAACAAAGACATATTGACCCAAAATTGTGGATCATCCCACCATGATGTATACGATGTATGGAGGTTTCCCGACTGCTCCATTGTTGACCCTTTTGTATCCATACAGTTATTTTGACGTTCTAATTGGATTGTGGTGCCAATATACTACACTTTTGTTTTACAAATCTTAATCCACTGGGCCACAATTTCTTCATTTTTAAATACACTAGAATCGATAAATTTCACTCAAAGATTTATAAATACGAAAAACTCGAAAGGGAATTCCTCACAGAGAACGCAGTAACACTAGCACATGTGCACATGTATACGTATATTACGTACGTATACAATGTATACATGCATACATACAGTATACGTGTACCACACGCTGAAATTTGTGGGCATTGTGCATATGTCGTGTTTGATGATCATGTGCCTATTTCCGCGTATCGTGATTGGATAGATTTGCATAGTAGCAAATTTATGTTGTTCTTATTGGCTGTTCGGTTGATCATGAATAATGTTGGCCCTCTGTAATTAGGAAATGAACAATAATTATAATGCATTGACTACCGAACTGAGGTATGTTGCGGGCCAAAGAGATACTAACAATTAGACTTAAAATAACAATTCATCCATCGGGGTTCCTAATTATCATGGGTTGTTTTAATAATCGTTGCCGAAGAACAAGGATACGATGAGGACCAGTAAACGTAAGCCTCGACTGTCGGGATAAATTGACCCGCTCTGGGCCAAAAAACGGGTGATTTTATAAACAGCGGTTTTATTTTTGAAAACCGGTATTTCGGCGGTATTTTTGGCGGTATTTCGGGTAAAAATCATGCACTTTATTATTATTATTAAAAAGTAACTATGAATATAAATAAATAAATGTTTGTAGATATCATGCATCCTACTTTTCTTTAAATGTTTTGGTCAGATGATGTACGTGTACCTGTAATTTCGATCCTTGCGTGTATTGTCACCAAACAAATTATCGTCCAACTGGAATTACATTCTCATCCAGCGCGCTATTTTGATCCAGTCATTGGAAGGCACTCAGGGTATGTACGAGTTAGCACGTGTGCAGTGCTCTATGCATAGCGTAACAATTTTTTCTATTGGCCAACGAGAACCATACGTCATCATATAACCAATATAAATATTCGTTACGCGCTGTGTACAATGCCTATAGCGCGTAAAACGTTTTCTTATTGGTCGAACGAGAACACATACCTTGTCATACAACCAATAGAAATATTTGTTAAGCGATTTGGATCATGTTACTCACAAAATGTGAACAAAGGCCTCGATATCATGACTTTTTTTTTAAAGTTGAAAACAAGCGTAAACCAAGGCTATGAGAGTATTGAAAGAGGTAGACGGAAAGAAGGATGAAGTTAAGCATATTGATCAACACCCGCCATCCACCCAGCCAGTACGGTTGCAATGTACAATGTACACTGTACACTGTACAGTATAATTATGTACTCTGTACATGTACATTGTACATGTACTGACATTAGTCTGGTGCCAGTGTGATGAACGAGTTGACTGTACCATCAGCCCGAGTTGGGCCTGGTTAAAAAGCTTGCCTTCTCGGCACACTGGCGATGCGCGTGATTCACTCGAACTCGTAGATGTGCAAGTCTTCGTACCCTTTTTTTCTCCATAACAATTTATTTTGTGCATGTAGCACCTTGAAATTTTCAGACATGATGTGAACTTCTGTCCTGATATAATGACTTTATTTTTTAAGCTGAAAACATGTGAAAACATTTTTTGGGCAAAAATACTGAAAATAGGATTGGAACTACTCCAAAGAGTATAATTCCTAAAATGTTTTCAATTTTCTCCATAACAATTTATTTTGTGCATGTACCACGTTGAAATTTTCAGACATGATGTGAACTCCCGTCGTGATATCATGACGTTTTGGTTTTTAAGTTGAAAACAAGCGTAATCATTTTTGGGGCAAAAATACTGAAAATAGGATTGCGACCTACTCCAGAGAGTATAATTCTTGAGTCATAGCGATGACAGAAGAATGTCGTTAAGTTAAAATCACAACATGTCGCTTCAAGCGACTCTTTGAATTTTCGTAGGTGCTGTTAAAATGCTGCCCTCGGAATACGACAAGAGGTGCGTGGATGGAATCGAAGTTGTTAATGTTCAAACGAGTATGCACACTGTATTCAAATGAGATTTTCGCAGACAACCTTTATTGCCTCTTTTATGAAAATTTTGCCATAAATCAGCACCGCATTCAACCAAAATCATACAGCTTGGAAAGTCAGGAAAAAGCTACACCTGTATTATTGTTATTGCGTGCTAGAATGTATTTAAAAACCCATAACACTTACGACGACGCGTTTACAACTTTCAACGCGATACTTCAGTGTTATTTTGCTGATGATGTGGGCAAATAACAGAACGAGCATGCATGGGTTGTCATTCTCTGTGGTCAGTGTGATTCACACGTACATTATTGGCTGAAAGTAGTCCCGGCTTCGGGTGGAAGGTGTTTTGATTGACAGGCATTACCACACTGGACCTTGGAGAATTCAAAGTGCCTGGGGCATTGTTTATCTTATAATTACTTCACTGATAACAACTGATAAAGTTGGGTTGAAACTGGTGAGTAGAATCCAGA
Source organism: Zoroaster sp. YZ-2022 (assembly GCA_029582265.1). Classification (NCBI taxonomy): domain Eukaryota; kingdom Metazoa; phylum Echinodermata; class Asteroidea; order Forcipulatida; family Zoroasteridae; genus Zoroaster; species Zoroaster sp. YZ-2022. Next base: position 317,673 of record CM055832.1, read on the forward strand.
GTTTTTGGCTAATGGGAGTTTCACGTAATGCAAGAAAAGCCATTTTTTAAGCGTCGGTTGGCTGGCCATTCGTCGTTGCATTGTGCCTGTTTAACTAACGAGTAACGTTAGTTGCGTGAACATACTTTGGACAGTAAACAACTCGCCCCTTTTCTAACAAAATATGAACAGATATAACCAAAATGTATTTAGAATATAAATAAGGATAGGAAAATTCAGTTGTTAAGGTTATGGCAATTTTTCAGTAGAAACTTTATGCCATATTTTGTAATTTTTGTTTTCTCCAAAAATCTTCAGTTTGTGCACAAATTAAATAAGTAGCCTCGTGTAGTAGTGATTGTTTACTACACTTTTCCTTAATTTGTTACCCTTCTCAGATACAAATCAACTTACATAGACAATTATTTCACAGGAAAAATGCACAATATTCATGACACAATACATGTACTTGTAGGTCCTGCTCCCTGAGGCCTCTCTCAGACATCTCTCACAATCACATGAAACTATGAGTATATGAGACTCGTCAATTTCCTTAAATACCTTTCTCATTTGATGTGAGTTTCGTGCAAGAACATTTCTTTAATTTATTACACATTGTCAAGAATAATTGTGTGCAATTTTGAAAACAAACCAATGCCCTTTTCAATTTCAATGGTCCAGCTACTCCAAAAGTATACACTATTTTCCCCATTCACATAAATTAGAATTTATCTGAATTTTCAAATACTTTATTCTTGGTCCATGTACATTTACTTATAAAACCTTCCTATTATTTTTTACAGCATGTTCACTGACATATTATTTTCACATAAATTAGAACTTCTCTGGGGGGGGGGGGCGGGGGGGGGGGCAGTGGAAGATGGAAAGCACGTATGCAAGCTTTCTTCCAACGAAGCTTGTTTTCTAATGAAAGGCTAATTAGCTGAAGGAAAGGGGAAATATTTATATGGTCTTCCATGCTTCATTGTCTTCAGTAACCCCCAACTCCCCCAAACAATTAAACCCACACTTCCTGCTCTTTGAATTTGCAGCCAAGTTTAATCCAGTTACTATACGTGTAGTCCCCTTCTATCCTAAATCAACTTTGTGACTTTATGCCCATAATAACGCTGAATAGGTTGATCTGGCTACCTACAACCCTGGCAAACTATTTTCATATGAGTGATTTTTAATGTTGATTTATCATCTAGCATGGTTATTTGAAAAGCATGTGTTGGGCTAGTGTCAATATTTAAAATAAAAAACATTGTGTTCCAAGTCACACTTGTTAATTTCTAATTTATTGCTTAAATCTCACATTTCCAAGTTCAACAGCCAATATCTCAAGAACTACATGTAAATGACCTATTAGAAAAAACACAATTGAATTCCTTACATTAATAGCTTGTAATTCTTGTGAAATGACTTACCATCAATGCTTAGCCAATGGTCCAATTAGTGGCACACGAAGTAACGATTTTTACAAATTTTAAAAGGTCATATCTCATAGCTTCAATTTGATGTATACATGTAAGTTGACATATTTGTTATTTTTTCATAATCATGAGGAGGTCATATATGACCTTCAAACCACCTAATCTGACCTTTACTTCCTGTCCAAACAGGAAGTTCAAATTCAACACATTCTAATGCAAAATTGATATGTCTTTTGAATATGAAATTGATATTGTTATTTTAAAAGATGATAAACCCTTGCACAATATGATATTGACATCATCGTTGATAATTTGATTGAACCGGAAGTTGACTCGAACACCGTGTTTGTTCTAACAAACACTTAAGCTCTAGTTCTCCTCCTCCTCCTCCTCCTCCTCCTCCTCCTCCTCCTCCTCCTCCTCCTCCTCCTCCTCCTCCCCCTCCTCCCCCTCTCCTCCCCCCCAATAACTGTCCGGTAACAAACACATACTTCCAAACTTCACATGAACTTGAATCTTGGCATGTACTTAGAACTTAACAAGTAGATGAAACACGAGTTGTGAGTGAGCCCAATTTGACCTTACTTCCTGTCCAAACCGGAAGTCACAGTTTAATATTTAAAAAAAATCATATCTCAACAACCACAAGAGGTAAATTTACATTTTTTGCACCATTGTATACATGTAGATTGTTAATTGTCGAAAAATATTTACACAAAGGTGACCCCAATTTGACCATACTTCCTGTCCAAACCGGAAGTCAAAGTTTAATATTTAAAAAAAATTGTGTCTCATCAACCACAAGAGCAAGAGGTAAATTCACAATTTTTGCACCGTTGTACAGAGCGTTACTTGTCAAAAATATTTTTAAAAAGGTGACCCCAATTTGACCTTTACTTCCTGTCCAAACCGGAAGTCAAAGTTTAATATTTAAAAAAAATCATATCTCAACAACCACAAGAGGTAAATTGACATTTTTGTACCATTGTATAGATTGTTAATTGTCGAAAAATATTTACACAAAGGTGACCCCAATTTGACCTTTACTGCTTGTCTAAACCGGAAGTCAAAGTTTAATTTTTTTTTAAATCATCTCAACAACCACAAGAGGTAAATTCACAGTTTTTGCACCATTGTACAGATTGGTAAAACTTGTAGCTTTGCATGGTGAGGATGATAAGTAAGACTAATTGCGGTGACACCATGTGGAATCTCAATTGAGTAGTAATTAGTTCTGAAAAGAACTGGGGGTACAACTCGACGTTTCGATCAGTATGCTCTGATCGTCCTCAGGAGAACAGATTGTTGTCAAAAATATTTACAAAAACATGACCCCAATTTGACCTTTACTTCCTGTCCAAACCGGAAGTCAAAGTTTAATATTAACAAAAATCATCCACAAGAGGTAAATTCACAATCTTTGCACCATTGTACAGATCGTTAATTGTCAAAAAATATTTAAACAAAGTTGACCCCAATTTGACCTTTACGTGTCCCGAACACCTAGTGTTTGTGAATACAAACACCAATCTCTAGTTTTATTTGTGTTAAACGGAAAGAATAACATTGGCGTTTGGAAACAAATATTAATTTCAATTCTCTGGTTACGATATCGAGAACTTTTCAAGTTATTGTGATAAAAAAAAATATTGTGATGAAAAAAATATATCGCGATTAAAACAAAAATCGCAATTGTGAGTGAAGTCAGATATTCCATGAAAAAAAAATAAGACCAGTCTTTTCAGCTTTCCGAAGTGAGAAATAAAAGTGAACTACTGCATGTACAGAAAAGTGCATATCAACCCTTTATGCCATGGGCATTTTACAAATACCTGGCCACCATTGGTCTGGGAAGCTCTGTAATTTGGCAGTAAAGATGGCATCATTTTATTCCAGGTGCAATTATTTTGTCTGCATCCTTGTTCAGTCATCATCTAGTGCATAGTTGAATTGGCAAAGTTTTTAAGGGGAAGTTTGAAATCTAATGTTAATATTCTTGTATATATTTTAGCTACATGTACATGTAGTTAAAAATGGATAACTGACAAATATTCCTTAAAAATATAAGGACCAAAGATTATGAACTCGATTAAATTTTTTCCCCAAAATCCAACAGCATAAGTTGTTGGAATTGTGGGCTTGTGGGCGGGTTGGGTTTTCGAAAAAGGAGTTACTAAAACAGTAAGCATCCATCCAGATTTTAGCCTGATTAGGATGCAGTATGGTATGGCAAATGGGCGTAATTGAGGTCGTCACGGCAGTACCCAGATTTTAATGAATTCTAGGAATCTCAACAAACTTCAAACTTTATTTCAGAGATGAAGCAGACATGTTCAAAGTACTCTGAACTAATTATGATAATTTTAAAACATGGCCAGAATTACTTGGCAATCATCACATGCTCTGACAAGTATTACCACATTGCACCTGTGGTTTATATGATGATATAATTGTAGAGTTCTCTCATACGAGTGATTGTAAATGACTTCGTGCGAAGTGCGGGGTTCATCGATTGAGCCAAATATTGAATAAACACGCAACAATGAGACAGGATTACAAGTTGACGATCACTTATTTTATTAGTCACTGATGCAAACTCATCAGTTCCTCTCTTTATCCCGATCAATCTCCGACTGACTTCTTATTCCATCAGCAAACATATTTAACCTCTACTTATTATTTTCATTCTAGAACAAAATATTATTTTCGGCTTAGAAAGATCAACTCACGCATACGCTTATGCACGCATGCAGCTCGCGTACGCATGCAGCGCGCGTAAAGCAAGGGAATCATTTTAATAACAATAATTAATTGTCTGATTAATTTATGTTATAACTTCATATCACTACAACTCTCCCACATTTTAAACCTTATCTGCCCCTGCAGATAAGAAAAAGAACATTTTCTTTATTTTATTTTATTTTTATTTTATTACATTTTACACTGGCAATCAGATTACATCAATTAAATATGAAACCAACCCCTAATAAACTACAAATACACAAAAATTCATTTTAAACAAAGCCAGTGAGTGGTAAGATAGAACAGGTGACCGGCACCTCTACAAGGCCATCCTACCACAAGAAACCCACTAAACATTATATACCTCCTTTAATCCCCTAGGTATTCTGGCTAGGAACCTTCCTGAATCCTCAAATCCATCAGTACACTTTTGGAAACATGCCCTTACCTTCAAAATACACCATGCATTTTTGTTAATCTTTCATATTCATCTCTTATGGCCTGTACTTCTTGCCAGGTAGTAATTTTGTCCCATTTGAAGAGGTGAAAATACCAGTTTCCAACAGTGCTGAATTTTTCCCAAAAAGTTCCCCTTAGAGGATTTTGCAGCATTTGGGGTGGTTAGGGTTAAGCTAATGTTACGTTTTGACATTCCACTCCACACAGAACTACAATATTCAAGGTTACTTCTAATCAAAGTAGAATAAAGTGTTTTTGAAACTCAAACAAGAGCTTCATAGCCAATAGTACGTTTAATCAACCCCATCATCTTATTACATTTGCTAACAATTTTATTAACATGATCATTCCAAACCGAGATCCCAAACAGAATCAACCCGTTCGAGAGGAATGTTGTTTAATTTGTAATCAAAATTTACCAATTTTTTACGCCTAGATATGGAAATAATTTGGCACTTCGAAATATTAAAATGCAAATCCCACTTAACACTCCAAGAATACAGGGAATCAATATCCTTCTGTAATAATTTACAATCAGATATATTATTAACGGAATTAAAGCACTTGGAATCGTCGGCAAACAGTGCCACTGTAGAATTTTGGACAGTGCTGGGCATGTCGTTAATATACAGAAGAAACAATAACGGACCCAATACGGAACCCTGTGGCACACCGGACACAACCGGCAGCCAATCAGAGTTACATCCCTCGACAACCACCCTTTGTTGACGATTATTCAAGTAAGACTTAAACCAACCGAGTAAATCCGAATGAATACCAAAAGACTGTAATTTGTGAAGAATTAATTCATGAGAAACACTATCAGAAGCTTTGGGAAAAATCAAGATAAATCATATCAACTTGTCCAGCACTGTCCAAAACACAACTGACTTCTTGTAATACTGTTAAGAGTTGTGAAACCGTAGAGCGACCTTTAACAAACCCATGTTGGAGGTTGTATATCATCCCGAACAACTGGGGGGAAAAAAGCATAAAAAACAACCCTTTCCATAACCTTGGCACATACACTGAGTAAAGACACTGGCCTATAATTTTCAACTTTATCTTGGTCTGATTTTTTTTTTAAACTGGAACAACATTTGCTCTTAACCAATCACTGGGTAATACTTGAGTTCTAAGAGACAAGTTAAAAATATGACACAAAGGAGAAATAATCTGTTGAGCACATTCTTTTAACACTCGATGGGATAACCCGTCAGGACCCACTGCTTTAGTTATGTCTAAATGATTAAGGATGTCTAAAACTTCACTCTCATTAACAGATATTGACCCTAATTCAGCATGTTTATAAACAGGAATATCAGGTAAGAAATCATAATCCTTTGGTTGGGTCAAAACGGAGTAAAAATAATTATTAAACAAAGCAGCTTTATCTTTAGCATTAGTAGCAGTTTGACCAATACCACTTTTTACCGTGTTGGGTAATGATTTAGTTTAAGTTTTTTGTCTAAAAAATGACCAAAATCTCTTAGGGTTATCCACAAGAGTTGACCCAAGATTATTCAAATACTGCTTATACTTACATGTATAAGACAAAAGATTCTTAAAACTGTTACGCAACTTTCGAAAAGCTGTCTAGTGTTGGGTTAAATTAGATTTTTTATCCTTCCTCCAGGCCGATTTTTATTTATTTATTTTTTTAATTTTTTTTAATTTATTAATTTTTTATTTTGAGCATGTCGGACTTCTGCATCTATCCACCCAGGAGCTGTGGGATCTTTAATTTTTATTTTAGGAACAAATCTATCCAATACACTCGGAAATATATCAACAAAATTAGACCAGGCCACATTCACATCATCAGCATCATAAATAGTATGAAAATCAATACTAGAGAGAACGGATCTGACAACCTCAAAATTTGCACACTTAAAGTTATAAACAAAACGAGGAACCCTTTTGATTTTTCTAACGCTAGTACTAATATCAAATTCAAGCAGCCTATGGTCAGTGAGGAAACCGTTTATAGATGGTTATTTCAAATTAAAATCTGTATAATAACATTTTGTATTTAATTATGAATTACAGCTATTTCAAAGAAATTTAACCTCTAAGCAAACATATTTAACCTTATTATCTTTATTCTAGAACAAAATATTATTTTCTTAGAAAGACCAACTCAAGCATGCAGCTCGCGCGTAAAGCAAGGAAATCATTTAATAACAATAATTGTCTGATTAATTTGTTATAACTCCATATCACTACATAATTTTGTATTAAGCACATTTTAATTGAGCTAAAACCATGGTAAAACATGCTTAAATAATTTGATAGATAATTAAAGGGACAGTACGGTCACGATCAGAGCAGACTTTCAATGGGGCATGGAATCGGTGTGCTAGTTAAGATGAACAAAATGACTGAAAATTATTGGCTCATTTATGCAGCAGCAACGGTAATACGACCTTATCATGTGGGTATTATTTTCAGTCAGAGCTCATCAAAAACAATCATTCTGATTCTACATGTATGCCCTGTTGATATCTGATTCCATGCCCTGTTGATATCTGATTCCCATGCCCTGTTGATATCTGATTCCCATGCCCTGTTGATATCTGATTCCCATGCCCTGTTGATATCTGATTCCCATGCCCTGTTGATACCTGATTCCATGCCCTGTTGATATCTGATTCCCATGCCCTGTTGATATCTGATTCCCATGCCCTGTTGATATCTGATTTCCATGCCCTGTTGATATCTGATTCCATGCCCTGTTGATATCTGATCCCATGCCCTGTTAATCATGATGAAATTGTCCCTTTAAAGATGTATAGAAAGTGTAACAAATACATGTCTTTAATTAGTTATTGGAATCTTGTTTTAACAGAAAAGTGTCCAAATTAATTCATGATGGAACCCATAACTTCTTTTTGGTACCTATGCCTATTTACTGTAAACCATGCTCATCACAAATATTTTGTCATAAAAATGTCATGTTTTACTATCTCAATTTAAGAAAAACAATGTTGCAATGAAATAAAATTGTGAAATCACTGCTAACAAATCATCTTTAACAAATGGCACCCAATGTTTTTTCATGGTTTTTTTTCCAAAACCACAATTATAGTCAGGCCTTTGATTTCTCAAGATTTTTCCCGATTTCAGGATTTTTTTTTATTACAAATCTCCCTTTGCCTCAACATTTTCTTGAAAGAAAGGGGGGCGGGGGCAGGGGCAGGGGGGGTGTTGGAGGCAATGGACATATATGCACACATGAAACAAATTTTCCTTTCTTAAATCCACTATATTTATGGCCACATAATTTAGTCAAGTGTCGCAATAGATGGTAATATCCACTCTCTGTATTTGTTTATATGGCATGGCAAAACATTTGTTGGTCTGTGCTCCCCCCCCCCCCCCACCCACCCACCAGGCTGCAACTCATTCTACCCCCCATCAGTGTGAAATATTGTCGGTTTGGATATTGAGATTTGATAATTGATTTGAGATTTGTTAACAGATTTGATAACCAAGATTTAATTTATTCTTACTATAAACAGGTATAACAAAGAGATACAACAAGTTGATCAACATTCACAGTCTGCAAGTTTACACATCAAACCCAGATCAGATGAATGTCATCCTGTATGCTATAATAGAGAATACATTGTTGAGGTGAGTGGTCTTTTATGATCATTCATCAAAGAGAAAATTGAGAAAATTTGAGATAAACTGTGACAGCAACCTAACCCTAACCACCCCAAACCATTCAAACTCCAACAGCAGGGTTTTTGGATTTTGATGGACTCGGTACTGTACAACCCTGACAGGGATACTTTGCATGGGGCCGGGTGTCCCAATTCCATCTAAGTCCAACAGTTAGGTGGTAGTGTTATTGCATGGTGTTGGATTTTGATGGACTCGGTACTGTATAACCCAGACAGGGATACTTTGCATGGGCCGGGTGTCCCAATTCCAGCTAAGTCCAACAGTTGGGTGGTAGTGTTTGTACAGATTCAGGAAGGTTTTTAGCCAAAATAGATAGAGGGTAGGGTTAAAATGAGAACTCGAATTTTGAATGGAAATGAATAATTCACATTCATTTGAACCATAAGATTCCAAATATGGCTATGGGTAAAAACCCTTGCCCCCACCCTACATTCAATATCATCATGCATTATTCCACCATTTCTATTCCTGTTTTCGTACAAACATTACATGTACAAAAGCGTTATTTAACGGGCGAATACGGGAAGGGAAATAGTGAAAAATGCACGATTTTATTCAACATATTGAATGTACGGTGTAAATGAGATGTTTCATCTGTAGGAGCTCTTCAGGAGCTGCAAATTGATTCAATATCATACATATCACCATCATCCTATTCCCCAGTGTTTTTAACTTGAGTCCGACACGAGTCAGCAAGTTTTGCGACTTGACTTGGACAAAAATGACTTGGGACTTTTACTTCCAGTCCAAACAGGAAGTTCAAATTCAACACATTCTAATTAGGCCTGGGCGAATAGTGAAATTTACTATTCGATTAATCGCGCGGCAACTATTCGCGAATCGTCGAATATTCGCAAATAGTTGGCAAAAGTTTTCCCGCGGTTTATAAATACGAAAACATGTGCTTTGAAAGTAATTTTTGGCCTACTTGTAAGCTTCAGACATAGACAAATACATACATTGAAGTCTTGAATGCCTGTTATTGTTTCCTTTTTATTTCTTGCAAAATTGTACTCAAAATAATAGAATTTGTAAGTAAGTGAAAATCCAATGGTCGTCACAAGTTTGTTATTGCTTTGGCAGCGTGGGAAACTTCCAACACAATTAGCACATGCTAATTCACGCGCACGTTTATGTTCATCCCTTATCAACGGAGGGAAGGCCACCTAAACGGAAGAAAATGAATGCGATCGAGTTGTATTCAAGTCGTCATTAAGAGTAATGCCAGTATGTTAACGGGTACCCCTATTATTTCAAATCAATCACTCCTCCAGACGAAACAAAAAATCACCAATGTAAGCAGTGTTTATGCTCATGTAGGGGGCTACTCTTTAGACGTTATTCGTTCACAAAAATACAACTTTTTTTAGCTTCCACGGTGTGCTCCGCACTATGCTTAAAAAGCTTTCGAATCACGTGGTGCCCGTGCCCCTGAACTGATTTTGTACTGTATAATTGTAAATGAGCTGCAGACTATGTGCATTGTGTGCAAGGTTGTAATTCAGGATCCCAGTATTACGTGCTCATTTCATCGTGTCGTGATTGGATAGATTTGCATAGTTGCTATTTTATTATTTTTCTCCTTTTCACTACTAACAATAAAGGTACTGAAAGAATAGAGCGTATCGGGTGGAAAAAATGTGCTCGGCAATTTTGGCAGTGTATCGGCCAAAAATCTTTGCGTATCAGGCCGATACGCTAGTTTGTATGTGGGGAGAACCCTCTGTTGCATTTTCCGAGGCATTATACTGATTGAATTCATAAGTACTATTAAATCACCTAGTGAAGTAGGAAGCTAGCATTTGTTTTTAACGTTATCTTATAATTTATAATTCCCATCATAAAATAAGCAGTAGATAGGTATTTCTTCTACACATGTTGGCCTAGGCAAAGTGATTTATTCTTCTTCATTCACAATACAACATATTACATTTACTCTCAAGTGTTTTAAACATCAGCCAACCCACGAACTGAACTGACAAGACTCTTACATATTACGCGGCATGCCTTTGATGTTATTAGCCTTCAGTCGCTGTAGTCATAGCCAGCCAGCCACATCGGCTTCCTCAAAAGCATTACCCACAAGTACATGTACTATTTGCGAATACTACAATGCATACCACTACCAGCAGTGCCTAGACAAAACAGTGTAATTGGCAGTGTTACTCGCGAACAGTATTCACGAATAGTAGTCATGAATAGTTGGCAAACATTTCACAACCAGGAAGTTACGCAGTGCAAAGGCAATACATTATTACTCACGATTAATCGTGAATGGTCATTATTCACGAATAGTTGCAGGTATTCGTGCCAGCCCGATTAATCGAATAGTTCAAAATCCGCGAATACGAGTACGATTAGCAACAACTATTCGCGAATATTCGAATAATCAAACTATTCGCCTAATTCTAATGCAAAATTGATGTGTATTTTGAATATGAAATTAATATTATTATAAAAGATGATTATTATAAAAGATTCACCTTTGAAAAAATATGATAGTGTATTGACATAATCGATGTTAATTTGATTGAACCAGAAGTTCACTTGAACACTGTGTGTTTGTTCCAACAAACACTTGAGCTGTAGTTTTTCATTTATTTTATTCAATCAACAACTTATTTTAATGAAGTAAAATATGTCTAAACATCTTAAATAACATGTCAATATTTACAGTGTACATTTGAGCCTATATGTTACATTTAATGTTTGTATACATTTCCCTTCAATGTGTTGCACGCTAAGCAGTATATGGTTTTGTAAGAAATATTTCCGATTATAGCCAGGTTCCAGCTGATAATACAAGATAATAAATCCTGTCATGGTAATATGCACCATGTTTTTGACAGGGCAATTTTTTTTATTTTGAACACTCTGTTGCCGTCTGCGACCCGGCGCTCGAACTTGACTTGAGACTTGAAAAAATGACTTGGTTACAACACACCTGCCCCTTCCCTAAAATCCGCCACATAATTTCTTTTTTAATATGACTCATTACAGGTTGCAGTTTATTGGAGCTAGTTTGAAAATGGAGCTCAAAAGAAGATGTAACATCCTACTGAAATGTTGCACATGTTGGGTGAGGAGTAATCACTTACATAAGAAGGAAGAACTTGATGTGGTGGAATTATCACAATGGATGTGGCATGCTTATAAATATTTTGTATGACTACAAGATTGTTGGTCAAATTTGACAAGGACAAGATCTGATGAAATGGGATTGTTCAAGACAAGACAGGATCACGCAATACTAAGATTACACAATGCTAAGGTTACAAAGACAGAATTACATGGATAGGAGCTCACAGTGCCAAGATGACATGGACAAGATTGCACGGGATCATGCAATAAGATTACAAAGACAGAATTACATGGATAGTGCCAAATGCCAAGATAACATGGACAAGATTGCATGGACAGGATCACGCAATAAGATTACAAAGACAATATTACATGGATAGGATAGGAGCACACAGTGCCAAGATGACACGGACAAGATCACGCAAGACGAGATCATCCAAGACGAGATCATCCAAGACGAGATCATCCAAGACGAGATCATCCAAGACGAGAAAAGAAGATTGTTGAAATGTTTATACAGTGAATAATTATCCCTAGTCAAATCAAGACTAGGTAGAGTAATGAAGCATTTTAGGGTGAGATTTCAATGTAAGTAATTATTGTAGTTATTCTAAGCTCAAATTGAGCTGTACGCATCACCACAAGAACTTGGATACAGCCAAGCAGATTGCTGCTGGAAGGAAGAGAAGACGTCATCAGCTTGGAAGATGAGATCTTCAAACAGTAGTGAGTGATATTTTATCTTTTATCTGAAGGGAAGGTACAACATTGAAAATCTCTGTTTCGTAAAACTTACTTGGTGTAAAGTTGATAATAGTAACACGCATGCAAAGAAAAACACCAAAAAAATGAATTCACATATTAATATAAAAAATGTTGGAATGAATATGAAGTTAAAATTTTCCAATTGAAAAATCTTTATGAATTTTCACTTTTTTAACATTACATTGTTATAGGCTGAAGTTTCCAGAGGTTGATTGTTCAGTGTATATCGTAATTCATAGAAAGAAAACAACAGTTTTGTCAACATTACCAATGATGTACCTTCCCTTAATTATATGAGGTGATGGTAGTGTCGTGTCCGAGCGGTCTAGTTTACTGGACTCAAGTTCTGGTGTTAGCAGCAGAATGTGGGTTCGAATCCCGGTCGTGACACTTGTGTCCTTGAGCAAGACACTTAAACATAATTGCTTATAGGGGGCAGAGGCAGTTTAACAACTGCCTTGTTCTGACTAGTTACCCCTCCCAGTCCAATTCACACCATGAAGAGACTGGCTATTAACCCTCCTACTACTACAGTCAAAATGTTGAAAAACTTCCCAAGGTACATGTATATCTAGTGCACTTAAGTCAAACACTGTCAAACTTTACACGTAGTAAGTACATTTACTGGTCAAAATGAGTTGACAGTTTTTGACTGGTAAAAGCATTGTCTGGTATTGTTCAGGGTAGTCAAAATGACAGTAAAAACAGTCAAAAATGCCCCTGTGTGCACATTTGGGTCAATAGTCAAAGCAGGCAGTTGACTGGTTTTGACCTCTACAGCAACTTTCCACTAAAGTGCATCAATAGTAGGAGGGTTAACTTGTTTGGTTTCGGTGTGAGGGGCTGGTTCTTCAGTGTGGAGTTGTTGTAACAACTCAATGACTTAGTAGCCCTCACCTTGGAGTGGGGCGACTTGCATAAAAAAAATGGTTCCAAAGGGGCTTGGGTGTACTACATACGAGAGTACCCGCGGTGTACTGCATGTCACAGGGTGAACATTACCAATGATGTGCCTTCCTTTAATTATATGGTAATTATACCAGAGCTGCCAACTCTTCCGGATTCTGCGGAAGACTTTGCATATTTGACGGTAATTTACTTACTTAAAATATATGCAAGGAGGCCACTCCTTTTGGCACCAAAAGGAGAGGCCTCCTTGCATATATTTTAAGTACGTAAATTACCGTCAAATATGCGAAGTCTTCCGCAGAATCCGGAAGAGTTGGCAGCTCTGTTATACGGGACTTAGCGCTGGAGGGGCTTGGGTGTACTACATGTCACAGGGTGAACATTACCAAAGATGTGTCTTCACTTAAAGGGGGACTGTCGTGGATTTAAATCAAACAGTTAAATATGTGATCGTTTTATTCTTTTATATCAGTAAAAGATCAATAAAAATTTTGTTTTGTGTTTTTATTGTTTTTGAGTGTTATTTTACCATTGTAAAAATGCCCCCCACTTTTACTAGTTGTTTCCGCCCTGCACGGAGGAGCTGTTTGTGACGTCATGTCGGGAAGAGAAATTCGACTCAAAACTCGGCTCAAAATGATCGTTGCACAAAACTATGTGAGCCGCTGGACCTGACCACTTTACTCTTGTCAGTCGAACTTTGCTCATCCAAATACGGCGATATTTTGGGTCACTTGGGAACAGATGAAGGCTAACACTGTCTTTGGTGGTGTTGCTGCATCCTGCAGAAACACATCTTCCCAGCATTTTATTAGTTCCGGAAACAAAAATCACGGAAGAAATGAAATCGACGCTACGTGTGTGAAATGTTTGTATGTACATCATGTACACATCGGATCTTCCCGACCTTACGTCACATCTTATGCAAATGAAGCTTCCACCATGGGGCGGGGTTGCCTCCCCAAACACTTCAAACATTGTTTTAAAATACTTGTACTCAGAAATCAATGATTAAATAGACACAGGTGGGTCTCAAAAACAATATTTTATTACAAAATGCCTTAACTTAAGGCGTAGTAAAGGATGTCAGTCCCCCTTTAATTATATGAGGTGACGGTAGTGTTGTGGCCGAGAGGTCTAGTTTACCGGACTCAAGTTCTGGTATTAGCAGCAGAATGTGGGTTCGAATCCCGCAAGACACTTAACCATAATTGCTTACAGGGGCAGAGGAAGTTTAACAATTGCCTTGTTCTGGACTAGTTACCCCTCCCAGTCCTATTCGCACTGTAAAGAGGCTGGTTATTAACTTGTTTTGTTACAGTGTGAGGGGCTGGTTCTTCAGTGTGGAGTGGGGCGACTTGCATACAAAAAATGGTCCCAAAGGGGCTTGGGTGTACTACATGCGGTACCCGCGGTGTACAGCATGTCTCACGGGGTGAACATTACCAATGATGTGCCTTCCTTTAATTATATGGTAATGATGGTGGTGGTGTTAGTGCGTGGAAAAAGACGATGATGATTACCATAGCACAGAAGCACGAAAGCTTCTACAGCTGAATAATCTGAGTCACACCGGAAGACCACCGAAAATCGAACTGAAGATCATGTGATGATCAAAGGGGCTTGGGTGTACTACATGCGAGAGTGCCCGCGGTGTTACTAGCATGTCACAGGGTACAGAGCCCTACCTGCGGCCAGGGTAACAACTGGTGTTGATCTTAAAGATGCATCAGGCTGCACCTCCGGTATAGGAGCATGGTACTGGTGTGATCAGAGTTGGTCAACAAACGTTAGGTAGTTCCTTCATAACAAAGTACGGTGAGTACTTGAAGGGATGCGCTATTAAGGGAGTAGGGTTTCCCTCTTCACAGGGGGTGGACCGGAAAGCTACACATTGCATCGTGCAAATCGCACAGTGTAGGACGATGGAACCTGACGATCATACCAGAACGCGTTGGGGCTGGTATCCTGGGACCTGCACGTGGTGGCCCTGCTCTAGACAGACCTTACCAGGATGGTGTGACCTGTTTCATAGCAAGAGTTTATTTCTTGACATTGCATATTAGAAAAACAAAATAATCCTGAAAAACCAAGACTCCAGTCTGGGGGCCTGAAACATTATAAAAAGAACCAAATTGAGTATTTTTTTGATAAACATTCATTAACAATCCAGAATTTGTCATGATGCATGTGAAGAATTACTTTATGAGAACAGGTCACATTTTGTATAAACTTAAAAGAAATTATAAAAATAGAATATGAATTTTAGTTCCTCTTAAATTGAAGATGGATAGTAATGGAAATTAGGAAAAGTGACCTATAAAAGGTCTGTAATTAAGAGTTTCTATTAATTGTAATTTAGCAATCAATTAGAAAAATTCTCTGGCTGTATTTTGTCTGTAAATATTTTATATAAAGTTTTAATATGGAATGTGGATATTATTATTACATGTTTATGCCCCAAAAAAGTCTCTGGTCATGTCAACTTCAAAGGTGGTGCATTGACACATTTTTAAATTTTTTATTTATTTATTTTTTGCCAACCAGTGAAATACTTGATACATGTATAACATGGTTATTGGAACCAGACCAAATTTCCCATATACAAAGTATGGTGGCTAAGAGAGGCCTCACAAATCGGGTAAATGTTCATACATGTGAAAAAGTCGTTTAAAACACAGCACGGCAGAATTCCAATCGATCCAGCAATTTTGGCTGCAGTTGGATATTGTTTTATAGCATCAAGTTTCTTTCAGTTTTGAGTTATTCATTTAAGTAAACAAATTGTAATTCTCAGTCACCATACACTTTCAATATCTCTTTGTCAAACTTGTTTTAAAGACCATACAAAGTGCCTTGATTTATTTCAGTATGTATTTAATTATTTGTATGCTATTCCAAAAAATATTTAAACAAATCAGAAATTGTGGAAAAAATAATAATTTGCAGCCAAAATTCCAGCGGTTGTGACCCGTGGCGGCAGCAAAGATTTTGCTGCCATTGTTTGTACATACAGGTGTCCAGACCTTTGGTTTCGACATTTTCGCCTGAATTTCATCCATTTCAATGTCCCTTATTTTGCCAAATTTGGCATCAGTATAATCTCCATCAAATGACTATGATGAACAACACAATTGATCAGTACTACTTTTGGAAACTTCTTCAAAAACACTTTTGGAAGTCGTAGTTGGTAAACTTATTTTTATTTATTCCTACTTTAATAGAATTACTTACTTTTTAAAAATAGGGTTGAAAATATTTACCATTTTGTATGGTCTTTAAGAATGAACCAGTTTGTAACGTTTATATAGTTGATTCAACTTGAAATGACCTTTAAAAATATCAAAAGTATTGTGTTAAAATCTATTTCATTTGATGGAAATTATGTATGAATTAATTTGTGCATTCAAGTGTTCTTGTCTTGATATAATACTGCAATTAAAGCCACTATTCACTATTGGTAATCTTGAAAACATAAAATAATGATCCAAGTTTTACATGAAATACATGTACACTTGGTGTATATAAATGATGATGGTATCAAACATCCCTTGAAATTCTTAAGTGACAGAAGTAAAATGAGTGACATCAGAAAACAGTAATTCCATTGGAATGAATATGATAATTTTTAATGCATTTTCAACTAAATAAGCTGAGGTTCACAGGTTGGTTGGTTTGTCCAAAGTGTTATACTGGCTTTAATTTTCCATTTAATTGAGTGTTGCTGGTATTGCATTGTTGCATATATGCAAGTTAGACAAGGTGTCTGTTTTTATTACTTTAAACTTAACCCCCCTTAATCCTTCAAAATCAACTGATATATACTACTCAAAACAATTTATGGAACACCGGAATAAACTCAGTTAAAGCAAGATCATTTATTTCAGATAAACACAATGTTTCACAGAATTGATGAGAAACAACTGCCCAATGAAACAGATGATAAAGGATGCATGTAGTGATTACACATTTCATGACATGACTACTGAAAGAGAGAAGGGGTTGCAAATGAAAATCCCAGTTCATGGAACATTTCAAACCTATTTGATGTTAAAAATCCGGTGTTCCCTAAATTGTTTTGAGTAGTATACATCATTGATTGTTGGTAGGCTAAGTCAATGGAATTTCAAATCCTACAATATCATTTAAATCCTCTGGTTGATTTTGAAGGATTTAGGATGGTTAGGGTTAATACAAGGTTGTACGCAGTTGTTTTTGCCTGAAAAACATTCTTGATTTATAGTTAAATTCGCAGAAATTTTCATATTTTATAACACTAATTTCATGTCCCTATCGCATTAAATTACCTTACATCTTCCCCACCAGTGTTCAGTACTCCCCACCTGACCAGTGGATCTTCTTATCCATGGTCAACCCACGGACCTGATCTTACATATCAGTGGTCTGTACTCGACCCTTACCTACATTATGTCCTCCACACCTGACCAATGAATCTTCTTATCCATGGTCAACCCACGGACCCATTGATTTTCCATATCAGTGGTCTGTCCTCGACACTTTCCCTACATTACGTCCTCCCCACCTGACCAGTGGATCTTCTTATCCATGGTCTGTCCTCGACACTTTCCCAACATTACGTCCTCCCCACCTGACCAGTGGATCTTCTTATCTATGGTTACCCACGGACCCATTGATCTTCCATATCAGTGGTCTGTCCTCGACCCTTCCCTACATTATATCTTCCCCGTCTGACCAGTGGATCTTCTTATCCATGGTCAGCCCATGGACCCATTGATCTTACATATTCAGTTGTCTGTTGTCAACCCTTCCCCACCCGACTATTATGTCCTGAAATATTCAGCAAATTTAACTACAAATAAAATGTTTTTCAGACAAAAACAATCGTTACAACCTTGTATTAGGTCAAAAAAAGTCTGATTTCTTGTCTTTGCTATGAAACCATGTCCAAAATTGCTGGATTGATTGGAATTCTGTTGTGCTGTGTTTTAAAGGACGGTCGAAAAAAAAATGCACCTTCTCATCTTCTCCAGCAGTGATTATGTAAGGGTATTTATAGGGACAGTTTTTAAACACTTTAAAATGTAATGACATTCTCTGTGCTTTATATGTATTCAATTGGGTAGTGTTAAGGGAAATGTTACACCATTGGTAATTAGATTATCACACAAAAACAATTAATATACATGTATAAAGGTTTATTCGTTATAAAGTAACATGTTATCGAAACTTCTGCAAAATTATTCCATTTCAAACAAATTAAAATTCTAAAATTTTGAGAATTTTTTTTTTTTTTTAAATACTGTTCAAATTGACAAAGTAAGCAGAAGTGTGAAAATTATTTCCAAAACAAGATTAAAAAAATTCCACATAATGGATACAAATTTTGCATTTGCTGATAACAAAATGTTTTAACAAACTTGAACTTTGAAATGTTTATCTTGATTCAAATTTAGTATGTAGTTGTACCATGCCCAAGGCCGAAAAAAAAATCTCTGGTTTGTGTATGCATTTTACTATGTCCAGTTGCAGCTGACCAGAAATTTTCTTTTTGCCTAAAAACTTTGAAAAGATATTGTAAGAGGGAATTTGAGATTAATTTCTGTTGGTAAATTTTACCCCGCCCCCCCTCTTAATATGCCAAGCATGTGTGAACAATTTTAAAATATAACACTTGTTACTTTTTGTGTACATTTTTTGTATTGTACATAATGAATAAAAACGAAAATGTAATATAATCCTTGTTATTTTTGTTCGTATAAAATAGTCTATCCTAAGGTTGGAAAGACTAAGATTGTGGATTGGAAGGTCCTGGGTTCAAGGCTCCATTTTTTTTTTGGGTGCATTTTTTCATTTTTTTTTCGTATTTTTTTTTTTAATTGTGCATTTTTTCATTTTTTTTTTCATTTTTTTTTTTTAATTGTGCATTTTTTCATTTTTTTTTTTGCATTTTTTTTTTTTTTTTTTTTTTTTTTTTAATTGTGCTTTTTTTCGTTTTTTTTTTTTTTTAATTGTGCATTTTTTCGGGTTTTTTTTCGTTTTTTTTTTTTTAATTGTGGATTTTTTCGTTTTTTTTATTTTTTATTGTGCATTTTTTCGTTTTTTTTTTTTTTTAATTGTGCATTTTTTCATTTTTTTTTTTTTTTAATTGTGCATTTTTTCGGTTTTTTTTCGGTTTTTTTTTTTTAATTGTGCATTTTTTAATTTTTTTTTTTTAATTGTGCATTTTTCTTTTTTTTTTTTTTTAATTGTGCATTTTTTCATTTTTTTTTCGTTTTTTTTTTTAATTGTGCATTTTTTCATTTTTTTTTTTTTTTTAATTATGCATTTTTTCATTAAATTGTGCATTTTTTTTAATTTTTTTTTTTTAATTGTGCATTTAATTTTATTCAGACACAAACTTGGCAACAGTATAAATAACTCTCAAGGTGTTGTCGCAATCCCAATCTTATTTTTGTATGTTCTAAACCAAGATATTAGACAAATGATACACCCTTAAGAGAAGGTAAACGTGCAGATTCATCATTGGATTGATGTGGCTACATTTATGGAGGTCGAAAGTGGACATCTGCTTTTTAGCTTTCTAAATAATGAAAAAGCGGATTGAACATTGTTAGCTGGTACATTTTTCTACTTTTCTTCCACCTAAAAAGTAGATTGAACAGTTTGGTAGGTAAAACTTGTAGCTTTGCATGGTGAGGATGATAAGTAAGACTAATTGTGGTGACACCATGTGGAATCTCAATTTAGTTTTGTCACACAGTGGCCTAAAAGTGGACATCTGCTTTTCTGGTTTCCAACAACCCGAAAAGTAGAACAAACGTTTTGGACGAATCCATTTTCCTGCTTCCCGAAAAGCAGATCGAACATTTTCTCAACAGTGGTCTAAAAGTGGACAAGTCTGTTTTGCTCTTGAAGAAAAGCAGATTTAATAAATCTACTCCCTTATCCACAAAATAATGGACGAATCCTACCAATGCACCAAAACGACGCATGTGACAATCGTCGCTGAAAAATAGGGGGCAGCACATCACAGATCAAACGGAACGGGCCTACCTGGCGCCTACGTCGGACATGTATTGTGACAGTAGGATTAGTCCATTATTTGTGTGGATAGGGAGTAGATTTATAAAATCATTTAATATGCTTTTCTTCAAGCACAAAGCAGACGTTTCCACTTTTAGGCCACTGTTGAGAAAATGTTCGATCCGCTTTTCGGGAAAGCAGAAAAATGGATTTGTCCAAAACGTTCGTTCTACTTTTCGGGTTGTGGGAAACCAGAAAAGCAGATGTCCACTTTTAGGCCACTGTGTGACAAAACGTCTAATCTGCTTTTCAGGAAGCAGAAAAGCAGAAAAATGGATTTGTCGAAAACATTCAATCTACTTTTTGGGTTGTAGGAAACCAGAAAAGCAGATATCCACTTTTTGACCGCCAGTGTAGGTGAAAAAGTAAAATCTGCTTTTCGTGAAACAGAAAAGTAGAAAAATGGATGTTACCAAAATGTTCAATCTACTTTTTAGGAGGAAGGACAGCAGAAAAGTAGAAAAATGCACTAGCCAACAACATTCAATCTGCTTTTTCATTATTTAGAAAGCTGAAAAGCAGATGTCCACTTTTCGACCTCCATACTACATTGGATAGTAGTACAGGATACCACTGATTGTCCTCCCAGCCATAGGGTCCTGTATACATCAAAACAAAAATGGTTTTATATCATGAGCATATTACACAGAAGGTATCCCTGGGTCTACAGAAGACGGCTACAAAGTTATAGTCTTCTTGGGCAAGTTTCACTATTTCACTCATATTTTCTTTGGGAAAAATAGGCGACTCAAATTAAGAAAATGTTTATCCCCTAAATAAAACGGAAAGGTTTTTGGCATACATGTACATATTCATCATCAGTATTGAAGTGTCTGGTGTCTCGAGGAGTCCTACAGATCTGCATGTTGCCTACATATCCTAGTAGTACTGGCTACCACTGATTGTCCTAGCCATAGGAACCCTGTATACATCAAAACAAAAATTGTTAAATATCACTAGCAAATATAGGTCAACAATCTTTGTACACATTTGGGTATCCATCTTGTGTGCATTGTTAAACATCTTCATGAACAGAAAGCATACCTCCCAACTGACCCACAAGTCACAGGTTTGGCTGCCAAATTGACCTAACCCACCGATAGATGACAACCACCAAGTTATAGCCTTCTTGGGCAAGTTTTTAATTTCACTATTTCACTCAGATTTTCTAAGGAAAACATCGATTATTGGAATAATAGGCGACTCCAATTAAGAAAACGTTTATCCCTAAATAAAACAAAGGTTTTTGGCACGTACATATTCATCATCAGTACTGATGTGTCTTGAGTCGTCCTACAGATCTGCACATTGGCTACATCCTAGTAGTATGGGATACTGGCTACTACTAATTGTCCTCCCAGCCATAGGACCCTGTATACATCAAAACAAAAATTGTTTAATATCATTAGCAAATATAGGTCAACAGTCATCAATTTTTGTACACATTTGAATAAACTTGGGTATCCATCTTGTGAGCATTGTTAAACATCTTCATGAACAGAGAGCATACCTCCAACTGACCAACAAGTCACAGGTTTGTAGGCTTGGGTGGTTCCACAATTTCTGGAACCGGTTCAAAGAGATTCAAACAAAACCATAAGGATTACAGAAAATAAAAAAATATGGTCTATTCAAACTTTGTTGCGTCAATTTTCAACCGCAAATGCAGTGATGATAATTTTGTTTAATTTAAAATATGTTTCAGAAACTTTAAGGAAACGTTTTGGAAACGATAAGCTAAGTAAGAGATTTGTTCCATTATCCTACCATTAGCAAACAATGTTACAAGCCATTCTGTACATGTACATGCCATGGCTTTGCACATGCTTCAGGGGTTGGAGCAATCATAGAGGAGCAATTAAGCAATTGTACCACACCCTGTACAACTCGAGTGAAAATGGCGTGACAATGGGAAACTTGGAGTACATCGGCAAGAATACTGTAACCAACGTGATATTGTGAAGAACATGATTAACCAGTTCGCGTCGGAGGCCGTGTATACACGCAATTTTTTTTTGCACCACGGATCGGAGAGCGTCTAAACACGCCATAGGAACTGATATATTTGTATGCATGCTCGGATGAGCCATGCGTGTACGGTGACATGCTCGGAAGACGTGGCCACGAGCTGTGGAAGCTTCCATTAACGTGTGTGTGGGGAAAAAGAAACCCGCACAGGGGCCCAGAAAAACTTTTTTTTATTCCCAATGCAAACTGGTTAACCAGGCAAAAATAACTCATTACTCATCTCTTGTGGAAGAGAGCTCTGGCGATCAGAAAAAACTCTTTAACATTGTTGAAAAGCTGCTTCATAAACCCAAAACTCCAGTGCTTCCATCTACACACTCCGATCAGGACCTTGCAAATGCTTTTTCAAACTTTTTTGTCACAAAAATTGAGAATATCCGTCATTCTTTTCCCCCAGTACCTGCCATTCTATCATAAACACTGTCACGCAAGGATCCACAATGTAGACTGTCTATGTTTGAGCCTACTAGTGTTACGGAGATCAAGAAACTCATCATGAAATTGCCATCAAAATCATGTGAACTTGATCCAGTACCAACTTCGCTAATAAAACAAAATATTGATGTGTTTGCTAAGTATATCACAATTATTGTAAACAGATCTATTTCTTCCGGTTGTTTCCCTGATAGCCAGAAGGTCGCTCATGTTAAACCACTCCTGAAGAAACCCAATTTGGACAAGCAAGTTTTCAAAAATTACCGACCAGTAGAAAATTTAAAGTACCTTGGAAAAACAATCGAGCTTTGGCTTCCAAATTGACCTAACCCGCCGATAGAAGACAACCATTTTTGTTCTCTGATTCACTTCTAAATTACACAGAAGGTAGCCCTTGGTCTATAGGACACGACTACCGAGTTATAGCCTTCTTGGGCAAGTTTTTAATTTCACTGATATTTTCTTAGGAACATATCGATTGTTGGAAAAATAGGTGACTCAAATTAAGAAAACGTTTATCCCCTAAATAAAACAGAGAAAGGTTTTGAGATCCAGTTACTCTCTTGGTATCTCTCAAACAAGTATGAGGCACTTGAAAAAAAATCATTTTTATGCCAAATTTAGAAAAAACATCATTTGTCGTTTTTTCACCTGAAAAATCTTTGTTCTCCATTTCGCTTCTAAATTACACAGAAGGTAGCCCTGGGTCTATAGAACACGACTACTGAGTTATAACCTTCATGGGCAAGTTTTTAATTTCACTATTTCACCCATATTTTGTAAGGAAAATATCAATTTTCGGAAAAACTTGGAAAATAGGCGACTCAAATTAAGAAAAATGAGATGAAGGCACTTGAAAAAAAATCATTTTTAGGCCAAATTTTGAAAAAAAACGTCAAGGGGTACCTCTTTCTGGGCCAAGTTTTTAAATTTCACTCATATTTTGTAAGGAAAATATCGATTGTTGGAAAAATAGGCGACTCA
Organism: Zoroaster sp. YZ-2022; assembly: GCA_029582265.1. Taxonomy (NCBI): domain Eukaryota; kingdom Metazoa; phylum Echinodermata; class Asteroidea; order Forcipulatida; family Zoroasteridae; genus Zoroaster; species Zoroaster sp. YZ-2022. The sequence goes on from CM055832.1 coordinate 341,246, forward strand.
AATTAAGAAAATGTTTATCCCCTAAATAAAACAAAGGTTTTTGGCACATACATATTCATCATCAGTATTGACGTGGCTGGTGTCACGAGTACTCCTACAGATCTACACATTGGCTACATCCTAGTAGTATGGGATACTGGTTACCACTGATTGTCCTAGCCATAGGACCCTGTATACATCAAAACAAAAATTATTTAATATCATAAGCAAAGATAGTTCAACAGTCATCAATTTTTGTACATATTTGAATAAACTTGGGTATCCATCTCATGTGCATTGTTAAACATCTTCATGAACAGAAAGCGTACCTCCCAACGAACCCACAAGTCACAGGTTTGGCTCTCAAATTGACCTAACCTGCCGATAGAAGACAACCAGCGAGTTATAGCCTTCTGGGGCAAGTTTTTAATTTCACTATTTCACCCATATTTTGTGAAGAAAATATTGATTTTCGGAAAAACTTGGAAAATAGGTGACTCAAATAAAGAAAAATGAGATCCAGGCACTCTATTGTCTCTCCAACAAGTATGGAGGCTTTTGAAAAAAAAAAATTTTTAGGCAAAATTTTCAAAAAACGTCATTTTTGTCTTTCACCTGAAAATTTTTCGTTCTCTGTTTCGCTTCTAAATTACACAGAAGGTAACCCTGGGTCTATATAACATGACTACCAAGTTATAGCCTTCATGGGCATGTTTTTAATTTCACTATTTCACTCAGATTTTCTAAGGAAAATATCGATTATTGGAGAAATAGGCAACTCAAATTAAGAAAACGTTTATCCCCTAAAAGGTTTTTGGCACGTACTATTCATCATCAGTACTGATGTGGCTGGTGTCTCGAGTCCTACAGATTTGCACATTGGCTACATCCTAGTAGTATGGGATACTGGCTACCACTGATTGTCCTCCTAGCCATAGGACTCTGTATACATCAAAACAAAAATGGTTTAATATCATTAGCAAATATAGGTCAACAGTCTTCAATTTCTATACACATTTGAATAAACTTGGGTATCCATCTTGTGTGCATTGTTAAAGGTCCTATGAATTAGAAATTTTTTCCATTGTAAATTATGAAATATGCACATGTTAACCTATAAATGCAATTTAAAAAAAAATTGTATTGGAGATTTACATCGCAAAAAAATAAATAAAAATTTGGGATGAACCCGCGCCCCTAAAAGGGGACAAATTTGTGATGTAGACCTAGGAACATGCCGTTTGTTGGCGCACATCGATTGATACATATGAATGATACAACGTGCAAATTATGTAACTGTTTTTGTTGTTATGCCGCCAAGGTGTATTGTTGCTGATTACAGCAACACTTCTAAAGAATGGTGTCAGTCAGATTCCCATCAGATCCAAAATATCAATGAATTTGTTTGGACAGCTGCAGTGAAGCTTACCAGAGCATAATGGTCAGGAATGTGCATTGTCAATGTCCTTTATCATTCGGTGCCTAGGTCTACGTCACGAAATGCGATATCAAAAGGGACAACACAAATTTTGGGGACAAATTAAATTGTTATAACTCATGGCAAACTTATAAAAATAGTAAGTATTGTTTTATTAATACAAAACAATATATACTGAACAGCAAAAGAAACGCAAGTTCCGAAAAAACGAAATTTCAGAATAGTAACCATTCGCTTGTTAGAAAAGATGGTAAAATGATGTAATGAGTCCAGGTGATGTTATGTCATACAGTTTGGCGTCCATACTAAACATTCGCACAAACGCAACCACAGTGAAGTTAAACCATGAATTGTGCACGTGCATTGACAGGTGTTGGTGAAACACGTGGATTGTCACTCTAAGGCATCCTTTTTAAAGGGCTGTGTCAGAAAAACATTCGTTGTTCGCTCGAGAAGGTGTACACTTTACGCAAACGATGCCAAGACTTTCGACTGTGCAAAGAGGAGTGGCCCTTGGAATGTTGCAAGGCAGTATCTCTGCAACCGATGTAGCCAGACAAGTTGGATGTCATCTCACCACCATCACACGACTTGCCCAACGTTACCGGCTGACAGGGGTCGTTGCTGATCGTCCACGTTCCGGTCGACCAAGAGTGACAATGGATGCACAAGATCGGTTCATCCGGGTCACTCATCTAAGGAACCGTAATCAAGCAGCATCAAGAACAGCAGCCTTAGTTCAGGGAGCAAGAGGACCAGTATCCGCCGATACCATTAGACGTCGACTACGGGATGGAGGACTCCACTGTCGACGTCCATATGTAGGGCCAATATTGACACAACACCGTCAACGTTTACAGTGGACCCGGCAACATCAACGTTGGCGACGTGCTCAGTGGCGCCAAGTTTTCTTTTCAGATGAGTCTCGCTTCCATCTTTCACATGCTGACGGGCATTTACGTGTTTGGTGTCGACGTAATGAACGTTACGCGGATTGCTGTGTCATACACCACTTACCTCAGGCATTCTTCCAGACTCTTGTGAACTCTATGAGGCGACGTTGCACCGCCTGTGTGCCAGCCCAAAGTGGACATACACGCTACTGAAAAGACTGACTTTTCACTGAGGAGGGTATCTCCTTTTGGCGGACTGTGGTAAATGTGAAAATCTTGCAATGCAATTTCAACAGTCACTTTCAGCTCACAAATTGAAAGCATTTTTCATTAAATGAGTGATTAGAATCAAAATGGTTTGTCTTCTGTTTGAAAACTTGACAAGACCTTGGACTTGCGTTTCTTTTGCTGTCCTCGGACTTGCGCTTCTTTTGCTGTCCTCGGACTTGCGTTTCTTTTGCTGTTCAGTATATTAAGCCCCAACAATGTAGTGTGAAAAATTACCATTTCATAGGACCTTTAAACATCTTCATGAACAGACAGCATACCTCCCAACTGACCCACAAGTCACAGGTTTGGCTCCCAAATTGACCTAACCCGCCGATAGAACACGACTACCGAGTTATAGCCTTCTTGGGCAAGTTTTTAAGTTCACTATTTCATCCATATTTTGTAAAGAAAATATTGATTTTAGGAAAAACTCTAGCTCTGTCGATGTGGGATGAACAAAAACGTGCACGTGAATTAGCATGTGCTAATTGTGCTGGAAGTTTCCCACACTGCCAAAGCAATAACAAACTTGTGACGACCATTGGATTTTCACTTACTTACAAATTCTATTATTTCGAGTACAATTTTGCAAGAAATAGAGGAAACAATAACAGGCATTCAAGACCTCAATGTATACTCTTCAAAAAAAGAAACGCAAAACCACATTTTGGTGACATTGGGAAGATAATTTTTATTGCTGTATGGTAGGTCCGAGAATATCTAAATTTTGCGCAGTCGGTCAAAGGTGACCGAAGTCGCTCTTGCAAAAATGACAGGTCACAGGTCAAAGGTCATGGTCACCTACAGTCAATAGCGTGTGTGTCCTCCATGTGAGTTGAGAACTGCTTGACACCTCCTGCCCATGGAAGCAATCAGAGTACGGATCAGACCCTGGGGAATGGTGGCCCACTCAGCCTGCAATGCTAGTGCCAGCTGTGGCAGGGTATGTGGTTGTGGTTGTGGTTGTCGCTGTCGCAGGCGTCTGTCCAACTCGTCCCATAAATGTTCGATAGGGTTCAAATCCGGCGATTTTGATGGCCAAGGGAGGACATCAATGTTGTTGTTCTGCAGGTAGGCTGTCGTTAGTCTTGCAGTGTGAGGCCTGGCATTGTCATGCTGGTATACGGCGTTGGCGTTGGCCATAACAGGAACCACGTGTGGCTGCAGAATGGCATAAATGTAGCGCTGAGCAGTCAGGTTGCCTTGAACGTGTACCAAGTTGGTTCTGCCAGTGTAGGATATGGCTGCCCACATCATGACGCTGCCACCGCCAAATCTGTCAACCTCCCGTACGCAGTTGGCAGCAAAACGTTCATTACAGCGTCTATACACACGACATCTGCCATCGTGACGACGGAGCAAAAATCTTGACTCGTCGCTAAACCAGACACGTCTCCAACGCTGTTGAGGCCATACTCTACGCACCTGGCACCACTGACGTCATCGTAGACGATGTTGTTGTGTCAAAATGACACCTCGGACAGGCCGTCTGGCTCGAAGGCCTGCCTCACGTAGGCGGTTTCGCACGGTCTGGTCCGATATTCCACGCACACCTGGTAACGCTGTTGCTGTGGAGGTTGCTGTTGTCGTCCTGTCCCGTAGGTGGCGTACCCGTACAAATGTATGTACCGGTCCTGAGCGGCGGTGGTCACACGTGGTCTGCCGGATCTGGGATGATCACGTGTTGACCCATGTTGTTGGTATCGGTCCCACAGTCTTGTGATAGTGCTTGGGGATACATTGAATGCCCTGGCTACGGCCAACCTGGCTTCACCTGCTTGCAAGCGGCCGATGGCGTTGTTCCTCTGTGCTTCATTGAGTCGGGGCATTTCTTTCTGGTTCTGCAGTCGGCTAGGTATTGGGGTCAGGCAATCGAAAACCCCGCAATTTTATACTGGTGGTGTCCATGTTGCACGTGTATCAAACGCACATGCATTGACCACATGGTTTGCACCTGGCCGCGTTTTGGCGATTTTGCATGTTTTTGATTAGCATTTTCAGGTGTATGCGTTTATGCGACTGTTACAATGGGGATGTGTTTGGGACCCTGAATGACATTATATTCACAAATCTTGTAGCGCTCAGTCGACTATTCTGCTTTTTATTACCGATTTTATCCATTTTGCGTTTCTTTTTTTGAAGAGTATATATGTATTTGTCTATGTCTGAAGCTTACAAGTAGGCCAAAAATAACTTTCAAAGCACATGTTTTCGTATTAATAAACCGCGGGAAAACATTTTCCAACTATTCGCGAATAGTCAAATATTCGCGAATAGTTGCTGCGTGATTAATCGAATAGTAAATTTCACTATTCGCCCAGGCCTAGTATTGATGTGGCTGGTGTCTTGAGTCGTCCTACAGATCTGCACATTGGCTACATCCTAGTAGTACGGGATACTGACTACCACTGATTGCCCTCTCAGCCATAGGACCCTGTGTAAAAATTGTTGTTCTCCGATTCGCTTCTAAATTTAACAGAAGGTAGCCTTGGGTCTTTCGAACATGACTACCGAGTTATAGCCTTATTGGGCAGGTTTTTAATTTCACTATTTCACCCATATTTTTGTAAGGAAAATATTGATTTTCGGAAAAAGTTGGAAAAATAGTTGACTCAAATGAAGAAAAACTTTTATCCCCTAAATAAAACAGAGAAAGGTTTTTGGTATGTACAGATTCATCATCAGTATTGATGTGGCTTATACACAGAAGGTAGCCCTGGATCTATAGAAGACATTCACCGAGTTATAACATTCTTGGGCAAGTTTTTAATTTCACTATTTCAGCCAAATTTTGTAAGGAAAATATTGATTTTTGGAAAAAGTATGAGTATGAGGCATTTGAAAAAAAAAAAACATTTTTAGGCCAGATTCGCTTCTAAATTGCACAGAAGGTAGGCCTGGGTCTATAGAAGACAGCCACTGAGTAAAAGTCTGTTTGGGCAAGTTTTTAATTTCACCCATGTAAGGAAAATATTGATTTTTGGAAGAAGTTGGAAAAATAGACAACTCAAATTAATAAAAATGAGATCCAGGCACTCCACTGTCTCTCCAACAATTATGAGGCATTTGAAAAATACACAATTTTTAGGCCAAACTTGGAAAAAAACGTCAAGGGGTACCCAGAGAACGATTTCGTTCCAAAAATTTGAATAGCAAAACTGCGATGCAAAAAATGAATTTGCATAGTATAGCAATTTTTGGAAGTAAACTCATTAAAATCCTCCACGGAAAAAAAAAATATTTGAACACAGGTAAACTTCAGAAATCTTTACTAAGCATCCTTCCAAATATTTGATAAGTTTCTTTTGATATTCAATCAGGTCATGTTTGGGGTGGAACCAGTCTGAATGTTATACATGTACTAATCAAACTGAAAAATAATTCTGTCTGAAGTACTCTCATTGCCATTCAATGTTTTTTTTTTTCACACTTCTCAAGACTTGGACTGAATCCAAGAGAGAAAGCACACTTGAGCAGTTTTACGGGAAAGGTTGCAAAAAAGTGGGAAATCATGGCCTATAATTCCACAAAGAATTGTTAAAATTGCTAGTTGTTGTCGCATAAAGACCTATATCAGCAATCTGCATTTACATTTTCAACAAAAAATTTATAGAAAATGAACAGTTTAAAAAAAATCTTGTTTAAAGGTAATAGGAATGTTCACTTAACAGTTGTGTTAAAAGTATGTATACCAAATTGGTCAAGTAGTTTTAAAGTTAGAATTAGAAATTGTTTGCAAGTGTTTATTTTTAATGTGTCTGTTCAGGAAATGACAGCATTTTGATTGCACAGTAGTTGTGTTTAATTACAAGCACCCCTAGCAACCTACATGTACAAATAGTTCAGCGGTCAACATAACCAATGCACGATCACAAATGCTGATGGTAAACACAAGGAGAGCAGGTTCATACAGACACTAGCGCAGCTGCCAGAGATTCAATGTTTTTATGACTTATCCTCAATTTACCCTAAATGACGCACTAAAGGTTATATAATCAATTAGCAGTTTGGTGTTTCAGTTTGTTTCAGTGAAGGATTCTCTTGTAAGATGCATGATCATATGCGTGGACGTCTTGAGCGCCATTTTTGAGACGCACAGAATTGTGGTCATCAAAAAATTGATGTTGGTATGACAGAAAATGTACCCAAGAAGAAAAACAGTTGAATCATGTTTCATCTTATTCCAGATGGTTGTAAAATTGTTTTTAATCTTGAAAATAAAAATATTGTTTTAGATTTTTGAAATAAAACGGTATAATTTGGAGAAGCTCTCAAAACTTTTAATCAATATTCTTGAAAGACCAATAAAATGGAAGGTGGTTAAAATTTTTGCAAAAAGTACTTTAAAACTTTGTCAAATAAAAGATTTATTTTCATAACCATGACATTAATGTTTCATTTTCTCAATAATTTTCCACTTCTGACGAAATAAACACCAATAAATTAAGTAGTCTTTGTTCACTTCTATAAGGAATGTGTCCATTTTGAGGATCAGTATTTATTTTAAAAAAATCATTGCAATTGCAAAGCATTCATACCTTTTGGTTTCCACAGACAATAGCTCGTTGACGGCACAGAAAAATAAAATCACAGAAGTTCATGAAAAAAAAATGAGGTCATGTAAATCCCTTACTATTTGTATCTCGTAAAATCAGTGGTTAAACAACTTTTTCCACTTTCACAAGCACTAACTTTCCAGTAAATCATACAATTTCACTGTGATTTTTATTTTTGTAACAAGTATGACTTAGATAAGTTTATGCAACCATTAATACGCCATAGTTTTTATTAGTTTTTTATTAGCTTACTAACCGGTAACTCTTAGCTGACCATAATGAAAGGGTACAAGTTTATTTGTGTTGAACGAGCTAATGATTACACAGAACGCAAGTCAGCTTTGTTACACTAACCAAAGAAAGTTTTAGAATGAAATTCAGAAATGCCTTTTTGCGAGATAGGCAAAACCTTTTCTCAATTTTCTCATTATAGGTTGTGTAATTACATGATTCATTGGGTAGAATTAGGTGATGCAACAAAAAACTTTGACCTGCTTTTGTATGAACAAATTATTGCAATTTGTGGTAGAGATTTATATTTAATAAAAGGGTAGTGATAAAACCCCATGTTTTATTGAGGATATTTTGATTTACACAAACATTTGGGAACAGCAAAAAAAAAGTTTTGCTGCATTTGACGACGTACATTTCACTAAAATTCTTAGGTTGCGTCGTCAGAAATGGTGAACTCGAACCACAACCAGAGAAAATCAAGAAATTATGAAAGCATCACGACCACGTACATGTACATGTACTAAGAAAGAAGTTTGGTCATTCATCATGTGGAACTAGAACAATTGCTGTGGCGATCACTGATTTTACCAAACTTAGTCAAATGTGACGAGGCTAGCATTTAGCACCTGGCCTAGAGTGATTATTAGCTGTGAATATAAAGAGTATATTCTAAGAACTGATGCCTCTGTCTCTGATGTTGGCATTGGGACAGTTATTATGCAGCAAGACAGCAACATGCAAGCCCATACTTGCTACTTAGAGAACATGCCTATGCAGTCGTCAATATCTAGCATAGGTAGGCCTACAGGCAATTTCCACATGTACCTTTATGGGAAAGAGTTTCAGTTAGAAACAGATCCTCATCCTTTAGCCTATTAGAGCACAGCTAAGGTTAATAAGAGTAGGTGCCCAGCAGATGAAGTGTAATAAAATTGTCATGAATTATAAATAATGTTGTATACATACAGGGGTTGAACTTAACACTAGTCCGCTAGCTAGAGGCAAGTGGTTTTAGCAGTGGAACTACATGTACTAGTTGCTGGGGTTTGGGTAGTCTGATGGGCTAGTGAAAAAATTTAAGTAAAAATATGCACAAAACATTCAGTATGATCTCATCAAGAACATGCTGCTCACCAGCTCATGGTTCATTTCCTTTTCTTGTATTTATATTCACCTTTTTTTCAGGACTAGTAAAATTTTGACATAACTAGTCCTGTGGGCTGACAAGTTATCGAGAGTATTTATTTAAGGTGGAAGATACTGTTGCAGAGGACATAAATATATGTGGTATTCACCGATTATGTTTGTTCTCATAAATGTCACTCATAAATGTCATTCTAGGCCTAATAAATATATGAGAAGCTGTGACTGGTCAATGTAAACTTGATGATCCGAGTATCTTGTGTTGAGATTTTCAGTATGTCTGGGTATACACTTACAGATAATTACCATATTTTGACAATAAAAACACCTTTATGTTTGGACCTCTGTGAGACTTTTTTGCAACCTTTCCTGTAGGACTGGTCTTAACCCTTAGACTGCCAGCCACTTGTAAATAATTCCGCGTCCTCCAGCCGGCCATTTACACCATGTATAAATCAAGCTAATTTTATTCAATAAAACATGTCCAAATATTCACAGTATGTCTTTTTTCTTGTTTATTTATAGTCTCTAGGCCTTATAATTCTCAAAAGCAACAGGATAGTGAAATTTTTCTGAACAAAATGTCATTTTCCATCATCCAGACCTGAAAATTCATGTTTTTCCATGTTTCGCTATCTGTTGCCCTGTCATGACACTTGTCCTAAAAATACAAAATTGAACATTTCTTTCAGTTTATGTTTCAATAACCTAAGTTCTGCAATCACTGGCGTTTACCCCTCTCCTCTTTGGTGAATATTATTCATAATTTGGCATTATTTTCATCACTTTTATATTATAATTCCGTATCCTCTAGCCGGCCATTTTTCACTAAATTTCACAATATTACACGATGTCTAATTCAAGCAGCTTTGGAATTGTCATTGAGATGGAAGAAGCGAAGCAAGAGTTGATACCTATTCCTTGGCATTATCGTACCAAAGAATGGTGTGAACAACACCTCGTCAACCGTCCAGAATGATTCAATGTTTGGTTTCGGCATAATGCCCATGGCGAAAGTGATAGCGAAGAAACGTTTCAGTTCATCAGCATTGGTGTCGACCCAATCACGGACACGCGCATTTCTCGAAATTCGATCCTGGGGGGTAGCTTCCAAATATTGCCTACAATACAGATTTGTCTCGCGGGCAATAAGTTCAAGATCTTGTTCTTTGAAGAAGAGCTCGAACCATTCTATCGGTGTACTCAGCTGCGGAACATTCAAAGTACATTGGCCTGTGAAATCTGGTGCATGTACATCAGTAACAGAATTGTCGATTATCCAGCCATCATCAGCATGAACCTGGGCTCGATTGGCAGCAGCAGCAGCCCTCCCACGGCCCCTGGCTCGAGTCCTGGGTCTCCCTCGAGCCCTACCTGGACGCCCAGGGCCGCGGCCCCGCAGTAGGCCTACGTTAGGAGCAGCATGGTTATTCACAGGGGACCTGGATCTATCGCTATCATCAGTATCCAGGGCATCCCCATCATTACTGTCATTTTGGCCGTGAAAACCAGGATCATACTCACTAAAATCGCTCTCAAGTTCATCCCCACTGTCCACTTCACTTTCCGATTCGCTATGAACAAGATCAGAGTCAGAATCATGCTCTATTTCGTCCAAAACTTCACGTAATGTCATCCGATTTCGCTCATGTCGCTTGTTTTTCATGGGCGCCGCCATTTTTAAAATCCACGTTACGCAGTTTTGTTTACAAGATTGTGATTCGCTGAATAGAGTAAAGAATTCACAAACTAGCCAATCACAGCCGGTTTTACAGAATGACCTTGGTCATCATCTACGCTAAAACCCATCTGCCAGAAGGATATAGTTCTAATTATTACCGTAGGGGGCAGTACAAATTGGGTGATATACAAAACGTACTAGTACGTTGGTGGCGTGTGGATTCGGAAATTTTTCCACGTACTAGTACGTTGGCGGCAGTCTAAGGGTTAAACAGACATAGCAGTGAGATAACTTCCATTTTGAATATATAAGAGTTCTCTTTCCTAAATTCTACATTACAATCCCTACATAACTGAAACTTTCATAGAGCAATCATACTCTTATTAGCAATGCTTGATTGGTATTGTGCATTTTCTCTAGATCTCATCAGTAAATGCCTGTTAATTAGAAATCAACAATATTATAATTAAACGCTTGATCATAGACAAGAATTGTGCCATCTTGTTTGCATGTCAAGTAATCCACCCTGGTTTTGCTACAATTATAACAAGGTATCCCGTTGTTTGGTCATATCAGACTTTTTTAAAGTATTTGAGCAGTAACTATCATAATGTTTGGTCTTGATTGACACCCTGTACTTTAATTATATAAAAACTAGATTTTGGGTATGCCCACAGGCAATAATATTTCCAAATAAATAATACTTTTGTCAAAGGGGTTATGAATGATGGTAGGCCTACATATTTACAACATGTCATTGTGGAAAGAAGGGGATCCCAGGGGAGATATTAAACCATCATGAATTAGACATCTTTAAGGGGATTGATGACTTGATAACAGTCATGTACTTACGTCTATTTGCTGGTGGGGTCTCAATGGAGGTAGCAACCATACCTATATGAAGACGAAACAAAGGAACTTTGAGTGGGTGACATTTCATGTACGAGATATGGCTGGAAAGGTCTACAACCTTGGCCACATTTCTTGGAACACTTTCATCTCATACAAAACCTCCTGTACCCCCACTCAGTGATGGAGACCTACACTTTGAATGTGCAAAACAGTTCATCTACAAAACATTCTCAACATTGTATGAGGTTTATAGTGTTCCAACTTATCGTGATCAAGATTGTAGGTCAATATACCAATCATACCGACAAATAATTCTGTCTGAAGTGATTTTATTTCAGAATTTAGTCTAAAATATTTTTTTTTTAATATGCACAATATGCACATTATCTGAAATACATACATTTTTTGGCTCCTGTTTTCTGTAAAAAAATAAACATTTTCCCACTTTTCTCAAGACCTAGACTCCACACTAATCTGAAACTTTTACAAATTAATGGGGGAAGTATTTCTACCCGGCCAATTGTCATCGGGTGGTCGGTGGTCGAGAGGTTAAGACGTCTGCACTAGTAAGCAGGAGGTCGTGGGTTCGAATCCTGCCCGAGTCGCCTGTGTAGTTTTTCACAGACACTCGGAAAGCACTGAGTATACAGTGCTATACACACGTCGGTGTAGGGCAAAATTAAATCAATTGTTTATCTCCCGACGCAAGAATTTCACCAACCTATATATTTATCGCGGAACCCGCTGCTACATGGGATTTTTCTAGCTGGCCAATTGTCATCGGGCAAGCTCGGTGGTCGAGAGGTTAAGACGTCTGCACTATTAAGCAGGAGGTCGTGGGTTCGAATCCCGCCCGAGTCGCCTGTGTAGGTTTTCACAGACATTCGGAATGCACTGAGTATACAGTGCTATATTATACACACGTCAGTGTAGGGCAAAATTAAATCAATTCAGAATTATTTCTGATTGTTTGTTGACTAGAAGGTGGGTGGTTCATAGTTTATTTCAAAGAATATTCTCATTACACTTATAACAACGGCTGATCTACTGGAGATGTTAACCAGTTCGCGTCGGGAATAAAAAAGTTTTTCTGGGCCACTGTGGCGGGTTTCTTTTTCCCACACACACGTTAATGGAAGCTTCCACAGCAGGCGGCTGGCACTTCCGAGCATGTCACCATACACGCGTGGCTCAACTGAGCATGCATACAAATACTCTGGAGTTTCCTATGGCGTGTTTAGACGCACTCCGATCCGTGGTGCAAAAAAACCTGCGTGTATACACGGCCTCCGACGCGAACTGGTTAATTTATCATATAAATCATTTGTAGAAATATTTTGCAATAATAAATTGTGAAATTCTACTTGAATTGGTGCAGTTTTTCATTTAAAAAAACTGAGTAGTACATTGTAAATGATTTCATATCGAACCCAGCTACAGTTTTCATGGGTTTTCTCAGCAAAAAGAAGTTGCATTCTCACATATGAACTGCAAGTTACGGTAAATTTCTGACTGTTTAGTTTTATGAATGGATACTGTGTCATCGATTAGCACACAATAAGTGGTTTTTCACAGGTCTCAATACTGCACAGATTAGTTGGTTGACTACATTTATTACATCTTTGTTCAAAGAGAGAACACATTCTCATAGAGGCAATTTTGCAAACATAATACTAATGTAAGACCGGTCTTAAACAACCAAAATGACAGGGTTGATATATGCTCAAATACATGTTTTTAATGAGAAAACTTACTTTTAATCGCATTGATCTCCAATAGATTTACACCTTGTAGCACATTTGCAGTTTTGAATGCAGACTTAAACAGGGCAGCATATAGTATTGTAGCCATTTGTCACAACCAACCTGTAAAAAGATAAGTTGTACATTTAATGAATGTTCCCCAATATCATTCTCCTGGTTGATGACCACAGCATTTCTCAAGAAACATTGTATTGAACAGATTTTGTAAAAACCAAACACCACTTTAACTCTTTAGAGACTGTAGTGGCCAGATTTATACAAATGTTTTGAGATACTTCTCCCTTCAAAGAAATAGCAACATAATTCACATGTACCATTAGCCTGGGTGCTATCTACAGTGCAAAGTACACTTCTGATAGGGTCCTGACCAAGAGTTCTTCCTGTTCGTATGCCTGTAAAGTTTGCACTGAATTCATCGAGCGATGACCTCGTTACCTTGGGGTCAGAACATCAATTGTGTGGCAGAACATCAGTTGCGCAAGAGCGACAGGACTTTACAGACTGGGCGATTTAAAGAGCCGTGTTCTGCCCCAAGGTCGTCGCTCATGCGCATTATTCAGCATTAACGGCATGAAAAGTGTGTACACAGATTCGCCGTTGCTATGAGAAATGTCAGGGAAATCCACTTTTTTTTAGACATCTTTCAGTAAAAATCGTTTCTCCAAGAGGCAGTTAAGAAATTACAGTGCCTGCATTTCCTCGGTTCAGCCAATGAGGGGCAGGTAAAAAAAAAAGAAAATTCAGCACAAACTTTACAGGTATACGAACGGGAAGAACTCTTGATCAGGACCCTATCGGAAGTGTACTTTGCACTGTAGATAGGGTCCTATGAGGGTTTAGCAAGGATGACCCTGTCGTTATGTTATTCACATAAGCACTAGAATACAGAGTGTACAAAAAAATGTATATTGAATGTTTCATGAAATAATAAACACATTGCACTGTAACTAGGCAGTTTCACGCAAACCGCCGATGGTGGCGTTATTTTTGATGCCCTTTTTTCTGTCGAAGTTGTGACCCGCCAAAAGTTCGTTGACGCGCAATATCGTAGGCACAATATCGCTAGCGCCTGGTTACACTGATGAGGCTTCAATGTTTTCCTGGACGCCATTTTTATGAGCACTAATTTGTGCAGTCGATAAAAAAAATTTAAAAAAATCAGTGACAGGAAACCTTTCGTTACGGAAATACAGGCAACTGAATTTTAGTAAGTTTTTACGATTTTCTTGTCCAACTTTCATGGTAAAATACTAATATTAAGGGTAGTCTATCGATGTTCTAGTGTCGATAAAAGGATACTACACATCTTGCCCCACCAGTGTGGCACGGACACGCCCCCTTGGCCTATCCTTAGCCACACGTTGGTCGTACTTCGGCTAACGGCGTTTTTTTCCCCTCTAAATTCCAGGCGCTGAAATTGACCATATTTGCAACCATTTTGACAGACTAGATACGTTCCTTACATGTTTAACTATCTAGGCGCCCCCCCCCCCAAAAAAAATGGTGATTTCACTTACATTAAAATTTCGTGACATAGGCCCGAAAAATTACAAGACGATCGTCATAAGCCTTATCGCTAATAGCACTGAAGCAACTGCCGCAAAGCATACATGGATACAAAAATGGGCATCTGTTTGGTGCAGCTTTTGTGACGTCAATAATATTTTGTTTGTCCGCGCGGCACGTAGTGGCGCTGTTGCGCCCACAGACATCCCACAATTCCTTGCAGCTGCTATTAGTGATAAGGCTTATTGTTCAGGTTTCAACGAGGACGGCCATCTTGAATGTATGAAGAGTGTTGATCGAACGGGAAAACAACTTGTGCGCGCAACAATTTTACGACGGCTGTTTTTTTTTTAAATTTTATTTACTGTCAGTCACCCCAAACAAGGCCAAAAAGCCACTAGAGTGTAAGGGGTTACATAAATTTGCGATAACATCCACCATTTAAGCAAGATTACATTTGTTGATATTTTTCTTAAACTTAATTAGATCGTAAGTTGGTGGAAAACAATCAGCAGGAAGGTCGTTCCATTGTAATGCTGTTCTAGGGAAGAAGCTATCCAAATGGAACTTACTCTTGATTTTGGGGAGTCGAAGATAGTGAGGGTGTTCACCTGCTTGTATAGCAAAACGAGTAACACGAGAGTAATCCCTGCGCTTAGGTACCAACTCATGTAGCTCAGCAGAACAATCCCCTTAGTAATAACGGTAGAACAGTGAAAGGCTGGCTACATTCCTACGATGTGAGAGAGGTTGAAGGGAGGAAAAAAGCTCCTCACCAACTAGTCCCTTGATGCGGTGTTGCAGTCTATCAAGAACAGAGTGATGCTTTGGAGGCACCTGTCCAGATGTGGGCACAATATTCCATCTTGGGCCTGACTTGACATTTGTAGAGGTAGAGGATGGCCTCAGGGGTCAGTATTTTGCTTGACCGATAGAAGGATCCTATCATCTTGGAGACTTGTTTCCCCATCTCTGAGATGTAAGAATTCCATTTGAGATCAGTTGTGATCTTCAGGCCGAGCAGTCTGTCCAGGCTTGACTGTTCATTTATCATTTCACCCTTCATGAAGATGGGGGGAGGGGGGAGATATATGCTTGGACAGATCGTTGATGATTAACAGACAGAAGTTTAGTCTTGGTGGCATTGAAATTTACCAGCCAACGTTCACCCCACGACGTGATTTGAGATAGATCAGAACTCAGATTAGTAGCCAGGTCCACATGAGAAAGGTTTTTGTGTGTGTGGTTGTAAACTGTTGTGTCATCTGCAAATATGTCAATGAATGACAACAACACATGATCTGGTAGGTCATTTATGAATATTACAAACAGTGTCGGACCAAGTACCGAATCCTGGGGAACACCAGCATTTAAAGTGTGTGTGTCGGATGATTGACCATTCAGAATGACCTTCATGGAACGACCTGTGAGGAATGATTTGTTAACCCCAAACACCCTACCAGCAATTCCATAGGCCTGGAGTTTACGCAGGAGTCCCTTATGCCAGACTTTGTCAAATGCCTTGGAGATGTCCAGGGCAATGAGACGGGTAGAAAATGACTGATCAAGGGCACTACTAATGCGATCTGTAATGACTGTCAGGACATCAGCCGTAGACCTGGATGATCGAAAACCATACTGCTTATCACTGAGTAACTTACAGTCATCAAGATGTTTTTTGATCCGTTTATTTACTAGTGCCTCAAAAACCTTGCTTACGATAGGCAGAAGCCTTATCGGTCTATACTTACCAGGATCGCATTTCTCTCCGGTATTTTTATAAACTGGACAAACAGATGACTTCTTCCAGGAAGAAGGGAAACACTTCTCCTTAATGCAGCGATTGAAAAGCTTAGCCAAGATGGGTGATAGCTCTGGCAAGAGGTTTTTTAGCACAATCACCGGAATTTCATCTGGACCTGTGGCTTTTGACACAGATAATGAAGAGACTACTGATTTTACTTGCTTCACAGTTATTTTCATCCGAGATAAAACAACTTCTGTCCGAGAGAGAAACTCAGGTAATGGGTGATTGGAACCATCCATGTTAGAATTTTCAGCAAATAACTTGGCGAATAGAGAAGCTTTGTCAGAAGAAGATGTGAGAATTTCTGGTCCATTGACAATGGTTGGAATTGAAGACATTCCAGGATTTAAAACCTTGTTTGTGGTTCTCCAAAATTCTTTAGAACCAAGAAGTTGCTGATCTATCCTCTCTGACTGTTGATTGGTAGCTCTCCTTAGCTGCTTTCAATATCCGACTACATCTGTTGCTCGCTCTACGGAATTCACGTTTATTTTCATCGCAATGATTTCTTTTGTAGGTGTGGAAATAGTGGTTTAGGGCCAATGATTTTCCGCGATCGCGGAAAACGGACGGAATTCGCGGAAATTGGTCCTTGAAACGGAAAACGGGATTTGAATCTGAAGGAAATAACTTCTACAATTTTATTGATAAAAAACATTATTTTGTAAAATTTATTGGTCCAAAACGAATTGTTGATGATTAATTCAACCAGATTCAACAGATGAGCCACATAACAAATGCGTGTTGGAAAGATTAGAGTAACAAATCATGTTACGAATCACCGTTAGCGAGCGTGACAGACATGGGGGAGACCCGACATGTACATGTACGCCGTAGCTTTCGGTCAGCGCACGGGTGAAAATCATCACACTTACGGTACGCTCTCGCAGGTGTCTTTTGCAACATCAGCAGGTTTATTTTTCTCCGTTCAATCATCAACCATTCTTTTATATCTAACTTCGGCTCTAGTGAAAACCTACTGTAAACTATCCTATTTTGACACTAGTTTACGTGAAAAAAATGAGACATAAATTTTGCTTCGGCTACAACAACCATGTGATGTGTGTGTGACGTCGTGGCGTATACGGCTGTTGCATGTTTCTTATGTGTGTGTGGTGGCGGTGGCGGTGCAGTATTAATGACTGAGGAAGTTAAATACTACGTCTGTAAATAGATCGGCCGTTGATAAACAACTGGCAATAAGACACATTTCTAGCATAAAACAACTGTGACCCTTTGCTAGTTAATTATTAAACAATGCATTATCCTTTCACATTTACAATTTTATGTACTGTCTGTATACAGGGTGTATGTTTAAATACACTTTTATGTATTGAAAAAATGTGAAACGGAATTTTTCAGCCTAAAACGGAATTTAAGATTTTTGAAAACGGAATTTGCACTTTTCTGAAACGGAAAATCATTGGCCCTAGTGGTTTCTATGAGCGATTGCCCCAGCACATCCAGGTGTAAACCATGGTTGACAATTAGGTTTCTGTTGGTAACACTTATGAGGAATAAACTGGCTCATTCCCTCATATATCCAGTCAGACACCAGGGATGCAATTTTGGGTGCACAGTGACTAAAAATGTTCTTAATAGGTGCATCAGCAACAAATGATCGAAATGAATCCCAATCAGCTTGGTTGTATCTGTATACAGTACGATGAAATGGTGCTTCAGGTGTCTGCTTTGGAGGCAACTTCAGACATACGGACACAACGCAGTGATCAGATTTACCAAGTGGAGCTCCAGTTGAGACTACATACTCCTCAGGGGTAGAAGTCGGGAAAAGATCAAGGAGGGATGCAAAATGATTTTTAACATCTGGAACTCGTGTAGGAGACTTTACAATTTGTGTCAGATCGTGGACGACAGCAAAATTGTGACATTCAATGCCTTCATTTGTTGTTTTATTTGAGAAAACAAGCCAGTCAATATTATGGACATTAAAATCTCCACAAACGTGAATGTTCGCAGAGGGATACTCCACTTGTATTTCGTCAATTTTGTTGGATATGGTATTTATAGATGCAAGCTCATCATTTTGAGGACGATATAAGCAGAAAATGAATGAAGTAGAGTGAAGCAAGGCCAAGCGAAAACACATGTATGGTTGGTTAGGATCCTCACGCGAAATATCTCGAGCACAAGGTGTTCCTTCTCTGATGTATACACAAAGACCATGAAGGTTTCGAGAGTGGAATATCCAGGAATATTGAATTCTGTTTCAGATATGTTAGCGTTCAAGTTGGTCTCACAAAAGTAGAATAACGCTGGTTTATTCGTCTCAAGATATGCTTCAACATAAACAAAATTTGAACGAAGACCTCTGATGTTTGTATATATGCCAGGGTAAATGACGATGGTAACATTGCTCTGTTTGAACTGGGTTTAGGATTTCTTTTATTTGTCGACATTTCATTTAATTTAGAAGAGTAGAAAAATCAGTCAGTGAATTCTGAAATTATCTCATGATACTTTTAAAACATATCAAATTGAGACTGGGAGAAACATGTGACGTATCAACATATCACTTGTGTGGCCTCGGAAAGTCAAACCGAACACGGCTGTAGGGACGAGCTCCATTCGCAATATGGCACTACAGTCGCCCCGCCATTTAACACTTGCTGATAGGACAGCCTCCTCTGAGAGCTAATAGGAGGTTCGGGTCCCTAACTATCAAGCGGAAACGCCAACCCAGAAAGACGCACTAACTGTACCCTCACAAAAGTCCCAGTAGTCTCAACAATTTGTCAGAATCGCACCAGTTGACAAGAACAGTAACACTGGCCGACTACAACAGCATTTCAGCACCCTAGACCAGAAACAACATACATGTACAATGTATAAGCTAAAAAAGCTCACTCCTGAAAGTAGAAGGTCTACCCTGGTCCAATAGGTGAAGAAGGGGTCACATGGCTGCTGACAAGACATACTTGTCTACCCCCAAGGTGTTTTTTTTTTTCGTGACACCATCACTAGATAGGCTACCTGTTACGACAGGTTTAAGGACCCTATCTACCCGTAACTATGCAAGGCATGGTCGTCAGTCCATGAGGTATCGATTTATTGATAGGATCAAATATCGAATACCTGCATACCCCATACTTGCTGTATTTTAGCGCGAGAAGTATTCCGTTTCAGGGTTGCACGTGTTGTCGGTAGTATAGTCAGAGCATTTTTTTGTGCAAAACATGTGATATAACTAATTTAAAAATAAAATATATATAATTAAAATGAAATATTAATAAAAATAAATAAATAAAACATGTCCAGTTCCTGGATTCAATGAAAAATTGTAAAAATATTACCTGTACTATATTACATAGATATTACATAGACTATATTCACAGATATTTTGCCAGATAAAACAATCATTCTGGGTGTTTCGGGGATTTATTTATTTATTTTTCTTAAAAAAATTTTTTTTATGGATTTACAAAAATGGTGGAACCATATAATATTGTTATTATTTATAGTAATAGTATCGTAACACTAATATTTCATATATTTAAATTATTAGTGAAATTTTTATTTTGTTTAAAATTACTATTTAAAATTAGTATTAAACTATTGTAATTAATAATAGACTATTTATTACATTATCATTTTATTTTAATGAACATTCTCTCTTGTTTTATGTACAATGCAAGTACAGTTAAATAACCTGGTATATAATAGTTAAAAGGGGATGAACTTACCATGCAGTACGGTTAATTTGATAAAACTGCTCGATGTTAGTTTCTTGAAAGTTTATATCGGCGACATCGCGTGGTCATATCTCTGTGCGCTAAAATACAGCAAGTATGTGCACACATAAAACAGCCGTCGTAAAATTGTTGCGCGCGCAAGGCCTGTTTTCCCGTTCAACACTAGCACTCTTCATGCACACATTCAAGATGGCCGTCCTCGTTGAAACCTGCACAATGACGATCGTCTTGTAATTTTTCGGGCCTATATGTCACAAAATTTTAATGTAAGTGGAATCACCATTTGGGGGGGGGGGCGCCTAGATAGTTAAACATGTAAGGAACGTATCTAGTCTGTCAAAATGGTTGCAAATATCGTCAATTTCAGCGCCTGGAATTTAGAAAAAACCGCCGTTAGCCGAAGTACGACCAACGTGTGGCTAAGGATAGGCCAAGGGGGGGGCGTGTCCATGCTACACTGGTGGCCGGTGGGGCAAGCTTAGACATTGTGCACAAGTGGTTGGTTGTAATTTGTCGTAATTTTGGCTGGAAACTCCAGACAGCTTGTAAAATACACCGGGAAAAATTACTCTTTGTCTTTCATTGTTCATCAACGCCTGCAAGGCAAAAAATCCAGCACGTGGCATTTCATTTTTAAATCAATCAAATCAAATGATGTTTCGGTTTCATTGTTCAGCATGTTCAGTTTACGTCTTTACCACAATAATTAGTAAACTACATGATTCCTGAACTCACCTTAGGCCTAATCCTTGAGAAGTAATTCTGTCCGTAATTTTGTCTGCTAATTTGGGGAAAAAATCCTGCCAAAATTGCAAACTCTGCTGACTTCAAGTTCAACATGGCGTCGACTCCAACATAATGAAAATTAAAGCACTCAACAACGAGCTCACGTACGTGACGTGGCGCACTACCGGTACCATGCATGCTTTGCGCGCGTAAATTTGAATAAACGAGCTTGTGCGCGCGCAGGCTGCTGTTATGAGCAAACAGGGGCGCGTTTTCGCGACCCTGACCAGAAACTTGTTTCTGACGTCGTATTCATGACCAGAAACAAGACGGCATATGTATGCAAATACGCGAAATTGTTTTCAGTTTGCGACGTGTTCAATCATCAACGTTTCTCTAAATAAACGGTGTAATTTAAATTTTGGCAAAATAGAAATTATAGGTTGGTGAAATTCTTGCGTCGGGAGATAAACAATTGATTTAATTTTACCCTACACCGACGTGTGTATAGCACTGTATACGCGGTGCTTTCCGAGTGTCTGTGAAAAAACTATACAGGCGACTCGGGCGGGATTCGAACCCACGACCTCCTGCTTACTAGTGCAGACGTCTTAACCTCTCGACCACCGAGCTTGCCCGATGACGATTGGCCGGCTAGAATCCTATATAGCAGCGGGTTCCGCGATATAATATAGGTTGGCAAGAAATTCTTGCGTCGGGAGATAAACAATTGATTTAATTTTGCCCTACACCGACGTGTGTATAGCCATGGACGGATCATCATGAGCACAGGCCCTGGGCACAAATTCACCACGGGCCCATACACGCGCATAATACTACTAGTACTATGCTTTTTTTTTTTTTTTTTGAAAACCAAGGGCCCCTATTGGCTCCTGGGCCCGGGGCACGTGCCCAGTTTGCCCGTGCGGTAATCCGTGCATGTGTATAGCGTCGTGGGTTCGAATCCCGCCCGAGTCGCCTGTGTAGTTTGTTCACAGACACTCGGAAAGCACTGAGTATACAGTGCTATACACACGTCGGTGTAGGGCAAAATTAAATCAAAATAGAAATTACTCGTGAGTGCCAGTAATAAACTTGAAAGATAGGCCTATAGGCCTACTGGTATACGAACAATCATTCCATCATGTCTTAACAAATAATTAACAAAATTTTCGTTGGTTTTTATAATCCGCCATCTTGAAACAAAAACTTCGGTTCACGTTTGGTCAGAACAATGACGTCACCGCAGTACAACCGAACTCCCGAAAACGCTTAACCAATGTTTCTGGTTACGGTCGCGAAAATGCGTCAAATAAAATTAAAGTGAGCTGAAGCTGGATTTTATTTATCTACTGAAAGCAAAGCGAAAATGGCCAAAACAACTATTAAAAATATGTTACTGTAAACGATCCAAAAACTGTATCTACAATACTAAATAGATAATAAGTTTCACTAACATTTTTTGTGTGGAGACAAATCGCATCAAAATCACAATTTCATAAACAAACATATCCCTGTTCCATTTTGCTACGAATATTGGAAAATTCAAACAGGAACTATTTGTAAAACTTGTAGGTTTACATGGTGAAGAGGATAAGTAAGACTAATTGCAGTGACACCATGTGGAATTCTCAATTGAGTAGTCTCTGAGGACGATCAGAGCACACTGATCGAAACATCGAGTTGTAACCTCCAGTTCTTTTCAGAACTTATTACTACTCAATTGAGAATTTCACATGGTGTCACCACAAATAGTCTTACTTAGGGACTATTTGAATGCTTCTATTTCATTACAAAAAATACAGCAAAGGTCAATTGATCAATGACTGGTAATTTTTTTCTCTTCCAGTCTAAGACAGTCTCCAGTCTTATATTTACCAGCGACAATTGTTGTGAAATTTTTATATTGCTATAAATTGAAAATATTGTTATGAGATACATCACAGCAAGTGAACTTTTTAACTAATTTAATAATCAGTAATTTTGTTATTGGGCAATAACGCTTATTCTAGATGACCACCAAACTAATTTACCCTAATGAATATTCATTTGACACTTCAGTGACATATTTAAAATGAATATTTGACATGTTTCAATTTAATCATATATGCTACACATATCTACACATGTAGTACCACGAGTGCAACTCAATCATGCACACGTAAAAAGTAAATGTGTTGAAGTGTCTGGAACCTTTTTATGAGTGTGCAGGTGTTAGTAAGATCTGCCTAATTGGAATTAGTGTTTATTAACAAAGGTGTAGACTTGCTTTGCTATGTACCATCTGAGTGTTAACATCGATATCTAAATCATCTGACAATTTGTCTGTTCCATATACAGGTACAGGCTCCATGTTTGAGAGGCATGTACAGAGTGTGTAAGATTGACATGACGTAATACCGGCTCACACAATGATATCGATATCATCACTTCATGAACAAGCTAAAAAATGTTGAGGTGAGATTTTTGGGCATTGTTTTGTTCCCAGCAGGGATGATTAGGGGATTGAGGAGGGAGGTGCAGGGATGATTAGGGGGATTGAGGAGGGAGATGCAGGGATGATTAGGGGGATTGAGGAGGGAGGTGCAGGGATGATTAGGGGGATTGAGGAGGGAGGTGCAGGGATGATTAGGGGGATTGAGGAGGGAGGTGCAGGGATGATTAGGGGAATGAGGAGGGAGGTGCAGGGATGATTAAGGGGATTGAGGAGGGAGGTGCAGGGATGATTAGGGGATTGAGGAGGGAGGTGCAGGGATGATTAGGGGGATTGAGGAGGGAGGTGCAGGGATGATTAAGGGGATTGAGGGAGGTGCAGGGATGATTAGGGGATTGAGGAGGGAGGTGCAGGGATGATTAAGGGGATTGAGGAGGGAGGTGCAGGGATGATTGGGGGATTGAGGAGGGAGGTGCAGGGATGATTAGGGGGATTGAGGAGGGAGGTGCAGGGATGATTAGGGGGATTGAGGAGGGAGGTGCAGGGATGATTAGGGGATTGAGGAGGGAGGTGCAGGGATGATTAGGGGGATTGAGGAGGGAGGTGCAGGGATGATTAGGGGATTGAGGAGGGAGGTGCAGGGATGATTAGGGGGATTGAGGAGGGAGGTGCAGGGATGATTAGGGGGATTGAGGAGGGAGGTGCAGGGATGATTAGGGGATTGAGGAGGGGTGCAGGGATGATTAGGGGATTGAGGAGGAGGTGCAGGGATGATTAGGGGGATTGAGGAGGGCGTGCAGGGATGATTAGGGGGATTGAGGAGGGAGGTGCAGGGATGATTAAGGGGATTGAGGAGGGAGGTGCAGGGATGATTAGGGGGATTGAGGAGGGAGGTGCAGGGATGATTAGGGGGATTGAGGAGGGAGGTGCAGGGATGATTAGGGGGATTGAGGAGGGAGGTGCAGGGATGATTAGGGGGATTGAGGAGGGAGGTGCAGGGATGATTAGGGGGATTGAGGAGGGAGTGGAGGGATGATTAGGGGGATTGAGGAGGGAGGTGCAGGGATGATTAGGGGATTGAGGAGGGAGGTGCAGGGATGATTAGGGGGATTGAGGAGGGAGGTGCAGGGATGATTAGGGGATTGAGGAGCAGGCACGTTGCCAGAGTTGGAATTTTTGGGGGGCACATTCCGTGCATGCTCTTGTGAGTCAGAATTTTTCGCACAATTATTTGTTGGTATGGGGGGGCGGGGGGAAATAGCCTACTAGGCAAACATGTGATATTGTATAAAACTGAACATGCTCACTACTTGAATCAATTTGGTATTAATTAGTAGATGGCTATAGTATAGTTGTGATAATTAGGTTATTAAATTTAAACCAAACTCTCAGAAAGATTTTTTTTTTAAATGACACATTTATTTTAAACCTAGTAAACGTACACTTTGAACATTTTCAGATAACCAATGTTATACATTCCCTTACTACACAAATCCATGAAGAGGTATTTTTGTTAATACAAATAAGGCCAAAAAAAGAAGTCTCTGGTTTCTGGTTTCCGTGCCCCCTCGTAGCTACGTGCCTGTTGAGGAGGGAGGTGCTAAAAATTAAGGTCACCCAAGAACTTCATGAAATAATGTGAAAAATCTTGTGAAGATTTCTGGGCATTACTTCATTCCCAGCAGGGATGGTGGACAGGGTGCTTAGGGGAGGGGGTTGGGGAGGGGTTGAAAATTGAGGTAGCCGTGAATGTGGAGAGTGCAATTTTGCTATTAAGAAACATATTCATTTCAACACTTTAGTTGTCAATAAATATATCATTAAAACTAACCTGTGAAACCTTTAGCACAAAAGGTGCTCATGTGTTAATATTTTTATATTTAACAAGTAGTCCCTTCTTCATAACCCAGCAAGGGTTTCAAGGTAATTTCAATGACATATTAGATGCTCAAGCCTTGGTGCTCCTTGACCCATAGGTATATCTTGATTTTCTATATTGAATTCCCTTATTGCTGCCTATGCTATAATTTGCAGCAAAATATCTTCACTCAATTTTGAGGTATAAGCCTCTGAAATTGCAAAAAAATCACCAACGCAACTTGGAGGGAGAAAAAGGGGGCGTGGCTACATTTTGCAGGGGTTCATATCTCGGAAATGACTTGGAAATTTTCAAACATTTAGGTGATTTGGCATGGAATCACCCTTTTTACCATTTTCTTGTTATAAAATGACACAACGTAAAAAGATGAAACTTTTGCAGGTTGAATGTTTAATGTATATCTTGATTCAAAGAGTATTGAAGCAGTTTTAATTGTCAACACTACCAATGGTGAACATTCTCTTGCCTTATAATCAATAGATGGAGCTAAGTAAGACTAATTGCGGTGACACCATGTGGAATCTTAATTGAGTAGTAATTAGTTCTGAAAAGAACTGGAGGTACAACTCGACGTTTCGATCAGTATGCTCTGATCGTCCTCAGGAGAATGGAGCTAGCAGTGAAAACAGCTAAAAGAAGATGGAGAGCAATGTCTACTAGCAATGGGACCTGCACGTGGTGGCCCTGCTCTAGACAGACCTTACCATGATGGTGTGGTCTGTTTCATAGTAAAGAGTCTTGATAACATATCTTAAGACTGTTTGCGGTGACACCATGTGAAATTCTCAAATTCAGTAGTAATCAGTTCTGAAAAGAACAGGAGGTTACAACTCCATACATGTATATGCATGTTACGATACAAAAAAACAAAAAAGATTGGAATTTAGTATTTATTTATAAGGATTACTGAAAAATACAAAAACAGAATTTGATTTGTTTCCGAAGAGCTAAGACATTGGATTTAGGAATGATTGTAATTATCTGTATTTAGTGTTGATAATGTTTATAATGTGTATACATGTAATATAGAATGTGGATATACATGTATGCTTTGTTTAAATTATTAGCCCTAAATAAATTGTTTCTTACCAAATACTTACTATTCCATAATGATTAAGTTTTTCATTATTAGAATAATTTCAAAGGAACAATAAAACATTTAACGAGTTTAATGAGCCCGTTTACAAAAACGTTTCCGGTTTTAGGTCTCAGCGCATGTCTGCATTTGTTTTATTTTATTTATTTTTTTGCTACTAAATAATTTCCAATGGATGCTGTAATTGGATACCAAACAACCTTTTCACGGCCTCTCTTAGCCACCGTATAACTTTGGGTATGTGAAATTTGGTCTGGTTCCAATAACCGCGTATACCATATGATGCTCGATATGCGGCAGAGTGCGCACCCCCTCCCATTGTGTCTTCATTGTGTTCCAGGAATCTTAGGAATACTTTAGAGGATTCTTTTTGGGAGGTCCGTTTAGAACAACAGAGTGTTAGTGTATAGGGACATTTGGGGGGGGGGGGGGGGTGGCACTCTGCCGCATATCAAACATGGTAAAGCGTATACATCTATTATCATGTATTTCACTGGTTGGGGAAGAAAAACATTAAGATGCATGTCACCGCACTGATTTTGAAGCCGACTTAAGAAATCCGAGACTTTTGGTAATAGAACTATTTTCAAGTATTTTTTTAAATCTATTTCATCAGCGGAAATGTATTTATATTGTTTTGAGCAAAAGATGTTTGTGATAATTTAGAATGTTACAAAACCATGTTTAAAGATGCATACTCCCTGTGAACTTTTAGCTCCACATTTCTGTAAAAAGAAGTGCATGGATTTAAAGTGAATGAAATAATTATTGAAAGTATTGCTACATGGTCACTTAAAATTACATGTAGACTGTGTAACAAAATTTGAAATTTAAACAATAATTTAAGAGGTTTGATGAAGAACAAAAAATCTGTTGAGATAGTGAAACACACAGAATAGGTATCTTTACGTCTTTAATTATATATAGGCATATATATATATATATGTGATTTGTCTTAGGCCCCAAAAAAGTCTCTGGTTTCTGGTCATTGTTCGGTGACGTGTTTGTTTGTTTGTTTGTTTGTTTGTTTGTTTTTTACGGCAAGAGGCAAAAATATTATGTCCAAATTTCCCAAATACAAAGTATGGTGGCTAAGAGAGGCCTCACAAATCAGGCAAACATTGATACACCTATGTGAACAGTCATTTAAAGCACAGCATGGCAGGATTTCAATTGGACATCGTTTCATAGGAAAAAAAAAAGAAAATTAAAAGTGCCAATGCGCACGGAAACCAGAAACCAGACACTTCTTTTTTTGGCTTTATTTGTATTAACAAAAATACCTCTTCATGGATTTGTGTAGTAAGGGAATGTATAACATTGGTTATCTGAAAATGTTCAAAGTGTACGTTTACTAGGTTTAAAATAGATGTGTCAATCTTTTTTTTTTTAATCTTTCTGTCTGACCTAATTTAGTCAATGTATTTCCCAATTATACCTTGACTTGCACATAAACAATTCAACAGTTCAGTAGTTTTATGTATATATCCTTATTAATACAAATTATAAATCAATGACAGAGCAGAATACCAAGGTTATACCTTTCTATTTACACAATTTTAATATTATAGTTTTGTTGGCAGTCCATTGATGCCCAGTTTACATGTTACAAGAATACTAAAGCTATTTATTTATTGTAAGGCCAAAAAAGTCTCCGTTTTATTATCTCTGCGTCCCTGCATTTTTAGTTTCTTTTTATTTGCTATGAAATGATGTCAAGTTGCTGGATCGATTTGAATTCTGATTCGGTGTGTTTGCCCAATTTGTGCATACGCACGATTTCACGAGTTGGCAAAAAAAAAAAAAAAAAGGATGCTGAAGCCGACCTATGACCAGAAACTGGAGACTTTTTTTGGTCATTTTGCCAAATTACAAAAATAGCCAGTTTGAGCATTCGTCATTTGAATGCATGCTCTATCTCCAAAACTATAAGGAATACATGCATGTGGATTAGAGTTGTAGTGATATGGAGTTATAACATAAATTAATCAGATAATTAATTATTGCTTTAAAATGATTTCCTTGCTTTACGCGCGAGCTGCGTGCGTGAGCTGCATGCGTGCGTAAGCGTATGCGTGAGTTGATCTTTCTAAGAAAATAATATTTTGTTCTAGAATGAAAATAATAATAAGTAAAGAGGTTAAATATGTTTGCTGATGGAATAAGAAGGCAGTTGGAGATTGATCGGGATAAGGAGAGGAACTGATGAGTTTGCATCAGTGACTAATATTAATAAAATAAGTGATCGTCAACTAACGTTAGTAATCCTGTCTCACTGTGTGTTTATTCAATCTTTGACTCAATCGATGAACCCCGCACTTTGGCCAAATTCACTTCTAAATCGCTTCAAAATGTAATAAGTTCATTGCTTTTGTACATGTTCTGCCATTACTAAAATTGGAAACCTTTACAATTTTGGTCAAATATTGATAATAACAAGACAAATTCCATGTATATTTTATTTTGCCAAATTTCAGTTAAGAAAATGACTTGATTATGCCCCATTTATCATGAACTCTGAAGGCTATCTAAAGAAAACGACTGAAAATCAATAAGTTTGTTAACTAAAGTGAAAGGCTTATCCCTTGCAGTTTTTGAAAACTTTGGCTGAAACTTGAGTTTCCTAAAATGGCTTCTAAATTCATTTTACACAATTTAACCTACATGTATTTAAAAGTAACTTGAGATCTCAAAATATTTCAGCAAAAATGTGTACAAAAAGCAAGAGGTAAGCCTTGTAACTAGGGCAATTTTCACTCGGAAGAGGAGAACATTCCTTTATGATGTACCCCCTGGATCAACGGTGGTTGACGACAGACGAGAAACTTTTTGGCCTGGAAGTCAATGAAATTGGTGATGTTTAAAAAAATGCAACACAAACCCGATTTATAACAGAAACATCACTAGCTTCAAGACATTAATATTTGCTCAAATTTGAAAAATTCAAATTAGATAAAAATGAAAGGCTTACCTCTTGCAGTTTATGCAAAATTACTTGAAAATGCATACTTCCTTATTTTGGCACATTTCTATAATATTTAAAGTGATTTGAGTAGAGATAATTGATTTTGTAACTCAATAAGATGTCCATCAGTCGTCATCCACCATTGATCCAGAGGGTACATCATGAAGGAAACATTCAACAAGAAACAGTCATTACCCGGTTCCATTTTTCGGTTCTAATTACCCGTAAACGACTTTTTAAAATTAGGACTTAACATTTGAGCGGTGCGAACAGAAATATGTGACTCTTAAGCAATGCAACGTTTACACTTTTACAGACAATTAGGCTATCTTTAAATTCAAGAGATTACACTCCAATAAAGAAAAGATCGATTTAAGTATGGTATCCTCTGTATTATAAAAGTTGATTTGTTACCATTTACAGTACATGTATTTGTACACCACCGGAGGCATGTTTTCAACAAAAATGAAAACGGGTATTCAGATATCCGAAATTTCCTGATTTCGGGTATCCGGTTCCAAAAATATCTGAAAACGCACAGCCCTAGATGACAAGGGGTAGAGATAATTGATTTTATAACTCAAACATTCATAAAAAATCTGTACAAAAATGCAAGGCTTACCCCTTGTGATCACAGCTATTTACACTCAGAAGAATTGTTGACTGTTTCCTTCGTGATGTACCTCTGGATCAATGGTAGATGACGACTGATGGACATCTTTCTGAACTGGAAGTCAAAGGATCTACATATATCACACAATGATAAATAAATTTTTGCAATCTAGTCACTTGATACAACAAGTTTTTACTAAAATTGGTGATGTTTTGAAAATATGCAAGACAAACCCTATTTATAAAAACATATACCATTTTGCTAGCTTCAAGACATTAAAACCCTAACCTTCCAAAATCCTCTTTGCCAAAGTGAAGGATTTTGCAGTGAAGGATTGAAGTTATGTGGAAATTGCAGTGGTGAAGGATTTTGAAGGATTGAGGGCAGATGTGATAATACTTGGTGGATTATGGACAATTGAGGTTCATGGTACATGTTGGTCTGTCCAAAGAATGATTATTAGGCATACTTGCCTTCCTTCCTTCATGGTAAATGTACATCCAGGTATGTTGTAGTTATTGCAAGGTCAGTGCTTGGGGTCAGTAGACACTGTTTATTGCTCCATGCATGCAGGGAGGGTCCCTGGCCCTGGGCCATGTACATGTATCACAGATTGGAAACACATGTTGTCATGTGTGCATAGCTGTCATCTGCATACAATGGTATTGGTCATTGTGCTTGCTTTACTACTGAAGGATTTTGGAGGATTCAGGTTATGTGTACGCAAATGGGCATAGGGAGTTAGGGTTAATATTTCCTAAAATTTGATCAAATCACTGAGCAAAAATATAAACGCCCCATGTTTCAACCTGACCCCCACCGTGTCCACATGCATGTCCATGATTGCCAGACGCCACTATCGTGTTCTAACGGACAGTAATCTGTAGCATATTGAACAACAAAATGAATTTTGTATGATTTTGCAACCTCTAAGGCTAATAAAAGTTTCAAAGTGCCACATGGGGCGTTTATAATTTTGTTCAGTATAGATAAAAATGCAAGGCTTACCCCTTACAGTTTGTGCAAAATTACTTGAAAATTCTAATTTCCTTATTTTGACATATTACTAAAAAAAAATTAAAGTGATTTGAGTTGAGATAATTGATTTTATAACTCAATAAGCATTCATAGAAAACCTTCCAAATTCAGATGACTGCAAAAATCTGTACAAAAATGCAAGGCTTACCCCTTGTGATCACAGCTATTTTCACTCAGAAGAATTGTTGAATGTTTCCTTCATGATGCACATTGGACAGCTCTCTGGACTGGAAGTCAAAGGATTCAACATAAATTTACATATATTTTACAAATTATAGTATTAAAAATTCACAAAACTACTCAATATTAAACCTCTTACACACTATTTACATGTTTGCCTAATGTATTCACTAAAATTCCAGTAATATTAAAACAAAAATGCAAGACAAATCTCCATGTAATAGTTGTTATATTTGTTCTTATTTCAGAAAACAATTACTTGATTATTCCCCATTAATAATAATATAATAATGTCGGGCATTTTTAAGCGCTTTTAAACAAGGTATCAAAGCGCTGTACATTATTACCCATTGACCAAAACCTTAACCCTAACTCCCTAGACAACAAAGCCAGTTGTAGGATTTTGAAGGATTTTTATTGTTTTAGTACAATGCCTAGGGAGTTAGGGTTAAGGAATGACATCTTTGCAACCTAGTCAAGTTGGATGAGTTTGAAAACAAATGCAAGTCTTACCTCTTGCATTTATTTAATTTTGTGAAATGGAATTTCTGAGATGGAAATATGTTGCCCTTTTTAAACTGTGGCTAGCCGCTAGGTGGCGGTCTGATCTGTGATGATGTCATCAAACATATCTTTGAAAACGATAAGAAGTCACTATAGTCACTTTATTCTCATTGAGTCATATAGGGGTCATTTCTGTGTACGACATGTCACATAAATCAAGGTCTATACGATAATGCAAAAACTGTGAATATATCTTTCGTGGTTAATGAGATATGACTTTTTGAAATATTAAACCTCTATTTGATGTAATTCAATATCTAATCATGATGTCATTGCTTTAGAGCAATCATGCATGAATGAAAATTTCAATACAATTAACAATACAATCTTAAGGAATTATATTCCTTCAAACTGAAAACAAAAATTTACAAAAAACCAAGGTTGACAAATGGCCAACAAGATATAGTGATTTTGAGTTATCATGAATCCTTTTATACAGAGTATTTATTTCACCTGTAGGAAGTAATTATTAAAATAACTCAACAACAACACTGACATTAATTAATATGACGGAAGTACGGTATTGAATTAATATTTCTTAAGAGGAAATAATTGCTTCTGCCAAAACAGACATTACTGAACCAAACATTTATGGTTTGATGAATTTCTTGTGTCGGGTGATAAACAATTGAGTTAATTTTTGCCCTACACGTCAGTGTAGGGCAAACATTAAATCAACTGAACCAAACATGTTTCTGAAAAGGTTTGTTTTTGGAAATAATTACTTAAAGGGGCAGTATCGTCACGATCAACAGGACATGGAATCGGAGTGCTTGTTTTTGATTAACTCCTCACACGATAAGGTTGCTGCTGCATACATGAGCCAGTAGTTTTCAGTCACTGTGAAACTAGGACATTGATTCCATGCCCTGTTGAAAGTCTACTATGATTGTGACGATAGGACATTGATTCCATGCCCTGTTGAAAGTCTACTACGATTGTGACGATAGGACATTGATTCCATGCCCTGTTGAAAGTCTACTATGATTGTGACAATACTGCTTCTTTAAAGCCATAGTACAACATTGGTTTTGTTGGAAAAGACATTCACAATTTATTAATAAAAAAGATCACTGCATCGGTGATTTAGATTTATTAGGTGTAGGGGCGTGGGAGGGGTGTAGGGGCTATCAGCGAACTATCGGTCTGTCGGTACATTGACCTTACTACGTTGGTAATGAGAAAAAGTGGCGGTCTCTTATTATTTTGACCCATGAAATCGAGCACTAACTTGTTAGTAACAACAGCATGGAGGTACATGGTATTGGTAGCTGGCTTGAGCACATCTAGATGATCAGGGCGCCCTCAATTGGTATGATTAGGCTAACCAAAGGCTCAGGCGCAGGGAGTAACCATTCATTTTGTACGAATTCGTACGGTTGACGTTTAAAGGGTTAAGTTACATGATATACATTTAAAAAGGGGAGAAAATACTTTTTGAATTAATAATGAAATAATAAAACAGACCCATCAGACCGAATAACTAACTGACCGATTAATCAACCGATTACCCGACCCTACATTATAGACCTTTCTGTCGGTCGAGACCATACGAGTTTATAGTGGACAATCACATAGGTCAGTGAGTTTGCAATGATCCTAGAATGTCTTGGCCGGTGCTACCTACGCGCTCACATTACCTCCGGGCTGTCAAAACCTTCTTTCCCAATCGGAATACCGGTCGATAAGCATCCAAGAATGGACGTAATTATTTGTGCATCGAAAAGCCTAAATGAACAATTAATTAGTCACCGTTGTATAATTAAAACGTGTGAAAAGGAGTACGTGCGTAGATCAAGCTGTTAATAATAAAACTGTTAACGTCGATGGTGTGCTGTCGTGGAGAAACCCTGAGCTTCAAATGCAATTAATTAATTATTCTTCTAAGGTCAATGGTTAGCTGGTATGTGAGAGTAATTGTACCCCTTTTGGGTTTAAAAAATGTACAAAAATAATTTATACTAGTCAAGATCCAATACGTCGTAGCAAATATTGAAATATTTGTATTGAAAATCAAAATGGGCAATCTGTTTGTAAAAAAGGATAAAATAAACATATGCTTCCATTGCGGATAATTGAAAGAAAAATAATACATCTTACACTTATTCTATTTCTCTGTTCTTGTCGACCCCGTGTCCTTTTAACCAATCCATTTTCCACTTGTTCAATCGTCAGCGTCAATTCCTACTATTGATTTTGTTTGTGCATGTAATGTTTCCCAGACAGAGTAACCCAGTGTAAATTCAACAGTGTTCTTTGTCCATGGAGTGGCATATATCATTATGGGATGGTTCGGGAGGAACTGGACTGGACAGGGCTTATAGCCTAAGAGATGAGGGTACATTGTATTCGTACGTCATACTTAAGGACATGGGAGGAGCTACTTGAGGAAGAACACACAGGAAGCTGAGTTGGGAAGAATGAGTTTCTTATTGAATTATAAG
The DNA here is from genome assembly GCA_029582265.1 of Zoroaster sp. YZ-2022. Taxonomy (NCBI): domain Eukaryota; kingdom Metazoa; phylum Echinodermata; class Asteroidea; order Forcipulatida; family Zoroasteridae; genus Zoroaster; species Zoroaster sp. YZ-2022. Next base: position 375,020 of record CM055832.1, read on the forward strand.
AATAACATTTCAGTTATAACTGGATTATACGATAGGAACTATAACATGATTTCTGTCCGTCCCTCTGTCTACGCTCATACCCGACTGTATGTCTGTCCGTCCCTCTGTCTGTCTACGCTCATACCCGACTGTATGTCTGTCCGTCCCTCTGTCTACGCTCATACCCGACTGTATGTCTGTCCGTCCCTCTGTCTACGCTCATACCCGACTGTATGTCTGTCCGTCCCTCTGTCTACGCTCATACCCGACTGTATGTCTGTCCGTCCCTCTGTCTACGCTCATACCCGACTGTATGTCTGTCCGTCCCTCTGTCTACGCTCACACCCGACTGTATGTCTGTCCGTCCCTCTGTCTACGCTCATACCCGACTGTATGTCTGTCCGTCCCTCTGTCTACGCTCATACCTGCATGTATGTCTGTTCGTCCTTCTGTCTACATTCATACCTGCCTGTATGTCTGTTTGTCCTTCTGTCTACACTCATACCTGCATGTATGTCTGTTCGTCCTTCTGTCTACACTCATACCTGCCTGTATGTCTGTTCGTCCTTCTGTCTACACTCATACCTGCCTGTATGTCTGTTCGTCCTTCTGTCTACACTCATACCTGCCTGTATGTCTGTTCGTCCTTCTGTCTACACCCATACCTGCATGTATGTCTGTTCGTCCTTCTGTCTACACTCATACCTGCCTGTATGTCTGTTTGTCCTTCTGTCTACACTCATACCTCCATGTATGTCTGTTTGTCCTGTCTACACTCATACCTGCCTGTATGTCTGTTTGTCCTTCTGTCTACACTCATACCTGACTGTATGTCTGTTTGTCCTTCTGTCTACACTCATACCTGCCTGTTTGTCTGTTTGTCCTTCTGTCTACACTCATGACTGTATGTCTGTTCGTCCTTCTGTCTACACTCATATTAAAAAAGATATTTAAAACAAATACATGTATACTGCAACACCTATAATGAAGTACACCGCAGGTATGTAGGGAAACTAGCCCAAAAAGAACACCATGGATGAATAAATTGATCACCATCGGTGTTAGTTTAATACCTTACCTAGGGTATAAATAAATTGATCACCATCGGTGTTAGTTTAATACCTTACCTAGGATATAAATAAATGAATATAATGAATTGTATTGGATACTTTACAATTGAAAACAAAAGGTCGTTTTGGCCACAGGAAGATGATAGTGACTACGGGCAATGGTATTAAAGGCGTGCCCAACGGTCAGCCGAATAGATTTGTTTAAAATAATTATTTCAAATTAAAAATCTGAAAAATAAGCACCACAAAATGTTGCCCCAATGAAGCTGGAGTAAGTGTTACCTAATTATTAAGACATCCTAAATACACCAATTATGAATAAATCAAAGATAAAAAGCTATGACATTTCCGAGATAAAGAAGAGGGGAAATATGATGTATTTATGGCTCATTTATATTCATGTTCAAAGGTAAAATAACCACAAAAATCTTGGATTTGTTTATCTATGACACAATACAGCGTGAATACTAACAAGGACATGTACAAAATGGATAGATGATGATCCTTTAGGCAATATCATCTGTCTGAGTACTTATCTTCTAGTTTACAACACAAACACCGCCCAATCCTCCCTCTAAATTGGTTTCCTACGCACGAAACGGTTATTTTAATCACACTATATAAATGCTACAGTGAACTAATTAAAAAATGATTGAAAAGCTACGAAACAAAATTTCGATTTTTCCTGAAAACAAAGTGACAATCAATTTATATTTAGGTTAATTCGATATGTTTCCATTCTGTGTAATAGTCGCCTACAGACTCTGCGGCCATCTTTGTCTAATGCCTTGAAGGCAATTATGATAATAGAGATGCTTTTCATTTCATAATAGAGGCCAGACTATTTTCCTTTCAATTGCAAGCCTCATTTTGGTCACATGGATTTGTAAAGTAAGAAACAAAGGAGACTACAGCACGATCATAAAGGTATTACGAGGTCAACATTTAAATCAAATGGGTAATTAGGCATATCTATAACACCGTTGTTAATTACTTTGAAAGTGTATTTTGCTAGACCTACTGCCACACGCCAACATGCACTTGTCATTAAAATGACTGCGCTGCGTTGCAGCCCTCCCATATCCGTTGCCGAGAGGTGAGGTCAGTCCAAATTCGAATAATCTAAAACAATCTGATAACTCACTTTAAATTCCATCTTGCAGGGATACTATAATACTATGGTAATACCATCCTCGCTCCAGGCGCTGTAGTCTACAACAAATGGTTGGTTTGTTGTTCTTTTCGAGTGCATTGGGAATATAAAGTGGTTAGGGTGTGGTAATAACCATCGTTCAACTTGTTTAATTGCTTATAATTTTACACTGTCCTAATCCATGCAGTCATTATACCATTGTCCCTCAGGGATTCTATCAGATAATTCTATATGAAAAATAAACCAAATAAACAAAGTTTAGATGAAACCTGATGAGTTTGGATAATTCAATATGCTGCACACTGAGTTCATATCAGAACATCTCTGCATATAGTGGCGATGTCTGATATAAAGACTATGCCAGGAGTCCTGGATATAGATTTCAATGATTCAGTAAGTAGTCTTACGGTATGATGGTAAGGTACGTCTAATTCCACAAAGACTTCTATAGTAAATCCGCCATAAGCATGACTAAAAGCATGGCTCCTTCGACAAAAACACTCACCATTCTGTCTTCCTTTTCACTACGGACATTAACCCGGTTGCAGCGTTTTGCTTCTGACATTATAAAAAGACAAAAACTTCATTTTTGCCTTAAAGAGCTATATCAATAGCTGTCTTGGTTAGACTTAGGCTTATTAAACAAGCCTTAACGAGGCACTGCGACTCATAACGTCACAGCGCCAGGTAACGTTACAGTTCAGTTGTCAGGTACTAAAGACATTGCCCTGGCTTGGGCATTGGAGATGACTTCTGTTTAGACTGCAAGTGATGTGGAAACAATAACAATAATTACCCCCCTCCCCCCCGCCCACACACACACACACGCACACGCACCAAAAAAACAAAACAAAACAAAAAGAACAAAACCTTGGTGCTCACCATTAAAACAGACATTAACCATTGCGTAATGCTGACCTTCCCTGACCACATTTTCCGTAATAGCTTTGCCTTAAAGTGTTGTAGGCCTATGTTTTAACTGCTTCCTACAATGACCCATATCTCCCCAAGAAGATCAAAGATGTAGTCCGCTATACACACACACAGCTGAACAAGTCCAAAACGACAAGTATAGCTTAGACACTTGTCCGCATCCGTTTAATTATTAATTTCTAGTGTTATTCTTGCCTTTATGGAGAGACAGCCAGAAAGACTCCTCCTAAGGGCTGATGGCTTATCATAGGTGAACCACTTGCACATAGGACAGTATCATCAGGACAGTGTGCATAAAGCGCATTAACCTCCTTATGAGCTTCCGCTGTCTCTTTGAAAATTCCATTCTGCAGGCAAGAATAATTCCTTCAGGGAAGAAGAATTTTAATTCGGAGGAGTGATTAAAAAGAAAGGAAAAATCAGTGACAGTAAGTGATTTGGGTGACTCTGCGTTCGATGCAGGGTCTGTACAAGACATCACTTCATCCATTGATCAATCAATTCACTGATTTGAACTGACAGAATTATTGCCAGTAGAAGTTATTGCCATAAACATTTATTGAGATCACAATGTTCACATGATTAAATGATGCATAATGTATCGCTATTCTTTGCGCATTATCAAAAGAGGAAAACCTACACAATTTTGTCTTTCTTTTCATAATAATGCAGTCCAATTAAACATAGATCAAAATAAAATGTAACAAATAATGTCAATATTTGTATGAATAAATTACCCTGATATCAACCTTCACTTCGTATTTACATCATAATATTATTCATTTAATCTCGTTTCAAAAATATTTTTATTTGATTCTCAGTGGGTAGTTTAAAATTATCGGTTAATGACCAAATGAAATTTAAATTACCGTTTATACCCCGCAGAAAAGCAAACAAGTTGAGCCAGACGTGTTATAATAAACCCGTTAAATTATCCCCAGTGGGATGGGATATCCGTAACTTCATTATGTATTTGCTTTACATATTCCTTGGGGGCTACAGTGGATTCGAACCGAACAATCAAGTCCAGACACAACATTATGGCTCTATTCGATATTACCCCCAATTATTCCAATCATGTATTTGGGCTTAAATGTGGTAGGAATTATACACATTTTGAATATCGACAATAAGGAATTAAAAATAGGCGTAGTTAATATTCTGTATAAACGACAGAAAACGAAAAGGTAAATCTAAATTACAGGTCATTGTGGTTGGTAAGCTAATTCTTTATTTATTATAAATCTGAAAGAAAACTTACTCTGGCTGAAATACCAATAGTTTGATTTAACAGTTTAGTAAGACTTTAAGAGATGATACATTCACATCATGACATGACTACCTATAATCAGTAAGACTGATTATTTCTTTTCATACGAAGTGGCCACTTTGGCATGTGACAGGCATCTTCAGGGGGTATATCCAAGGCGTTTATGAGCGGAATACGTTACCGTAGGAGGTTTGAGTACGTTGGAATTTGAAGCATCAAAATGTGAATCACCCGAAGTATCTGCCCTGAAAAAAATATTGATCCTCTTTGAAAATCTTTGTTTCTTTAGACTAAATAATCTGACCTCATCTTCAGATCAACCTTGTGACCCTGTGAAGACATTGGTAAGACATCTTGGATGCCCCAACTCACGAAATGAAATCAATCAAGGAAGCCGGAGGGGGCCAAGCCCCTGAAAACGAGGTTATTTCAGGACCCCAGCAAAAATCGATGGTGATTATGTTCAGGCCTGGTGGTCTAAACATGAAAAATAAATCAAGCATCAACTAGATTACAACTAGACCTAGTCTGCACGCTTCGCTTCAGCATTCAATGCATACTACAGCATTCTAGGAACCACTGGGGTTTTCTATATATATTTTGACTGTAAACAATATGATTGAAAGAAACGGAACGGATTTTTTTCTTCAATTTGCTGTCAAATTCTTAAGGCAAAAATCGCTGTCGGCCTGCAACTGTGACGGCCAGGTGCCAATGTAATTTATAACAGTGTCAAACAGAAAATGAATTATCTCGGTAACAGACACATTCAAATATATTGTTACTATATATTTGTTTTTGTAATTTGCAGGTTTTACGTACTAAATATTTGATAATGTCAATTAAAGCTTTCCTTAAAATGTTTGTCTACTAAAAGTAAGGACATCATATAACTCAAATAATAACAAATGCAACATTGATAATAATTATTCCAACGGAAACATGAAAACCCCGCAACGGTTAGCTATAGGCAGTTTTGTTGGTAAATAACCACTCATGCAATATGGATGACTCGGGTTCAAGTCCTACGACAGGCAATATTTATTTGCGCACTTAATAAGTACAGTGAACTATGGACAGACACTTAATAAGTACAGTGAACTATGGACAGACAAGAAGAAACAAGATACGTTAAAGGGCTAAATGCAGTTTTGTGACGTCACATGTGAGTTATGATGACGTCACATGTGAATTCTTCAATGTATTTCAGACCAATTCAATTTCAAACCGTAACAAACTCATTATGAAGTGATATTTTCTTAAAGTCCACAAGATCTCTTCTAAATCTCCTATAGATCGGGTCATCTGACTGACTATAGTGCTTTACGAATCAGTTTCGCTTGGTTGGAAAAGTCCTTCGTATGATCTCACGCGGTAAATGAGATTGCGCCGTAAAGGAATAACACGGAAATTAAGCAGTCGTCGTGCCAGCTCACCTACGCGTCCTACCAGGAAGAGAGATCTCGGTAAAACCTTATCAAATTACAGCCACCCCTCGGTCATCACAAATATTACCGGGAAAGTTAAAACTAAACGTTCTCACTTCTGATCACCAAGATTGGTGTAATATTCAGTGAGCATTTTAAAAGCGAAAAAAGAGCAATGTCACACAGGACCTGAAGGTTTGAACACGTTGAGTCAAGTGAATAAGACGCGGCAATTGTTGATGTTCAGTACATCAACTGATTGACAGAAAATATGGCGTGGGACACAGTCATGTATCCTGTCCTTAAACTTGTACTGCTCTTAACATAAAGACTATAGGCCCAATATGCATTGCTTACTTTAATGTCCATGCCACAATATTCCTGATCTATACTTGATCTTGTCATGACAATTTTGTTTCTTATATATACAAATGTAAGACATAATTTTATGTATAGATATACTCATCGGCTATTTATTACCAATGTGTGTAGCAACTTCGCTTTGATCCCAATTTTAGTTATAAAAATGTTTGTAACGTGTCACTTATGCCGACCCTATCTCTACAAGATTTACGTCAACTTATTAAAAATGAAAAGGCATCTTGTTATATTATACTTTTATTATCGTACCCCATCCCCCAGGGCCGAGCGTATGGTATCATGACTAAATGGTAAATGGTATACCTTTGGCAAATTCCTCTCTCTATTGAATTATGATACATTTTACTAAAAGGAAATCCGATTAACCGATAAATGAAACTCCAGACTGGAAGATTAGTTCATACATATCAATATTCATACGATGAAATGTCCAAGGTTTCATTTGGTTATATCGCCAGCTCAATAGATACAGGATATTAACATTACTGTGTGACTAACAATTATGATGTAATGTATATAAATATATATACGATTTCTTTATATTGAACAGTAAAAGTGGAAAAGGTTGGACTTCCAGACTGGAAGATTAGTTCATACATAACAATATTCATATGATGAAATGTCCAAGGTTTCATTCGGTTATACCTGTCTACATGATTGATCACTTCTCAGACTTTACCTGTTTCACTTCGTTTTCCCCCATCAGTTTCTCATATATATTAGTCGCCGTGTAAAGCCATTATCCTAATAAGATGACACAAAATAGGTCTAAAAAGATTTATCACAGTCCCGATCTATATACGGATTATTATCACAATGAAAAAGAAAGTCTTATTGCCTTATACTTTAGGTTCCTGAAAATCTCGCATAAGCAAATTATATGGGCGGGGAAAGTATCACGAAATATGTGTAAGCTTACAAAGGCGAACAAATGCTCAGAATTAAAAAAAAACTAAAAAAAACGTGGACGTCAAGCTGAGAATGTTGAATGAATTGTACATGTATAATGCATAATGTAACACATGAAGTTGAATAACGACATGGCAGTATTTTGTAAGCCATGGATTATTGCGTCATAAAATCAAATGACTCCAGAGAGATGGGGAGAGAAAGAGAAATAGAAAGAGAGGGAGAGAGGGAGAGAGGGAGAGAGGGGAGAGGGGAGAGAGGGGAGAGAGGGGAGAGGGAGAGAGGGAGAGAGGGGAGAGAGGGAGAGGGAGAGAGGGGGAAGAAGGGGAGAGAGGGGTAGAGGGGAAGAGCGGGGAGAGGGGAAGAGCGGGGGGAGGGAGGGGAAGAGCGGGGGAGGGAGGAGAAGAGCGGGGGAGGGAGGGGAGAGAGGGGGAGGGTGAAACATTTTAAAGACTATTGGTCAACAAACAAGTAATTCGAAATGATATCTCTAAGTATAAATAGCTAAGTTGGTTGGCGATATATATATTCCAACTACTTTGAAAAATCTTACACGAACAAGTTCTTGGGAACTGTTTAATACTACTTTCTGTTCAAATGCCCTATAAAGAGAACAGCCGTTTATACATTTATTATCAAAGTTGAACATTTCACTTTTGATAATAGTAACAACGTTAATGTGAAAGCTTTTAATCACTGACAAAATAGCCTTTTAGTGTTATTTATGATTTTGAGACATTTATGAACATCTATAAATAACCAGCACTTGGCAATCAATGTGGCATATAACATGACTCGAGAATGCCAGTTTGGGAGGGGCATATTATTCATGAGTGGGAGGGGCGTAGTATTCATGAGAGATCAGTTATACCCAGTGAATTGTTCTCATAGTCATTTATTGTTCTTTAGTCTCCCCAACAAATGCACTCACGGGTGCAAGCGGGTCCCTATTTTTAAATTCTTCATATTACAATACATACAATTTTGTTCAGTAATCGATCTGTTTAACATTTCGCCCATGATGGGGTTATCTCAAAGATCATCTCAGATCTATGCCATTTTGTTGTATATTTGCTCTCCATTCTATATCATATTGAAAGACTTATTATTTTAAATGAAATTATGATAATTCAATTATATGAACAATATATGTATAGAGAAGTTGGTCTATTTATGGAAGGTAGAGTTATTTACCTAAAATGTCTTTGCTTCAACATCACTGATCAACTTTATCAATTGAACCGAGAAGCCAAAAGTATGTTTACAATACATAAATGCATGAATCATGTAGGCCTACTCCATCATCCATGGTGCACAATGGAGTGATTTGTATTCTCCATTTATACAGCATGTTCTGTTACAGTAGCATTATAAACATATGTATTTATAACTGAAGTTCTTTATCTTTGGTTATTTTAAATATATTATTTTTTTCATGATAAATTCCAGCTATAATTAAATCTATTATCAGTTCCTACTTTTCTCGTCGTAATTTTAGTTAAATCGCCTATACATCTGGGTTAACATTGGGTAAATATATTTTATGACATTAGCATTTTCTTTGCATTCCATATCACTCATTTGGTTCTTGTGAGATGGTTCGTTCGATTATACTGATCCCCCAGGAACGGTTCTGAAGTAGGTATAGTGAGAGGAACTGTATCGTGCAAGAAGGCAGGGCTATACACAGGATACTTGGCCATTTCGATTTGCGAACACTACGCAGACATCTATATCTATTCATGGCTCTAACATTTAATTATAAAATTAGACAACTCTGTGCCATCGAGAATATTTTTTCCCGCTGGGACAAACTAGCATTACCTTAAATGTCTGAAGGTAATCTTGTATTTTAAGAAGGAAGCTCGAGGCAGCTATTTCATTGCTGGTTGACATAATGTGATGTAATCATTGTTCAATATTTTAAATACTAATCCCTGTATATGAACGCCCGTACTGACGCACTAGCCGATTCTATTCCGTTTTATTATTTGTCAACATTTACTCGTGTAATAAATTTTACATTTTAGGAAGGCACACTCGCTGCATGGTTCATTACTCAAACAGAGTGACATTTTCCTGCTGTAATTTACTTCAAATACTTGATGTTTTCATATGAAACCAAAATCCTCATTTTCACTATCAGAAGGTTGTTTTTCCCGCTTTTCCTCTGACGTCATCTGACACCTACACCTTTCTGTGTAGGGAGTTAATTCACTTATGGCCGCCTGGCCATTAGCGGGTTGCAATGGGATTAGTGTGGGGTTTGACGCTTTGCCTAGAGACATTGGAAGCCTCTTGACTGATATAACCACCGGACCCCGGCCTCTAACCTCAGCAACTCAATCAGATGAGAGAGACAAGCTAAATACTACTAAGATCATTCTAGAATCTAAATATTCCCTCCAGAGATCAGAGACATATTAGTACATGACTCTAACGGCTAGATACAATGTCAGTTGAAACACAAACATTCAAATTGTCTTCGCAAAATTTCAGAAAAATATGCGTATAAGCTGTCGTCAAATTATAAAAAATAGGATCCGATTTCAATGATAACTTCCCCAAATTACAAATGTTAAATGAACACTTTGTTGAGAGTGTCAATTTAGTAGCCAACATGATTTCATGGTTGGTAAGTTAATTACAGTTCACTAACGATGTCAACTATTAGCCTGTTCATGTAGGCCTATTCACTTATTTATGTAAGTAAATAATTTCCTTGTTATATAAAATAGTAACGTATACAAAAGTTGGTATTTCAATAAAATCATCATTAACCATTTGGCTTTATACGAAAGAATCGTCTTATTTAAATTTAAATATTTGAAACAAATAACAGCAAAAAAGACTATTTAGACGTGTATAATTTGGTTGATACATATTTTGAATAAATATCATATATAATATGTTTAATTGACATAATAGAAAACAGAAAATAAATAAATTAATTAAAATGATTTAAAATGTAAAGAATACAACAAACACACAACAAGGCAGCCTGACAGACAGACAAACAACTTAACGCACACAAACAGCCCAAGCCCACACACAACCACACGCAAACTAATAAATTACAAACAAAATATGATTTCTTTATGATTTGCATGATTTTAATACGATTGCCATGTGATTTCCGCACTATTTGCATAATGATTGTCATGTGATTTGCATAGTTGTCGTATTATCGAAATTTGATTTCCATATGATTTCCATATGATTTCCATATGATTTATACAATAGAGGTTCCCGTATGTGGAAACCTAGTCTACATGTGAACAATTGTTTGTAAAAGGCTAACATAATATATGACTGCGACGTGTATTTACATTTTGTAAATTGAGTCGTCAGCTGGTCGGTCAAGCAAGATTCATTACTCAGCTGTTAGAGAAGTATTTACAAAATTAAAATATTTGGACTGTGATCAAATTAAAGGTAACATACTTGGAATGGATTTGCTATATGAGTTAGTAAAACAAACGTTTCGGCTAGCAGGTTGAACTTGAAGTCAAATTTGTGGAAATCCCTTCATGCTTCGAATAGTTGCAAGTTAACTGAAGCACATCTTTAAGCAACTTTAGGCCCGCTAAGAATTATTTTCAGATCGTGATCCATTATAGCTTAAATGTTTTGGTTATAAAATTGGTAATTACCCAAACACAACATGAACAAATTATCATCGAATAACTAAATTATCATACAATAACTTTGTAAATGGGATGACATAGCAAGTGACGTATGATAATGTATCATTGATGATATCACCTGAAAGAATACTTATGTGATTACAATATCATCTACAAAAAAACTTTCTATACATGCAATGTCGTTACATCATTTATAATGTGAATACTACTGTTGCAATTTACACCTTGGTAGAATTTGTTAACACAGCTACATAGCATCATTTGCATAATTTATTATTCCTGAGGAATTTGTTTTAATTGCTAGAACCGTGAGGCCGAAACATATTGCCAGTTCACGTACGTTTGCCTCAATATAATGTCAAATATGCCTCAATATGTCTAGTATGCCTCAATATAATGTCAAGTATGCCTCAATGTCTAGTATGCCTCAACATAATGTCTAATATGCCTCAATAAAATGTCTAGTATGCCTCAACATAATGTCTAATATGCCTCAATATAATGTCTAGTATGCCTCAATATAATGTCTAGTTTGCCTCAATATAATGTCTAGTATGCCTCAATATAATGTCTAGTTTGCCTCAATGTCTAGTATGCCTCAACATAATGTCTAATATGCCTCAATAAAATGTCTAGTATGCCTCAACATAATGTCTAATATGCCTCAATATAATGTCTAGTATGCCTCAATATAATGTCTAGTATGCCTCAATATAATGTCTAGTTTGCCTCAATATAATGTCTAGTTTGCCTCAATATACTGTCTAGTTTGCCTCAATATACTGTCTAGTTTGCCTCAATATAATGTCTAGTATGCCTCAATATAATGTCTAGTTTGCCTCAATATAATGTCTAGTATGCCTCAATATAATGTCTAGTATGCCTCAATATAATGTCTAGTTTGCCTCAATATAATGTCTAGTTTGCCTCAATATACTGTCTAGTTTGCCTCAATATACTGTCTAGTTTGCCTCAATATACTGTCTAGTTTGCCTCAATATACTGTCTAGTTTGCCTCAATATAATGTCAAATATGCCTCAATATGTCTAGTATGCCTCAATATAATGTCAAGTATGCCTCAATGTCTAGTATGCCTCAACATAATGTCTAATATGCCTCAATAAAATGTCTAGTATGCCTCAACATAATGTCTAATATGCCTCAATATAATGTCTAGTATGCCTCAATATAATGTCTAGTATGCCTCAACATAATGTCTAATATGCCTCAATATAATGTCTAGTATGCCTCAATATAATGTCTAGTTTGCCTCAATATACTGTCTAGTATGCCTCAATATAATGTCTAGTATGCCTCAATATAATGTCTAGTATGCCTCAATATAATGTCTAGTATGCCTCAATATACTGTCTAGTTTGCCTCAATATACTGTCTAGTTTGCCTCAATATAATGTCTAGTATGCCTCAATATAATGTCTAGTATGCCTCAACATAATGTCTAATATGCCTCAATATAATGTCTAGTATGCCTCAATATAATGTCTAGTTTGCCTCAATATACTGTCTAGTATGCCTCAATATAATGTCTAGTATGCCTCAATATAATGTCTAGTTTGCCTCAATATAATGTCTAGTATGCCTCAATATAATGTCTAGTATGCCTCAATATACTGTCTAGTTTGCCTCAATATAATGTCTAGTTTGCCTCAATATAATGTCTAGTATGCCTCAATATACTGTCTAGTTTGCCTCAATATACTGTCTAGTTTGCCTCAATATAACGTCTAGTTTGCCTCAATATAATGTCTAGTATGCCTCAATATAATGTCTAGTTTGCCTCAATATAACGTCTAGTTTGCCTCAATATACTGTCTAGTTTGCCTCAATATAACGTCTAGTTTGCCTCAATATACTGTCTAGTTTGCCTCAATATACTGTCTAGTATGCCTCAATATAATGTCTAGTATGCCTCAATATACTGTCTAATATGCCTCAATATACTGTCTAGTATGCCTCAATATACTGTCTAATATGCCTCAATATACTGTCTAGTATGCCTCAATATACTGTCTAATATGCCTCAATATAATGTCTAGTATGCCTCAATATACTGTCTAGTATGCCTCAATATACTGTCTAATATGCCTCAATATACTGTCTAGTTTGCCTCAATATAATGTCTAGTATGCCTCAATATAATGTCTAGTATGCCTCAATATAATGTCTAGTATGCCTCAATATAATGTCTAGTATGCCTCAATATAATGTCTAGTATGCCTCAATATAATGTCTAGTATGCCTCAATATAATGTCTAGTTTGCCTCAATATAACGTCTAGTTTGCCTCAATATACTGTCTAGTATGCCTCAATATACTGTCTAGTTTGCCTCAATATAATGTCTAGTTTGCCTCAATATAACGTCTAGTTTGCCTCAATATACTGTCTAGTATGCCTCAATATACTGTCTAGTATGCCTCAATATAATGTCTAGTATGCCTCAATATAATGTCTAGTATGCCTCAATATAATGTCTAGTATGCCTCAATATAATGTCTAGTATGCCTCAATATAATGTCTAGTATGCCTCAATATAATGTCTAGTATGCCTCAATATAATGTCTAGTTTGCCTCAATATACTGTCTAGTTTGCCTCAATATACTGTCTAGTATGCCTCAATATACTGTCTAGTTTGCCTCAATATAATGTCTAGTTTGCCTCAATATACTGTCTAGTTTGCCTCAATATACTGTCTAGTATGCCTCAATATACTGTCTAGTTTGCCTCAATATAATGTCTAGTATGCCTCAATATAATGTCTAGTATGCCTCAATATAACGTCTAGTTTGCCTCAATATAATGTCTAGTATGCCTCAATATAATGTCTAATATGCCTCAATATACTGTCTAGTATGCCTCAATATAACGTCTAGTTTGCCTCAATATAATGTCTAGTATGCCTCAATATAATGTCTAGTTTGCCTCAATATACTGTCTAGTTTGCCTCAATATAACGTCTAGTTTGCCTCAATATAATGTCTAGTATGCCTCAATATAATGTCTAGTTTGCCTCAATATACTGTCTAGTTTGCCTCAATATAATGTCTAGTTTGCCTCAATATGTCCATAACAAACTGTTCACTAAAAGTGGGAAGTCACATACTGTGACTTCATGTGCACAACTTTGAGGTAATAAAACAAATACCTTAATAGTACTAACATTAAGAAGGCATATTAACTTTACTCGGGCCAATGTTCATCAACTACAGGTAAACCTCGTTATTCCACTTTCGATTGTTTAGAGTAAATACTATGAAAACAAATATTTCACCATTAAATGTGTTTGCGCGATCAAAGATTGCACATTAAACATGCATTTCGACTCCTACACTGTAAAACATTTCTTTGTAAATTTACAGAAAAAGTGCTGGCAACAGAGTTGCCAGCACTTTCTGTTATTTCATTTAACCCTTCGTTTTGTAAAATATAATTACAGACCTGTTGTTATTATAAAAAAAATTAAAAGTTGTAATCATTATTAACAGACCACATGGTTTTGGCAAAATACAGGCAAACCTTTAAATGCAAATAATTGAACTTCTTTTGTTTGTGTTCACAACCTGCAACAATTATTCGTTTTTTTACGGCCTGCGAAATGACGGTTACCGTGGTTTTTACTGAAACTTTCCGTTATTTTGCGTAGAATATTTATATATTTTTACGGGTATATGACACAGCTGTCAACATCCATGAGGGAACGCTGCATCTACTATGGAATGGATCTGCAGATATTGGAGTTAATCAATGCAACTGTTTATTGTACACAATGTCTTTCACTTACCTATACGTACGCGTAGTCTTTTTCAATCACTCCTCTCCAGTTACTAATAAACGGAACATGTATTCTTTATATATACTGTCTTTTCGAAACTCTTTTTAGTCATGGTGGCATGCAATTATAATCTATATTTCAATATTTTAAATTTTGAATGTACTTTTTTACATCAACATAGAAGAGAACATCAAAACATTACCTTTTTAATCATAAAATTAACAGTAAATTATTTGCAAATGGGCTAAAATCATCCATTTTCACATATTTAAACCTTGAAAATGATTCGAGCGCAAAGCTAGGTCAACTTAAGGTCAGTCATTTACATATTGGATATATCCCAGTGTGCAATGGGAGCGGCCATAATACGGGTTTCGGCCGTAAAACACTGAGAAATGGATGATTACGGTAATTCACCGTAGAATTTACAAACTTTTCGCCGTAAAATTACGGTAATTTTTTACAGTGCAGATTTCTGCAAATATAAAAGGATCCGAATCTGTAAAATTACTTTTTGGGGGTATTTTTACACATTTGTTTGTTTTTAAACGTTTCATTTATTTATTCGTTTTAATGAATTTCACTTGAATTGAAATAAGTTGAATCCGTAAAATTAAATTATTTATTTTGTATTAACACAAGTTGTTTTGATATGTCGTGATTGTAATTTATTTACTTTTATTACAACGTCTGCAATACTACTACTACTACTACTACTAATAATAATAATGTGGACCAAACTGGTGCTCAAGGCGCATTATATTATTATAACCCCCTGCTCATCAGGCTCATAAATCATTCCTGAAACCATCTCAGCTCCCTGGGGAGTATACAGCTCAATTGCTGCCATTACAGCGCATATAGGGCTAATCAAACACAACAACCAACTCTGCCCTCACAGGTACCCATTTACCCCTGGGTGGAGAGAAGCAATTATGGTAAAGTGTCTTGCTCAAGGACACAAGTACCCCGGTCGCGGTCGGGATTCGAACCCACATTCTGACGACTCAGCCATCAGAATTTTGCACAAACTCGACTGCCTGACAATAGTAATGAGTTGCCCCCCTAGAAAAACATAAACGAAGCAATACCACATAGCAAGCATTCAGTGCACACACTCAGTGCTCAAACAAATAATGTTGGTGAACCCCCTCCCCCCAAAAAAAATACATAAAAAGTAAAAGCAAATAACAAACAAGTGTAAAAAAACAGAAATTTTACACAATTCGACTGTAATTTTACAAATTCTATGTTCAATAACAAAATTATGGGTGAAAATCAACAAAATATGTAAAAATACATAAATATTTACAGAAAGAGGTTTATTTACATCAACAACAAAAACCAAAAATGTAAAAACAAATAACAAACACAAAATCTCTGTAAAAAAACAAACATTTTCCACAGTTCGATTGTATTTTTACAAATTTTATATTTAATAACAAAAGTATGGGTAAAAATCAACAAAATATGTAAAAATACAAAATTATTACATCAAAAACAAAAACAAAAAATGTAAAAGCAAATAACAAACACAAAATATGTGTAAAAAAACAGAAACTTTCCACAATTCGATTGTTATTTTACAAATTCTATGTTTAATAACAAAATTATGGGTGAAAATCAACAAATTATGTAAAAATACATAAATATTTACAGAAAGAGGTTTATTTACATCAAAAACAAAACAAAAAACATGTAAAATCAAATAACAAACAAAAAATCTGTGTAAAAAAACAGAATTTTTTTACAGTGTACGTAAATAGGGAGTTCTAAGCATTAGGTCACACACGACTTTCGAACTGTGAACCACAAATTTCACCGGAAAGAACCATAACATGTCTCCCATACAAACAAATTGTATTTGTTGCGCGAGTGGCAAAGATACAACTTCAAGTTGTAATCTCATGCTACAACCTCAGTTTTTATGTTCTTCCCATCGAAGTAATGTGAATAAAAATACATCCTCGTACCCCTCGGAATTTAATACTGGAATTACGTCAACACAAAATGAGATCTCAACATGGTGGAATTTAATTACCGTGTGCAAATAAAATTTGAGACTATAGCCAGTATATCAAAAACATTGAGGAAACGTTTAAGCGTCTCACAAACAGGACTAATTTTGTAGGACAAATAAATGTCATGGTATGAGGTGGGTGGAACCAAGGACTTATTGGTGAATGAAAGTCGGTAGTCTACGAGTTCATGACAGATCAACATTCATACAACGTTGCCGATTACGATAACAAATAACCACACAGGATACTACAAAGACATTGAAATGGCCATATAGTCTGTATCATTACCGGCATGCGTTTGTTTCACCGAATAAACTAATTTGAACCATTTATCAAATCATTTATCCAGGCTATAGATCCAATACCAATTGATATTGACCCAGATAAACACAGTAACGGACAGAAATAAAAATTAATGAAAGGGGGAAAGGGAGACAGACAGAGACATACATATACAGACAGACAGTTAGTTAGACAGTCCGATATAGATATAACACAGAGGGACAGACAGAGTGACTGAGTTACAGTGTAATACAAACATAAATTGGGGGAACAAACAAACAGACAGAGTAAAAGGCTCATGTTGGTTATATACGCCATGTATAAAGTATCAGATTTATACGATCTTCGCCTTTTAAACATTTCTGCTGAGTTGCTTTATAAATACTACATAACATGGAAAACTAGAGTTGTGTCTGAAAAGAAGTCCTCCAAAAAGATGAATTCCTTTTAAATAAGTAAAATTGGCCAGAGTGACTTAGGTTTATAAAAAACGTAAATCCATCGAAGAAAAATACCTTGACAATATAGACCTCATATAATGAAATGGTAAAATATATTCCCTGTAATCCTATATGCGTCAATTTAAAATGAGTGTAGTCTTATATTTGTCAGCGCTGTTGCCGTACTCTTCATTTTTTATCCAACACTTTTTCTACAATTACAGAGAATATCAAAAGTTATATTTAAGAAATATTTTTGGCCAAAAAAGATTTGTTTCATTTAAATGTAAAGGAAAAATATCATTTGCTAATTAACGTCGAGACAAACCATTTGTAGCAAACATCTGAATACGTGCTTTCTTTATTAAAGGGAATTGTTCAACGTCGTACAAAATGACCACATTATTATCCGTAAGCTAACTTGATGTGAAGTTGGAAAGGAACCCATCATCCTGAACAATTGTTTTCTGTCTGAAAATATAGGCCTATGTAAATTTTCAAAAAGTGGCCAGATATCAACCTTTTATCATGACTGAATAATAATAATTATTACTATTATTAATAATTAACTATAAACATTTTGTCACATTCAAATAAAATAGTAGTTAGTTCCCTTAGGATTTGACCCTAGCAAAGTCTTTCTTAAATAAAGTCGTAGACATGAAGCTATACCTTTCACCATCTTCGAAATGCAAAGATGGAAAAATAAATTCCAGAGGTCTGTTTTCCGTTTTGGTCACACCAGGAAATTATATTCTTTGCAGAGAGTTATGAAAGTCGCTGACGTAGTCGGGCGTAATGATTGCTTTTAAGAAGTTAATTTATCGTCGCCACTTTAACGCTGATGATTTCAACATCTTCCGTTCCCAAATGAGAAATTAATTAGTTTTTAATTAGCAATGAAGCTTCCATTTCTTCTCTCATTCAAATCTTTGATTTCCCATTGTTACCGTACCGTTTACGCAATAGAGTTGCCACCTAGGCCTATACAATCAAGTCACAGCTGGTACCACTTGATGATTAAGTGCATACATTGTGAAAAGTCATCTATAGCTTATCAGAGGCACAGATTCAGTGTAAATAATAACGCAATATCACCAAATAAACTGGCCCATGAAGAGAATTATTTCATAACCTTTATATAATTATTGGGCGTGGCCAGCACAGTGCTGAATAGACGCAACAGAATAATGTGTCAATCGTAGGCCAGTAGTATATGTGCAGCAAATCTGTCCTGTTTGTGGCGGAGCAGTGTGCAGTTTTGTGTGCAGTGATTTTGTGCAGTTTGTAATGGCATTCCACCTCATTCCACCTCTTTGCACCACAGTGCATTGGAGCAATGGCCGAATTACTTACTCCACCCAACCAAAATTGCACATTAATGTGCAATTTGTGCGGCGGTGGGTGGTGGTGTAACTCCTATGGAGTTTGTGTACAATTTGTGGAGCAGAGGGGTGGAGCAATTTTTCCGTAATTTTTAATTTTTTTTATAATTTTTTTAATTTTTTATTATTTTTATTTTTTATGACGTCATTTCGGCCAAGTAAAAAAAAAATTGTGTTACCACCCCTCTGCTCCACAAATTGTACACAAATTCCATAGGAGTTACACCACCACCCACCGCCGCACAAATTGCACATTAATGTGCAATTTTGGTTGGGTGGAGTAAGTAATTCGGCCATTGCTCCAATGCACTGTGGTGCAAAGAGGTGGAATGAGGTGGAATGCCATTACAAACTGCACAAAATCACTGCACACAAAACTGCACACTGCTCCGCCACAAACAGGACAGATTTGCTGCACACATGATTGAAATTTTTTTTTCAACCACAATTTTACCACTGCACACAACTGTACACAAAATACTGCACACAACTGTGCACTACTCCCTCCACACAAACTGCACACAAAATACTGCACACAACTGTACACAAAATACTGCACACAACTGCGCACTACTCCCTCCACACAAACTGCACACAACTGCGCACTACTCCCTCCACACAAAATTAAAGGTGGAGGTGTGCAGTTTGTGTGGTGGAGGGAGTAGTGCGCAAGCGCAGCATGCATATTGATGATTTCGGGTAAGTTGAGACACGTTATAGCAAACTATTACCGTTTTTATATATTTGTCAATGAATTTAAAGGTGGAGGTGTGCAGTTTGTGTGGTGGAGGGAGTAGTGCGCAAGCGCAGCATGCATATTGATGATTTCGGGCAAGTTGAGACATAATGACACAAAAATATAAACACAAAAGAACACATTCAACTCTTTATTATTTTTTTATTCACTTTTTTTTTTAAATTCACGTAACAATGAATGGATTACCGATACAAATCACTATATAAAAGAAAACTCAAAAATTATTATAACTCAAAGTATTAATAATTCCCAAGAAAAATGCACATTAAACAAGAATCCCTATATAAAAACAATGTAAATCAAATATCTATTGGACTTAGCTTGTAAATTTTGTACACGTTATATGGTGATTTTGGGGAGAGGAAATGATGAGGGATGTATAGGACTAGGGAAATCAATAGATAGTCAAGTGAATTATAAGGAATATAACAGAATTAAAAGAAAGTCAACTCACACTGAATTTTACAGGGATTAAGAGTCTACACTCCTTGCAATAAATGTAACACGATAGATTTACACATCTCACTCGTTCATACCGAGCACATGGGACGAAGTGTTTTGGATTATATTTCCGCTTCAATGAACTGCTCAGGAACTTGGAATTTCGTTGCGTGTACTGTCAACGAAACCGTAAATGAAGTCGGATATTAGGGCTCATAATACAGTTGTCTAACTTACATGAAACAACGGCCCGCTTTAGAATGTCAGGCCTGTAGTTCACAATACACTGTCTATTTAAAGATGAATAGAAAGTCACCCAGAAGTTTAGAACCCATGCAGAGGCACTCATTTTCTTCGAAATTAAGTTGTCGCTGCCCTTGATGTAACGTAATAGTGTAAAATAACCATAAAGGATTACTGTAAGACTAACAGAGGTGGTTATTTTATAGATTTTTTTATTCCTACCAAAAAACACTATTATAGATGTTTTTTTTTTTTTAATTACAGTAGTCTTTCTGAAACATCTGGTCTTTCATTATCACTCTTCCTCGTTCTCTTCATCCTCGTTCTCTTCATCCTCGTTCTCTTCATCCTCGTTCTCTTCATCCTCATTTAGTTGAAGTAGTAGTCCGTCAAATTTGGTATGGTGTTTAGGCATTACTCTGTTCAGAGCTTTGTTTACTTCCATGCCTTTATTTACTTTTTCTTCGAGATCTTCCGCAATATCCTGATGAGTCCCATTATCTTTCAGATGTAGGTAACTTGACAAAAAATCCTTGTATTTGTTGAAAAAGATTCGCTTGACTGCCCAAAGGGTTTTCCTATTGGCTTTTTCCTTGGCTTGATCTTCACTCATACCCCCGTTGACGTACTTTTCATATTTTTCACACCACATCTCTTCAGTAGCCACTTTAGCCTCTTCCAACCAGTCTCGAAAAGTGGCATTGTCTTCCAGTTCAGAACTAGACTCATCCTCTTCCGATGATTCGTCATATTCCACCTCCGTATCGGATTCTGAATCATCTTCCTCAAACTGCACAAAATCACTGCACACAAAACTGCACACTGCTCCGCCACAAACAGGACATATTTGCTGCACATATACTACTTAGGCCGTTGGTGATGAATGAATGTTCACTCGAAGTAGGATATGACAATTTGATCATTTGAAAGTCTTCTCTGAAATCAAAGAGGAATTTTACGTAGGCTTTTTTTTAAGTCATGATATTTGTTCAGATGTTCATTGCTAAAACATAGGCTCATTGCAATTAATAACCATCACCTATGGATACATTCAACTGTTGATTTCGTCCAACTGTCACAAAGGTAGTTAATTTACCACACAAAATATACATTCATTTTTTTACGTAAATAAGCCTAATTTGGGGCGGAGCTAGTGCTGTTAGAGGGTTGTGTGGGATGCAGCACGCTGACAGATACAAAATATCCAGATATAGTAACATCCAAGTATACGTAAATACAGTTAGTCTAGTATTACGTATGTATGGAAATTCTATAGTAGGATAAGACCCGTATCCGTTATCTGAAACTATAAGCCTATAGTCGGCTGCTGTTAGGTATGCCTGTCGTCAGCTCCACTTTAATGGTTTTGCAAGTTGTCTTCAACGTTCAGCAATATTAATAATCATTCAGAAATCGTCCATATGACCTTCTGACACGAGTTCTTATTACACGGATATTATCAATGGTACCATCATGGCGTCAGAATTGGCTGACAACCCCCTTGGATATAAGGACAATCTATAGGGTTATCATAGGTCCATAGCCCATCTTTCAACAGACAAGAAAGACATTTAGTAAGCACCTTTAATACATTTTAATTTATGGAAACCAATAATGACTAAATTACAATCAGTGGACAAAAAAACGTTGAAATATCTAAGACGGTAAGTACCGTTCAACACCTGATGATTTTTTTGTTCGAAAAATGTTTCCCCAAATAAATACGAAAATGTGATCATATTCCCAACATCTCTCTGCTATAGAAGAATGCAAACAAGAGGATCAATCATTTTGAGAGCTCGTTAAATACACTGTCAATATATGCTACAATAGAAATCCAACAATAATTTGAAGCGTAATGTTGGGTCATATTCTCACAATCCTCAACACCGACCACCAAATTTCTTGTAACTGATTAAGCTGTTGTAAACATTTAATTTATGATGAGGTCCGACTCATGGACATACCTACGTATGTGTAAAGATTCTTTGACGAATCCTAGTTACCAGTTGCATTCATACATTGGGTCAGGACAATTAAACGTTTCGCTTTATGGCTGATGGATGGATTGCAGAAAAGGTTCTACATAAACATAAATAAAACACCAAATGTCTTATGTACTACATAATCTCTAAAAAGATACCAATTGATTGGGATACCAAGGCAAGAAGAACACAGCACCACTGAGTTCATTCAGTGCCAATACCCACCTCTGAGATTTCCCCTCTATCAAAAGTTATACAATACAGTTGTCTTCATTACTGAATGTGTACGGAACAGGGTAGTCGATAACCATCAATCACTTATCGATTGATACATTCATCATATCGATAATTATCAGGGCCGAAAAACAAGAAAATACTATACTACTACACTACTATATTTATATATATATATATATATATATATATATATATATATATATATATATATATATATATATATATATATATATATATATATATATAGGTCAGTTTCTCCATATAAATCTACTTTGTGTACAACCACATAAAAGGCTTGTGTCCCGTTAATTGTGTGATCCCCGCTACTGCCGTTACCCGGGTTGTTTGCATCTGACCGGGGCTTGATCCCTGGCTACTCGGCAGATATGGTTTGGCCTCTGACCTGGCCCCATAGAGCAATAGATAATTGGCATAAGTGGACCGCCCACAAACATAGGGGCTGGTTAGCTCAGTTGGTAGAGCGCTCGTACGGTAATCGAGAGGTCGCGGGTTCGAGTCCGGCATCAGCCAATTTTTCTTTGCTCGCTACCCGTGCACCATAATTGTACCTCATTTAGGTCACATCAGGCGAAATGTTCAAATTCACTGAATTGTGTGGATAGTTATGTATGGTTGAATTAATTTAAGTGATCAGAATAAGACAAACGGAAAGTGACCTAAGAGTCCTTATTATGTTGTTAACTTAACAATTAATATGTTTGGATTTTAACCCTATAATCACCCCCAAATCCTGCAAAATCCTCCAAGGGGCACTTTTTGGGGAAAATTCAGCACTGTTGGAAACTGGTACTTTCACCTCTTCAAATGGGCCAAAATTACTACCTGGCAAGAAGTACAGGCCATCAGTGCTGAATGTGAAAGATCAACGAAAATGCATGGTGCATTGTGAAGATAAGGGCATGTTTACAAAAGTGAACTGATGGATTTTGGAGGATTCACGAAGGTTCCTAGCTAGAATACCTAGGGGGTTAGTGTTAATGTGAATGGTGCGTTCTTCAAAAGATAGTAATTACAAACAGTATTGTGTGGGTCAGCGTATAGAGAAATCATTGTCAACTATATCAATTCATTACGGCTAAGTAGGCTTGATATAATTATGTTGGGCTCCTGGTTATTTATTCATGCCCAGTACCACTATACTATTTTGAGACAAAACAAAAAAAACCTGTCAGGCAGGGTCGGCCAGATCGGTCGGTAGGTTAGTTGTCCAATGTATATTCTTTTTTCCTTTTGGTAAATAATAATGATTTTGCGAGCGATCGATCGATACAGCTAGCGGTAATGGCTACAGCAATTATGAATTAAAAACATCGCTCGGCAAAAGGTTGACTTAATTTCCTGACATCTGACAACCCACAAGAAACACAAAATATTGGTCCACTGAGCCCATAAAACAAAGTATTTTTGTTTTCGAGCCTTTTTAATAGTTCAAGTGCCTCCCTGACACGTCATTAATACTCCGATGGGATAAACTACTGATTACTGATTGGTCTTTTTTTAAACTGATCATAGCAAAACATGTATGAATATAGGTTGTTATATGTGTCTTGGTTAATTACATCACTGAAGACAAGGTAGCAGGCAATCTTGTATATTAAAATATTTCTCTGATAATGCTGAATCGATAATTTATCGATAGAGAAATTTGACCAGGTTGTAGTCCACCTTCTAACAGATCAATTTCACAGTTACCCCTTCCGCGTATACTACACAATACAGATTTGCAATTCCATTTGTAGTGGTTTCCTTTTTATTCTCACGTAGGATTAGGTCTCCTTCAGTGAGTCCAGAGTCGCAGTTCACTATAATCTAAGGACTTTCGTTTGCCTTCAAGGCACTGAAGACACACTCTAAAAAGAACAAGCTGAATATATTACATATTACATTCCGGATCGCTTACAGCAGTGGGCACTGACACGGCTGAAATGTTATTACATTCACCTTGGCCTATCATTATGCAGGAAAAGTTGAAGTGAATACTTGATGTGATTTTTGCCTTTTACTGGCATAACTATATGAAGCACTGCATCCTCTTTTCAAGTGTCTGCGGGGGAAAACTCCACAGGTGACTTGAGCAGGATTCAAACCCACGAGCTCTTGCTTACTAGTGCGGACGTCTTGAATTTAATAGTTAAGTCTGTTGTAATGTACTTGTGTGGACCAATCAGATGTGTGACCAGTGTGGGTGGACACACACGTGTGTTGTATGTTGTGACCAGTGTGGGTGGACACACACAGTCGTGTTGTGTGTTGTAAACCACCAATTTAAATAGGTATTCCCATATGACTGATATTTATTGAATGAATCGAAATTAATATAATATTCAAATAAGTATTAATGCACGTGGCTTATTGTAAAGACTAATAGGATTAACTGAATGTATAACATCTTATACAATCTTATTCTCTGCTTTACGTTAATCTGACAAATTGAAAAACCATTTGCCTTTCAAATCAACTTTCTCCAAACATGGTAACTGTAGAATAGCCCTTTATCACGTTGTGGTCTCCTAATGTATCATATTCCCTGTACGCAATAACGACTGAGGTGTGCTTAGGCCAAACAAAACAAGTCTCCGGTTTCTGGTCTCTGCGCTTCGCCTCAGACCTGCGCGTCGGCATTTTTAATTTTTTAATTTTTTTTGGGGGGGGGGGGGGGCGCTATGAAAGGATGTCCAATTGCAGCCAAAATTGGAATTCTGTCGTGCTGTAGTAGCTTTAAACGACTTTTTCACATATGGGTATGAACATTTGCCCGATTGGTGAGGTCTCTCTTAGCCACTATACTTTGTATATGGGGAAATTTGGTCCCCGCGTATAGGCTACAATGTATCACACGTATTTCCCCGTTGGCAAAAAAAAAATTAATAAATAAAATGGCCAAAAAAATGCGCATCACCACACCGATTTTGAAGCCGAACAATGACAAGAAACCGGAGACTTTTTTGGCCTGATGCTCATATAACAAGGGGCCAGCCTATTTTCCCTCTAGCCTCGGTTTGGTAACGTGGACGTAGGTATAAGAAAAGCAAGACAGCTGTACCTTGATAAAGGTCTGTAATGAGTTCTAAAACATGTCAAAATCCCACACATTTGATTGGTGGTTAATGGTAATATTCCTATTGATATACAACTGTAGTTATACTGAATGCTTAATCAGATCACTACAACGTGATTGGCTATCGTAAACTCTCCATCTATGACTACATATATATTGCACGTCTGATTGTCTCTTTTAAATCCCGTGATACGAATAGACGCTGCAACTGGCCGCAATGCTTTAACGCGACAATAGTCTCAACCTTGATCAATCGATACTCGTTTGTGTTAGGAACATACATGACAGTCTCATTAAGATATAGGTAGACATCGATGATAGCTCATCAACAGGTCTGTAATGCAGGTGGCTTGTGGATATATACCGGTACCATCAGATTATTATAGGTAAGTTATCAATATGTTATGCGTATAATTCATAGCATAACCATGAAATAGTTTGACTTATAATAACCGATTTAGGTGTAGTATAGTTCACGAGTACATACACGATAATTCCCGTAGTAAATTAAAACCAGTTCAAACAACGTATATTAGCCGGCGGGCCTTTATGAACAGTTTCAACCAAGCTTGAGTCTCTTTGAGTTATTATACAAATGAAACGTTAAATGGCAATGTCAAACACACACGACTGCAAAATGTACCCATTACATGACATGTTTATCGGTACAATCATATGGCTCATCTTAAATTATTGTAGCACTCATTTGCCTCTTGGATTTGTTTCGGTGTCATAATACGCGATGATGTCACTGTTCAAAAGCGGTATTTGCCATGACAATTGGAGATCGGCACAAGTAAATGTTATTGATTAATAATAATAATAATAATAATAATAATAATAATAATAATAATAATAATAATAATAATAATAATAATAATAATAATAATAATAATAATAATAATAATAATAATAATAATAATAATAATAATAATAATAATAATAATAATAATAATAATAATAATAATAATAATAATAATAATAATAATAATAATAATAATAATAATAATAATAATAATAATAATAATAATAATAATAATAATAATAATAATAATAATAATAATAATAATAATAATAATAATAATAATAATAATACGTCTGCACTAGTAAGCAGGAGGTCGTGGGTTCGAATCCCGCCCGAGTCGCCTGTGTAGTTTTTTCACAGACACTCGGAAAGCACTGAGTGTACAGTGCTATACACACGTCGGTGTAGGGCAAAATTAAATCAATTGTTTATATCCCGACGCAAGAATTTCACCAACATAATAATAATAATGTAGACTTATATAGCGCACGTATCCACCACACCGGTGCTCAAGGCGCATTATATTATTATCCTCTGCTCATCAGGCTCATAAATCATTCCTGAAACCATCTCAGCTCCCTGGAGAGTCAATTGCTGCCGTTTCAGCGCATATGGGCTTGTTAAACACAACAACCAACTCTGCCCTCACAGGTACCCATTTACCCCTGGGTGGGAGAAGCAAGTGTCTTGCTCAAGGACACAAGTACCCCGGTTGCGGTTGGGATTCGAACCCACATTCTGACGACTCAGCCATCAGAACACAAATCCGATGCACTAAACCGCTCAACCATGGCACTCCACATTCAATACCTTTTTAAAGAAAAATCTTTGCTCTTTCAATTGATATAAGTTTTATTTGAGGGTTCATTGGGAACAAATTGCCTGTTTTGTTTACAAAAATCAATTTGCCTTGAAAAACATATGGCAGGCAGTGAAAACAGCTAAATTCGCGACACTTCAGAAACTTAACCTGCCACAACTCGCGAATAAAGCAATGCAGCAAAGGTGGATTAAACAGCTTTCGACACGTGAATATTTTCTGTTTCCATCTATATAACGCTGTTGATGATTGGTTAAGCGAAACCTGTTGCTTTTTCCGGTTTTAATGGACAGTGTTGTTTCATAGCGTGTAAGTACAGTCATGACGTTTACATTCAGTCATGACGTGTACATGCATACACGTCGCGTCGTGTATAAAAATACGTGTGTACATCTGCCTGTCTATGCATACTTATAATGTACATTGTACATGTCCAGTACATTTACACTGCGCAACACGACTATTTTTAAGCGCTTTCAGTACACTACGTTCTGATATCATATGCAAAACATTAACAATCATGATAAGATGGACAAAATAAGATCAAAAGATAAACTTATGTTGTCTATGTATCATACAATTATCGTATTACATTTGAATATGGCTTCCTTTTCTTTAAGTTGGATCATGGAGGAAGGAAATTTTTTTTTTATAGTTAATACTTGTATTTGTTCTATTATAAATTTAATGTTGTCACATCATTTATTAAAGCTATTTCAAGATATGAAATTCGACACAATAGCACTTGTTATTTGTAATGTATTTTGAGGTTTATATTAAAACTATATTATAAGCAGGC
Source organism: Zoroaster sp. YZ-2022 (assembly GCA_029582265.1). Lineage (NCBI taxonomy): Eukaryota > Metazoa > Echinodermata > Asteroidea > Forcipulatida > Zoroasteridae > Zoroaster > Zoroaster sp. YZ-2022. Next base: position 402,876 of record CM055832.1, read on the forward strand.
CCATTTATGATAATTTTATCACTTTTTATGACTAACTAGATTTATCTTAAATTGTCAAGCGCTTAAATAAATAAACTCCAACAATTACTTCACTATTCAACATGTTGGCTAAAACCAACATACGGAAGAGTTTTGCAAATACTAAACGACGCCAGTTAAGCCATAAGTGCGTTGAAAACGATGTGACATTGGATAACGTTATGAGTAAGGTCTATTCAATTTAAAATAGTGAATGATCTTCTCAAACCGTTGGCCATTGTTGCTGTCAATTACTTAAATGGTAGCGCAATTTCAAACGAATTATTTCCACTTGGGTAGTTGACATCGTTAACGTATGAACTACTTAATACACTGCATTGTTATCCTCATTACGTAGGTGTATTTATAAACATTTTAGTAGTTAGAGTTCCAGTTTATGAATAAATGTTTTCAATGGGAGATGTTATTGCAAACAATCTCAATGTCAGATCGTGGTCGTGCATGTCGGGTGATTATTTCATATCGTATACATCAATGGTATAAAACAACACGCCTAAACCAGATGTTTTCATTAATGTACACATCATGCACATAGGCCTACATAAGTATTCGCAAACAGTTTCACAGTATATCTTTACAATTCAAGGTTCTACTAATACCTGATAACCTTGATCCAACAATTACGAAATAGCGTAATATGATGTCATTGCCGTGTTGATTTTAGCTAAAACAAACATATTTATCTCAATGATTCAACATTCCTACACAGTATACCCAGACAATACCGTCCAAAATGTATAGATAAATAGTGTATTTCATTGTAAAGAAGGTTTTCCTGAGGTAGCATGTAAATACTCATTGTAAGATGTGTGGTTATACGAAAAACCTAAATTGTACTGGTAGATCATCCCTATGTCCTTGTAGCAAACAAACCGAATAAAACGTTAATTGCTGTCTGAATTTAGAGTGCCAATGAATATAATTCTGTCGAGCCTCATTTGAGTTTGAACATCCCTCCCTGTTTATTACAATTGTAGAGTTAAGTCACCTGATAAATTACGTTGACGCTGAATCGTTATAAAATTCCTGTTGTACTATACCAATGTACAGGTAAGTTTAATTGGAAAAATATTAAAAGTAAATTTGAAAGGTGAACTTTTAGAATGGTTGCTTGGAACCATGCATGTGGTTTAGTTGTTATATTCTAGTTGTCATTCTGAAATTTAAAAAGGTTGGTCATAAAGCTGACAGAAATTGCAATCACAACGTATTTTGTAAGGTCGAGGAGTCATTGTCAATTGAGTTTGATGGATGGTATTCAAATTATGGGTTCGAATTTTGCCGTGATGATCACGGTAGTTTTGCCATACATTGACATGTTCAACAATTATGGTCACTGCAATACAACAAATGTCATGGATAATATTTCGCATAAAATCATAACTGAAATAAGCGATGATTAACCAGTCCATTATGCAGACATTATGAGGTACATATCTTTGCCTTTAATGCAGACATTATGCCCTGACCATGTGAATATGACTTGCAATAGCCCCACTTAGAGTCGGCCTTAATTTTGGATTATCAACCTTTTCATTAAGAAACCTTTGTTTGTTTTCGCTCACAATGTGTAGGATTTTGAAGCTTATTGGAAGAAACAAGGGGGAAAAGTCAGACTTGTGGAATGTTGGATGGTTTATTATCACCGCTGAGCTTCTAAAATCCTGAAGGTTTGCAAGACAGCAGGGAATATTGAAGATATTGACTCACATGCCACTCACTGGATTGGATACTGATTACAAAATGGGAAGAATTCAGCCTTCAGACCATCTTCATTTCCAGTTGGAATGTTTGGATTTAAGCTAGGAGAGAGAAATGTGGTTTCCCTCGGCGCATCCATGCAATTGAAGGAGAAATTAACATAACAATAATTTTAAGAAAATTAAAATTTAACGCGAGTCAAACACTTAAGATTCATCCAAATTGAACGTGGTTTATCTTCAGTTGAGCATTGACCGACTAACATTATGACGTCAGCATGAACTCAAAACACACGTGACATTGTATGTCATCACAGCTGTAACCCCAATAATCCACGTACATTGTCAGATGTGTATAACCACACACATGACTTTAACTTATATGACCAAGTGGTATAATTGTACCGTTAGACGTGGAGTCCGTTCGTTAAATAGTGTGTGGTAAAACCCACCAATTACTAAGTAGTGTTTGGCTATATCTGCAAGGCATGTGAGTATTTTACCTTTAGGATTGAGACTACGTCGGCATGACACAAAGGGACACCTTATAGGAAGAGCTAGGTTGACAATACTGATTCATTTAGTCAAAGTGGTTTCTACCCGTCACAGTTTCAAAGGGAGACTTGTTAGCTTGCAAGAGGAATTTGTAGGGATTCTCTAGCGTTTTTCTTTACCATAAACCGTATTGGATTAAAGGAAGAAATCCTACAAAGACTGGTTGCGAATAATGAGCGGTAGTTCACCCTGTACACAAAATATACGCAGTCACTCGCGGCCATTTAACGTTGTGCATGCAAACGGGTGATATTTAATATTTTCCTCTGGTTAATCAAATTTTCGCCTGAGGTTTCCATAAAAAGCTATGGCATTGTGTGAAAGACGCATTGCTTTAGATAGCATTTAGGTTAAGCGACAATATACCCTTTTATGTGAAAACCATACACTAACAATTAGAACCAGGCTATATTTTGCGACACCTCGAGAGGGGTCATGATTAACAGTAAGCATCATTATGTTTCAGGTCGATTGGCTGGTTATCGTCATGTGACATTGTTAATGAAAGTGGACCACCTGATATCCCAAAACATCGACATTGTTTATTGCGATATTACAATTGATGACAGTAATTCTGCATCTAAGCATACATTTACGTTGAATACCCTGTTCGTATTTCAACATGTACGGGTATATACTACAAAGATTTTTCATTTCAGTAAGGAATGCATATTGACATGATAGTAACGAGACAATAGCATAATAGCAACGCTGGTTGCGATGGACGACTGCGAGTGGTCGCATTTAGCGTTGACGCAATAGACAAGTCACCGCCTCTTCCCGGCAAGACGGCATCGTTCAGTGAGAGCTGTACGCAGACCGCCCATGCGGTTTGGCGGAGGACATATACTTCACATGAAGCCGTCACCGAGTGCGAACAAGTTTGTTGGTCATGCTGTGATTGTCTAACTGGATTAGTAGGCTATCATCTTCAGTCACATTGGAAAATATGGATTTAACAAATGAAGCCAAATATTGACGGCTTAGAGTGATGTAAGAATGAAGCATATTATGTGGAGACTACAGACAAACTGCTTTTATGATTTGAGATGGATGCAGTTCGCGGGAATGTTGGATGATTTTGACGTGCGTAAAACAAAGGCATTTTATCACAAGGCCTTTGATGCTGCAGTCTTGCACATAGACTTGATATAGTCCTAAACCAATACAAAACAGTAATCGCTAGCTATGGATGATATTAGCAGTAAGAGTAATGTGGGTTACATTACGTTATCTTCACCATCCAGTGAAGATTTGGAAATGACTGGCTTTCCTGCAGATAATAGCACGCAAGATACGGGAGATTCAACTCCAAATGTAGCAGACCTCACAGTTATAGGCTTGGTGCTGTGTCTCTGCATGTTACTTATTGTATTTGGCAATACATTAGTGATTGTAGCAGTCTACCGGGACCGATCATTACGAAGAAGTATCACCAATTATTTTATTGTATCACTTGCATTTGCTGATTTACTTATCGGAAGCACCGTTGTTCCTATTTCCATTTTTGATACTCTGAGTAATGGATATTGGATCTTTGGAGGAGCTCTTTGTGACTTATGGCATGCGGTAGACATACTAAGTTGTACTGCTTCAATATTGAACCTATGTGTTATCTCACTGGACAGATTTTGGGCTGTGACCCACCCACTAAGTTACCCACGAAGAATGACCAAAAAAGTTGCGTTGATTTTTATTGTGTTAGTCTGGTGCTGTTCTGCCTTTATATCGTTTCCGTGTATCGCATGGTGGCATGCCGTTGAGGGTCCCATGCCAGACAATACGTGTATATTCCCTTCAGATGCCTTTTATCTTGTTCTGTCCTCATGTGTGTCTTTCTACATACCATCCATCATAATGCTGTTTATGTACTTTCGGATTTACCGAGCGGCTGCGGCCCAGATGCGCCACATACGTTCCGGAACCAAGTTGGTTTCAACGGGGAAAAATAACTGCAACCCTGAATCCAATGGAACAGTGTCACTACGTATCCACCGCGGTGGGGGCGCCTCTGTGAACGGGAAAGGTAATAAGCGCTACTCGGTAGCTACTGACTCTCGAACTCACGCTAACCAAATTTTAGGGAGGAGGTTATTATCCAGAATGAATCGAGAACATAAAGCTGCGAAGACTCTTGGAATAGTTGTTGGTGTTTTTGTTGTGTGTTGGTTGCCGTTTTTTGTTGTGAACGTTGTCAACCCGTTTTGTCCAACATGCATTTCGTCTCCTCATATTGTTATGCCACTTTTGACGTGGCTGGGGTATGTCAACAGCGCCCTAAATCCAGCCATCTATGCCTTCACCAACAAAAGCTTCAAAAGAGCCTACAAAAAGATCCTTTGCCGTTGTGGACGTCGACAAAAAGGACACTTTCTGAGTCGAGATGGAACGACTTTTATGAGCATCGATTCTACTTATAACATGGCCGATATGGGCCCAACAACGCCACCGTAACAATTTAGTAGTCAAACTTCAATTGAATTACTATGTCATTAAATATTTAAGTTTTTGCAATTTTTGTACGTAAATTCAATATAGCCGTTCCATATTGACTAAATTATTTTGATTTGGATGTAATTTTAGATGCATTTGCAAGTTACTCTAGTGATTATGCCCAAAAAGTTTCCAATTTCTGGTCTCTGCGTGCGTCGCCTCACACCCGTGCGTCGGCATTTTAGTGTTTTTTAAAAATTTCCTATGAGACGATGTCCAAGTGCAGCCAAAATTGCTGGACCGATTGGACTTCTGACGCGCGACTTTTTCACATAGGAGTGTGAACGTTTGCCCGATGTTTTTACATAAAAAGGGGGACAAAAGAAAAGAAAAGAAAAAACACCGATTTTAAAGCCGACCTATAACCAGAAACCGGAAACGTTTTTGGCCTTATAGTCTGCTTACTCAAACAAATCACATTATTTACATTTTGAGAATGATTAAAAGGAAACTTAATATTAGTTGTATGCATTTTTGTAAACCTATTGCGAAACTTGAATCGGTATTTACAATTCCTTCCCAAAGTTTTTTGCAGCTGAATCAGCTGTATTTATTATATATATTTTTTTATTTTTTATTTTTTACAATCCTATGTTCCCAAATTACAATGTTCAAACTTTTGAGTATTTTGTTTCATTTGTACATAATCGGCTACCAGGGTTATTCTCTTAAACAAAACCGCCCTTACAATAAGAACTAGCATAATAACAATATCATGCAATACAATTGAAGAACATCACTTAACTATTTGTATTGATAGCTACTCATTCTGCTATCGTGTGTTTGGCTTCTATTATAACAAGTACGTGTATATGGATGCCGCAAATTCTTTGCAAATGAATATGTTTTGTTTAACAAGTTGACTTGCAAAGAAACTTTGGTAGACTGATATTCTGGTTGGTGGCTTGATAATTATATTAATCATGATTGTAAGTGTGTAGGCTTATAAAGACTGCTTTATGCATAAATACTTTTTTTAATGTACCAAAGTGAAATGGTTAGGATTAAAATACTGCCCATAACCACAAAGATCTTAAAAATATACAAATATCCCTAAGTCCTTCGTGCTGTCTTGTAGTTAAAATTAAGCAATGTGGCATCGTTCTTTAAACCTTTGCAGCAAAAAGGGAAAAAAGAGAAAAAACGGTTGTGTGTACTGTACCGGTACCTTAAGAACACTTGAATAGTTGTTTAAGATGTGTTCTGTAAAATGAAACGAGAAATAAGAGTCACATAGGAGCAGAAGAATGATAGCAAAGATTGGTAGAAGAGAAGTGAAACAGAGGGGAAAAGATGGTGTATTAAAGAGAAGGGTTATTGGTAAGAGAATTGGGGAGAGATTTATATATAGAGAATGAAAGAGGCGAGATGGGGAAAATGAGGATAACAAAGACAAGTAAGAGAGAATGAAGGAACAGGAAAGACATGATGGAGAGATACAGAAATAAATCATGATGGGGAGGGTTAAAAGAAGGCAGAGACGGTGAGATAAAAAAGACAATGAGAGTACAAGGATGGGGTGGAGAAAGTAACGCAAAAACAGTGAGAAACAAAGAAATAGAGAAAACGGCAATGAATAACTCATTGGGCAAAGAATATCCCAGTGAAAGGGTCTACAGGTGCGAGTTCAACTTTTGGGTCGGACTGCTGGGTCAGACATTTTCATTTTCTCTGACCCAGGACGATTGGGTTTTTCGGATCTTCTCTGACCCAGTTTGATTGACCCAGTGAATCGAAATTGAAGTCACGAGAAATGTTATTAAGCGATAGTATGGTGGATAAGGTAGACAGTCTGTAAAAGGAGAATGGGAGAGAATGAGACAGTAATCTTAGTAGGTGAAAGATTTGTGAAAGAATGATGGAATGACGGGAACAAACAAAGCTAAATAAGAGCGCACGATAGTTGATACTAAAGGTAAAGGAATGTCAGAACGAAAATGAAATACTGGAGGATAGGTGTAACAGAGAAGTCTTCAATCTTAGAAATGATGTTTAGATGAAAGATGTGGGGCATATAGACAGACGTGATATGGTAATGTCTGATAAGACTGTATGGTTAACATAATGATAATGCAAACAGACGGCCAAGGTAGGATAAGCATATACGTCGTTGGCTTTTAGTGCAGTTTGACTCATTACTTCAATAAATCAAATTATCACAATCATCATTATTTCACTAATGGAAGAAAAAAGTATTATAATGAAACAAAACATTTTAAAGCTTTTTGAAAATATCCAAACAATGCAGCTTTTTTGAAGGACGTAAATCAATAACTTGACGTCAACCAACCTGGGAATTCATATCTCGATGAAAACTCAATACTATTTCGCCCAATATTTCAACAAATACAATTTGCCCTTCGGAATCGAGAGAATTGAGTTACAAATATTTAATCAAAACCGAGTGAGCAAATTGTTTTATATATTTGGTAGAGGTGATTTGAGAAAGGTTGAGGTCATGTTTAAAACGGAACTCTATATATGGAAACAGAAAATTATTATTATTATATAAGTTTTGAGGCTTTGCATGGTGGAATATCGATATCGTTTCGGTTTGCGGTAACACCATGTGTTTATCTCAACTAACGTGAAGCTGAGATACAGGTTCTGAAAAGAACCGTATCGAAATTGGTTCTCCCTTGAACCTTTCTCACTTAACGAAGGTTGAGATACGAGTTGTGCGATACGGTTCTTTTCAGAACCTGTATCTCAGCTTCACGTTAGTTGAGATAAACACATGGTGTTACCGCAAACCGAAACGATATTATTATTATTATTATTATTATTATTATTATTATTATTATTATAATAATTATTATTATTATTATTATTATTAATTATTATTATTATTATTATTATTATTATTATTATTATTATTATTATTATTATTATTATTATTATTATTATTATTATTATTATTATTATTATTATTATTATTATTATTATTATTATTATTATTATTATTATTATTATTATTATTATTATTATTATTATTATTATTATTATTATTATTATTATTATTATTATTATTATTATTATTATTATTATTATTATTATTATTATTATTATTATTATTATTATAATAATTATTATTATTATTATTATTATTAATTATTATTATTATTATTATTATTTAAAAAAAATTCTTACGTTAGTTCCTATTCAATTACTCATTGGTATATCTGCACAAGTAGTGAATTTTTGATACAGCTTATAAAATATGCCCCATATAATTAAACCCTAAAATTACTTTAATAACGAGTTAATATGCAAATTTGGTGTTGAAGATGTTAATATTATTCAAAACAACTGCATATAGATAGGTATACATACATCTCTGTGAAAAGCTAACTTTGATTGCAGTCTTGATTATATATGAGCAACAGCATAATATGTTGTATGTAATTGCTTAAATAAACCTTTCATTAATGTAGTCTGAGGAGTGTTTTTAAGGGAAAGTACAATATTGTTAATGTTGACGGGTATGCCTTTCTCTCGTAAATTCAAGATATTCATTAAAAAGCCAACCTGTGAACGTTTCGGCTAAAAGTCATTTATATTTAGTTAAATGTCTGTAAATGTATCCAAACGTTATAAAAATCATAAAACCAATATGTGTACGATGAAACAGTGAAAATGCAGTCAGATTTGTTGTATTCATTTCAACATGCAATTTACATTTCCGGAAGACAAAAATGCATTATAATATAACAATTTAAAAAAATGTATTGATGTTGATACCAACATCAACTTTACACCAAGCTCTGTGCACCAAGTACGTTCCATGCTAATCTGTGATCATTTACCGTTACTCAAGAGTTACGCTGTGTCGGCAAACACGAACGTCTTGATAGATCTAAAATGGAATGTTGACATTATTAAGACGTAATGTCAGTTGTTAAATTATTTACTAATCTTATGAATTACTTCAGGCATAAGATTTCAAGGGAAGTTTGATACCATCATCAATGTTACAGCAAGTAATTTTGATTAAAAACTGATGAACGTTTTTTTTAAATGTTACCAGACGGCAACCAATTAAATTGATGTTTTGTACACATATCAATTCCTTTTAATTAAAACGAAGGACTTCTTACGGAATAATTTCTTGGGATGATTAAAACTTTTAACCAAGTATGTAAAACTGTGATCATTTATGTTTTTAAGAATACCAATGTTGTACATTCCCTTTAATTGCAAGTCTTGATTATGTACCCTGCAAAAACTGGATGTTAAAATAACACCAGTGATTTCAACTTTATTATGCCATGATGTTATTATTGTGCGAATTGTCCAGTGTTTTTATTGTGTGAGTTGTCCAATATGAACATCATTGTGTTTTTATGTGATTTGTTCAATATAAACACCATGGTGTTTGTATTGTGCAAGTTGTCAAATATGAACGGTGTTTTTATTGTGTGAGTTGTCTAACATAAACATGACTGGTGTGGTTTTAATACCCTGGTTTTTGCAGTGTGTGAGCAAACAACATTAATTTTGTACGAAAATGCTTAAATAAACCTAGCATGAATGTAGTCCGTTGGATATTTTAAATTTGTGAAAAATGTAATATGAGAGGTATTTCAATAATCTAAATTTGTACCAGATTTTGAACAATTTAGCAAACCGTTTATTGTACTTAAAACATTACGTCGGATGACAAGATAATACTGAATGTAACTTAACGTTATTCTGAGTATTTTAATTCATGTCAGACGATGCTGTTTAATGAGTTTCAAATGTAAAATATATACATACTTCTACAATCTCAACTAACATACTATATTCACATCTAATTACAATAATGTTATTATGTTATTCTGTGTTGAACAGTGATTTATTTTATTTAATTATTCACATTTGTTGGTTAAAAAAAAGCCGTCCCGTCTTCGCTAATTACAATCAAGCCACATTGATCACCTCGCAGGAAATGTGTGTTGGAAGCATCCGGATTTACTTCAATAAATTTGCTTCAATTGAAATCAAGTCTGTCATGACTGTGATGATGTGTTGTCTTCTCCATTGTACACGGATGAAATGCGAATTGTCAAGAATAAGTAATCCAACGATACATTACTTGTTAAATGACACTAGATTGTCTTGGTTGGACACTCTCGAGTGCATTTCCACCACATGGACTTAAAATAAAGTATTCTGAGGCAAGCTACTTCGATAAAAATGAAATCGTTCACTAGAAAAAGAAAACCATTGGAAATTTGTTTTTAAACGGCCTATGAAATTCAGTTTTATGTAGATACATATTTTAGCAAATATCTATGTTTCTAGACATTTAAAATAATATGGGAAGTCTATTTTTAATGTAAAGTGAAAATTGAGTGTACTGTTTAAATTTGAAGAAAAAAAACGTATACTTATCCTTGACACACGATGGCGTTGTTTTGTGAGAGAACAAAGTGTCATAGTACCAGTGAATGTCATTGGTAACTAAACATTCTGTTAATAACGCACAACACACAAAAATAATATTTTCTTTTGAAAAGATGAGGAATAAGTTTAGTCAACTTTTACTGTGCACAAAACAGCCATGATGGCATCTGATCCTACGGAGACACCAGATTTGCTCATGAATATGCACATTCATATTAGCATATAGACCAAAAAGTCCTTAAAAAGGTATCAACACATCCATGAATTGGGAAAGTGATGTCAACATGGAAACAGTTGTTCAGAATGTTATCAAACTGAACAATTCTATTTCATAGGTCCTTTAGGGTCAACATTCAATACCAAGTAATGGCGATCAATGATTTCAATGAGATCGATCTACGATATTTCACTGACTGAAATATTGACGGATTGATCAATTGAAGGACTGATCATTGCTTCCTTGATTGAATGGGGTGATTGATTGCTTGCTTGCTTGCTTGCTTGCTTGCTTGATTGATTGATTGCTTGCTTGCTTGCTTGCTTGCTTGCTTGCTTGCTTGATTGATTGATTGGGTAATTTGATCGATCAGGTTATATTATTGATCTAGGGATTTCCTAATGATATGATTGAAACACAGTATATTCAAACCGTAACGGGTTTTGAAGAAAAAAGTCGTTATATAATTTTTAAAAAAGACAAACTTTGGTACCAAGAGCAACATGTACGAGATATCTGCATATTTAAACTTAATTAAATTTCATTATAAAAACAAATTCTGTTTATTAAAAGCTACATCAAATATTTGGCCAGTAAAGTAAACAACCGCAAATACATCACTGGAACATTTGTGATATACTAAGCACGCAACTTATTAAAAATTGAATGGTTCCAAATTGTGCATTGTGCGCACATCCTGTGATATCTGCGCCGACAGTTTGCGATGTACATTTAATGAGATAAGAATTATCACATCTGTTACGGTATTACAGAAGCCATCCAAGTCTAAAGTGGCTTAAATCTCTAGTAATTCCAACTATGTGGAGGATTTAAAATAATATGGCTAGCCCATCACATTAACTTGTGTTCTTGAAAACTAATGAAATGGTTGATTTCATTGGAATTATATCAGTAAATCTTTGATGGAAAACGCACAAGGTGTCGAGAATTAACACCTTCAGCAGTTCAGTATATCATCATGATGGATAAATAATTGTGAAAGATAAACTGAAGGTACTGATGCATATATCTTATTATACGCTTTACTCCTTTGAGTATGGTTTCACCCTCTCACTAATATCATGAATTATATGGTTAATGATGCAGTAATGTTGGTTGAAGTACACTCACTGGATTAGTCTGAATCGATATTGCTAAATAATCCCATGTCGAGGTTATTGTATTTATTTGTTTGCCCAGTATGATAGCTTTCGTCTTTAAGAAAATATAGCCTGTCTCAATCGAACAATCGAATTAAACACCTATTGGGGTCGATTCCTTCTTGCTGATCCGTAAATGCATCCAGCTTATCCTCTATACGGTTGTGTAACCTATATGTAGACAATTAGAAGCTAACTGCAATTTATTTCTAAACTGGTGGAAAAGGCTGTGGCACTTCAACTTCAGTCACATTTATCCCTGAAAGGTTTATATCCGATTGCACAATCGGCTTATCGTAAGTATCATAGTACCGAGACTGCTTTATTAAAGGTTAAAAACGATCTTTTAATGGCTATGAATAAGCAATGGTTACGTTATTAGTTTTACTTGATTTAAGTTCAGCTTTTGATACCTTAAATCATCAAATTTTACTGAACACACTCCATTCTAAGTTTGGTATTGATGGGACTGCTCTCCTTTGGTTTAAATCTTATTTGTTTAACAGATCTCAGCAGGTCTCCATTCATGGCAAATTGTCTCAGAAATTTGACCTCGATGGGGGTCTACCCCAAGGTTCGTGTTTAGGTCCCTTGTTGTTTATTTTGTATACTAGTAGTTTGTTTGAAGTAATCGAAACTCAACTCCCAAATGTTCATTGCTATGCTGATGACACGCAACTTTATCTTTCGTTTTGTCCAAATGCTGTATCAAGTCAGGCGTCGGCACTTTCTGCAATGGAGGGCTGTATACATGTTGTGCGCAAATGGATGCTTGGTAATGGGTTAATGCTAAACGATGGTAAAACTGAATTTATTATCTTAGGCACTCGTCAACAATTGGCTAAGGTTAATATTGATGGTATTAAAGTTGGTTCGTCCAGGGTTTCCCCTACCCCCATTGTAAGGAATCTTGGTGCCTGGTTTGATGCAAACATGACAATGGCTACTCATATTACAAAAACTTGTGCTACTGCTTTTTATTACTTACATAATATTAGACGTATCAGGAAGTACTTATCTAGGCAATGTACCAAAACATTAATTCATTCTTTCATTTCCAGCCGATTGGATTATTGTAACAGTCTCCTTTATGGATTGCCTGATATTCAAATTAACCAGCTGCAACGTGTTCAAAATTCTTGCGCTAGATTGGTTTGTAATGCTTTAAAATACTGTCATATTACACCCTTGTTCATTGACTTACACTGGCTTCCGGTGAGGTTCAGGATTGATTTTAAAATTTTGTTAATAACTTATAAGATTTTAAATGGTCTTGCTCCCTTATATTTATGCCAACTTATCAAAAAAAAATCTTCATCTCAATATAATCTTAGAAGTGCCAGGGACGACATGCTCCTTAGTTACCCGGTGTGTCGGACTAAAATCACGCTGGGTGATAGGGCATTTGAGTTTGCTGCACCCAAATTATGGAATGCTTTACCATTAAATATTCGGAAATCGACTAGTTTGACTGTTTTTAAACAATTACTTAAAACACATTTTTTCTGTATGGCATTTTATTGATATTGTTGTGATGTGCTTTTATTGATATTTTTTAATATATTTTTATTGTATTGTACATTTGAAATTGTAAATTTGTAATGCGCATTTGAACATCTCATTATGGAATTTGCGCAATATAAGTTAATAAATTATTATTATTATTTAACTTAAATCACTTCACTTCAATTTATCAGTCAGGGACAAGAAGAGCTTCTAAAATAACCGAAAACGGGGACAAGAACCAAATAAAATTCATTTCAAATATTATGCTGGATATGAAAAATTTTGAAAAATTACAAACCAAAATAAAATACGTAGGGGGCCTATATTTGATGGTAAGTTCTTATAAATATGAAATAAATAGCCTAAGTAATCTACGGCTCTCTGTTTGAGTAAAAACATCTGTTAAAAAAAACCTTATAACTAATGCGAATGAAAATGTAGCTTCATAACGTCAAGCGTTCTGTCAGAAGTTGCATTTGACCTTTCCAGAATTTCTTTGAAATGTGCCGGTCAATTAAGTAACAAGTTTCACTAATTGGGACCGTGACTTTTCACTAATAACGTAACTTTCATTTTAATCAGCGATGATCGGTCATCAGTAAAGGAACAGCACTGGTAAAATGTCTTTTAATTGATACTTTTCATATAAGAATCAGAAGAAATATACAGAAACTAACCTGTGAAAGCGAAAATATATTCAGATTGTTTTGTTTTCATTCTTATGTGGAAAATGGACCACGGCCAGGATCCATTCCAAATTTGGTTTACATTTCACGTTTCTTTAAAATGACAGCATGTCAGACGGAACAAAAATCAAGATGTCAGGAACCATCAAGTATGTTTTAAAATTATAATTCATTAATGTTGTAATTTAGTTACCAATGATGAACACTCCCATAAACATTAATATTTCCGTAGTGCTGAAAGTCGCCGCTTCAATGCCCATTAGCACCTATAGTAATATCAACAAAAAGCTGGAGGAACAAATTGTTTGGTTGATCTATTTGGTTATTGTGAAGTGGCATTTGGAAGTGGCAACAAAATATTTAGTAAAATAACGGGCCTTTGGGACACGCCTTCGAATATAAAAAAATATGCACCATCTGTCTAGATTTTCCCAACATATCTGCATGCGTGATGTCTTAAGAAACACGTGCACAACGCTATAGGTCTGGTCTACGCTTCTACTTGAACGTATTTGTCTAGAATCGGTCTGTATTATGTATCGTTTGAAAACAATATCTCTTGAAAGCATGAATACTAACTTAGGGACTTCTCATGTGTGTGTAAATAAAATAGTGGCTCGTAATAAGGGCTTATTTCTGAACATCTTTGGATGATAGATGTTTTAAAATATGCTGTTCCCTCGGCGGCCTCGGCCCATAAATTGATATTTTCCAAATATATTTGGAATTATGATAGTTTCCCAGCCTGTACATGGAGATAGCATAGATAGAGTATGCCCATGGTATTTAATACTCCATGGTTTGGTTGCTATAAGCATATTCACACGTTTGTTCCACGTTATATTTCTGTATCAGTCGACACCGAACAAAACAATTCATGGTTGGTTTGCCTTCGCATGGTGAACTTAGTAAGCCAAGGCGATTCACGTAGGATTTCACAATTTAGCATCTACAATGACTGAATGCCTGTCAAGGCCAAGTCTTTAATGACAATATGTTAACTTCACAAGTGTACATCTCAAGAATCTTATATATGCCACAATAAGCCTCGTTTTGTATGTTCTGTATGCCCACTGCCTAGGTAAACAAAAGATTGCCGTGAATGGCTTGAAAGCTTCGCCACAGTTGATAGAATGTATGCAAAATTATGTTAATCACGAAGACAAATTTAAATAGTTAAAGATAAATTGCCCTTGTTTGTCGCTAATTGACCAGCAATTGCCAGCAATTTTCTTTTTCAAGGAATCATTGCAGTTTTAGCAAAGAAGAGCATAAAGAGTACTTTAAAATTACACATTTCTCAAAATAATCATGACTGAAACAAGATTTTATACTTAATATTTCCTGAAATTAATTTATTTTAAGTCCCGTCATCAATTTCATTTGGGCACTATAACTGTTAAACCAAACTTCTGACAAAGAATTGGTTTCTTTTCTAAAATGAAATGAGCTGAATCAATGAATCAATTTCTGGGAATTGGCATTAAAATAGTGAACTACATTGGCGATTTATCTTCAGCTCATACAATTGATCACATGCCTTATTCCAAGCTGGTCTTTGCACTTTTCAGAAAATGCTGCAAATATTTTCTAAATGAAGAATTCCACAATTTATAATGGATTACATTTTCAATAATTCAGATTAACCATATTAACTATGATTGAATCTATTTCTTAAAACTGAAGCACTTTAAACTAATCTCAAGACTAAAACATATAAAAACCACTTAATAAAAAAAAACGTTAATAAAATTGAGTACTGAGCCTTATGATTAAACGGGTGAAATAACGCATTTAAGTCTCATCTAATAACTAAAGCAACTGGTTTTGAATTGTTCCACCATGCATCCACCAAATCAGGTAAAAGAGGAAGGGTTATTAATATCATACATTTCTTCTTGCATGTATTATTTCAAATGTGCAATAAAAGATTCAGTTTCCAATTTACCAGGCAGATTATATTTTTCCTCAAGTCATCAAACGCAAGCACGTGTGTAAAATGTGATAATCTCTACGGGCAAAGACAAGTCATTTCATGCTTCGCTGTCTGATGGCCAGTGTACCGAGTGTTAACTGTCTCAGCTATCTCATTTAACACTGTGCTTTACAGTTATAGAAACCGGTGCAAGATGATGATTGTCTATCATCATACAATAATTCCCTATGAATACAAGGGAGTATTTTATAAATGTCTGTGTAGAATTCCACATCAGATGAGTAGAGTTGATTGAAATTCTGACAGATCTACTTTCTTCTTTCCCATGGGTGCTACAAAATAACCAAATACAACCCGCGGGACATACCGGTAGTACATTTTGTCAAATTCCACTCACTGAACAAAGCCCATGACTTACTACTATGTAAAGTAGTGGTGATTAAGAAAATATCCCACAAAATAAGAATACAAAAGTTGTTAAGTCATTTTAGAAACAGAAGCAGCAACACCAACAGAAGGCCCATATCAACACCACCACCACCACAACAACAACAACACATCTTGAACGGTCTGGTGTCATTGAAAGCAAATCAAAAGCTAATCACATAAATCACACCAGTAGTTTTGTCTTAATGAAAACTCAATCCAAATCTGGAACAGATTCGATCAAAATCTAAATTAGATTCTCCAAGCAAGGTTGATGTAAAAATATCTTTATAAGCCTCTCTGCTGAGGCATTCACAGGATCAAGAAGCGTCCAGGAGTCGAATTGTGGGTAATTTGTAATGAATTTTAAGCCGCCACAGTAGTTAGTAAGTTTGCTAGTTCAATCCATTCAAAAGACATACTTAAAATTATTTAATCTCGATCTGTTCTCTATCAGTTCATTGCATTCCACTATTTTATATTATTTTATATTATGTATGAATAAAATTATAAGGTGTGCAATTTGAAACCAAACAAATCTTTGACAAGGAGTGGCAACACCTATACAAAGTAATTCCCCCAAATCGAAAATAACAACAATATAGGGCAACAAGACATAATGGGCAACGACACGAATTTTTCAACCATTATTATGTACAAATGAAACTGCACCTAGGCTAACTGCACTCAGGCTAACTGCACTAAATACATATAAATATGACATTGTATTGATCACTGACGGTAATGTCAACCTACATGTATGAAATGATAACAATAATACACATGTATGTAGCGCACTACGTACACAATACAATTCACAACGGAAATGTCAGCCTTCTAATTAAACATACTGACAAAAGCGGATTCCGTATATCATTGATCGTGACATTATAGCCCAATGTGCTCTAAAATATAGATTTACCTTCATGACATATGTCTGGTAATCGCTTGCACAGGCGACTCTTACCATTTATTTTTAATGTCAAGGTAGAAACGTTGAACAAACCATAGGTCTACTGGTACATCGTACGTATCGATGCAAGCCTATTTAAATTTAAAGACAGACTTAACTGAATTGTTGAGCGCGCCCAAATATATCTTTTGTTGATGTCAAAGGTCATTAAAGCATGAATGCAATTATGAAGATTAGCCTATAAAACAACATGTGACCAGTTCAGCTCAATTGTTCTAAACTTTCTTCCAGCTCTTTCAATGTTTCTCCAAAGTATCGCGGGCACATACATGACGTCAATGGCGTCCAGTACTTTTAAAACATAAGGATTTATTTATTTATTTTCTTTTTTTTCTTTGGGGGTGGGGGGACGGGTTGGAAGCCAGTTTGGAGGCTGAATTTACAGACTAAGACTTAATATTGGGAGATGGGATGTAAAAACACCAAGTATATGGCCCAAGTATAGATGGTGTGACCTTTATTTACAATACGGTCACGTGACGCTGACTTCCGCGTGAGTTTTCTCTGAGTGTATTGCACATGTAATGATGCTTACGAAGAGCTGTGGCCTCAAATTACGATTTTCATTGAAATGGTTGGCGATATTATTTTAATATTTTCACAAGAGTTGAATAAAACCATCCCGAGACAATGTCGGAGAGCTGCTGTGCTGTCGGCTGCACAAACCGCCACAAACAAGTTTTTACAAAATCCAATCGGGTCGAACTCCACTGAGAAAGGAGAAACTCCGCAAGTGGTTGTTAGCGATAATAGATAAAAGAAACTATGTTGGGTTTTGTATCAAATGTATCGCGTAATTGGAATTATTTTAGAGTATCGGTATGTACAAGTACAACCATACATTGTAACCATGGCTAGGTGAGGGAACTGCCCAGCCGACGATGACAAGACTGCGTTTATGCGGTATTCGCGCACATCATGTTTAGGTTTAGATGTGACATCACGGGTCAAATCGTCTATTATTTAACAAAATGTTTACTTAATAGGAATTAAGGCGGTGATTAAACAATTTCTCTATCTTAATTAATATTATTAAAACTCCTTCTGTAGTAATAAATATATATAATAAATATATAGTGCACGCATCCATTAAACCTAGTGCTCAAGGAGCCGTTTATAAAAAAGAAAACATCAAATATACTTCCCATACATTAAACACCTGGCGATAAACCTTTGAAATTAAACACAAACTAATATTATTGAAATTAAGTTGCAATTGTGAGCACAGCTTGAAATATTTCATAATTCTATAAATCGTTGGTTCTGAGGATATTAGACATCCGGATTCCTAAATTAAAAAAGCTGTATACACTGTGAAATAGCTTTGAAGGTACTTAAAATGACTCCAGACGGCCTTTACACTTTGAATCATTCATTTCAATCATAATTATACTTTATCCCTGGATTGCGATGTGAACATCTCAACTCATTTCAAGGGAGATATTGAATCCAATAGGATGTACATGTACATGACTCGAAAAAGCAACAACACTGAACCATGTCTATGGGAAATCTGTCTAAGGTACTTCCTGCGCCGTCGTCTCATAACACGATGCATATACTTACAAAAGTGACAGTAATGAAAACGATGATAGGTGGCTTTGGGTTGCGAGTCAGCTGTCAAAACCATGACAGAAATGGAGTGTGGTGAATGCCACGGTAGGTTAAACCACTATATGAGGGACTGAAATCTTACAGCCAGATAAGATCAACCGAGTTATACATCGAGGTGATGATTATCACGAATGGTATCTACTGATAGAAAATTCACTGAGGACATTCCATTTAGAAACAAAATTGTTATGATGAAAATCTCTAACGATATTTTCAATTCCGATTGCACGGTAGGCTACCTAGATTTTAATAATATTCATTTATCATTTATCAGATTTGGGAATCCTAAAAAACTCATCAGACACGAAAAATGACAATACTCATATAGGACAATACTCAAACAGGACTAAAAAGACTCATATAGGAGTAAGACAGATTATAAGCCTCAATCCTATATTACTCAAACTAGACTCATAATACTCATAAAATACTCATATGAAACGCATATAACTCTATGGGACTACTGTAATAGATGCATACCGGTATGACTCGTATGACTCATATACAACTCATAGTAAACTCATAGTAAACTCATAGTAAACTCATAGTAAACTCAAATGAAACTCCTATAGGAATAATATTTTCAAAGGTTGGTTTTTATGCATATCTTAAAATGAATTCTTTTTCATTTATTTTATGAAAACGATAATAGCTGGTGATCATGTCTCAATCAGAACAGATCTCTGACAAACCTTTGGCAAAACATTTACGTTTAACGCAATTGGAAACATTTTGTCCTTATTGAATATAATTCTCAAATAAATTTCAATTTTATTTCACATCCACAAGACTCCTGCCAACAAATATTCATTTTAATCTGGAGCAACCACATTTAACTCTGTTCTGTTATGAAGGAGGTTTATAAGGGGTGCCAATTGCCACGCCTTACTTAGTTTGCCTCCTTTCTTTGGAGGGGGAACTGAAAATTGATTTATTAAAAATTGATTATTTCAAAACCACAAGATTTGCTTATTTCCAAAAAGGACAAAACGTTTCTAAACAACAATTCTAAATGACGATTTCTTGTTTTGTATCTAAATCGGGTAAGTCCTAGGCCTATGTATGATTTGATATTTTTAAAGCACTCGTCTGAAATAATGCCTAATTAAATACTATGGTGTTCAACATAGCGCTGCTTTCTGATTAATTACCGGTACCTTTAATGTATGATAGTTTACATTAGTAATTAACTCAAACTCAATTAGCATAGATATACATGTTTCAAAGATGTTTAAGCATATCATATTGCCTTCATCAGTCTATACCACTGAAGGGCCTTTCACACTACTCCATTCCCCGGGGGCATCCACGGGGAATAACGGCCGGCCCTTTCACACCATGAACGCTTTACCCCCGCTCTGCCCCGGCAAATCGGCATACCCCGTGGAATAGCCACCCCTGCTCTGGAGTAGGGGTAAGCAGTAAACCCAGGAATTTTTAATCTCCCGGGGAATAACTGGTAGTGGGAAACGAAAGCGGGTTTTGCTTATCCCGGTTTACGTGGCCGGACAGTGGAAGGTCAGAGAGCAAAAGCCAAACAGTCGAGGTCAGGAAATGCGCGCGAAATAAATTGCGCGGTCTGCATTATAGTTGTTTGTTTTTACAGATTTGTACTTAAAATATTTATCATGTTTGTTGCATTTTGCAGAAATCAAAAATCAACTTCAACATTATCTCACGTTATATTTTTGGAAAAAATTAACAGTTTTTCAAAGTAATGATTTTTATTGGGTTAAATTTAAAAATGGTTTGAACGAGGGGAAAATGTTAGTATCCGTCTCACTGCAGTTAAAATAGTATACAGTACAATAAAGGTACCAGTCTCGCGGTTGACAATTCACGCACCGCATGCTCGATCGAATGCACAAATATACGTACATTAATACACACATTTGAGCAACATGTATGTCGTCATGGGTAGCCATTTTGTTAAGTGGTCGTGCACGCATGAGTGCGGCTATAAGCCAGGCACTTCGTGTCTGACGTCACCGTGTTTGATCAGGTATTGCGCGGCGCCCAGTTGAGAACCCATTTCTACAGCAGAATCTTACGGAGAGGTTAATAAAATTCAAACAATAAACAGGCATTTTTTGTTGCAAACTGATGTTTTATACCTACCTGTTTACAATTAGTGAGTGAAATACTGCAAACACTGTGACTCGATATAAGCACGCACACGTGTGCATATTGTTTATATGTTTGCAAATGGGTTCTCAACTGGGCGCCGCGCAACACCAGATCCAACACAGTGACGTCAGACATGAAGTGCCTGGCTTATAGCCGCACTCGTGCACGCATGGCATACTGGGATTGCACGCTTCCGGATAGCTCCGGCGATGACTTCCGCTAGCCAAGAAATACACCGCGGTTTGACATGATAGTGTGAAACGTGCAAGCGGACCCCCGTGGAATAAGGACCCAGGGAATACGCGTGCGGGGATAGTGTGAAAGTGCGCCGGGGTAACAGTGGGGCAAAAAAACTCCCGGGGCCTCCCCGGGGTTGTATTCCACGGGGATAAGAGATGTAGTGTGAAAAGGGCTTGATAGGCAACAGCGACAAACAGTAGACAAGTTACCATTCTCAACACTGAGCAATGTGCTGTCATTTAAAACAATATGCCACGGGGTTAAAGCAACATTAATTATGTGGTTGGGTGTCCTTGGATTACCAGTGCAAGCAATACTTCGAGTAAGAATGCCCTTTAAATTTATTTAAAACGCGTAAAACTTTAACATTGATTAGCACAGAAACAAAACCCCATCACTCTGCCATTTTCCCCTTTAAATAACGGACATCTTTCCCCAAGAGCACCACTTGTACATCACTTGTGGTACCCAAAATACCAACCCAGTTAGTTTTTGTCCGTGATGATAGGAAACATTGAGCAATAAAAACCCATCGCCCCAGGAGACGATTCAATGCTAACTTTACCCTATAGATGTGCTCTATGTCGATACTATAGGAAATATGATCCGAGCAGTAATGGACATCGCCATTTAGGAATAGAAAAAAAATGAGATTGAAGAAAAATCTGTAGTGAATGACAGTAGCGATGAGTACGGTACTAAAAATGGGTGTTTTTAGCGATGACGATAGCTAGCAAAGGCGTTTGACCACAAGTAGCTGGACCGACCCCGTAACAAATCCAACTAGACTTAAGTGTTTGTCATATGACAAACACATAGGTGTTCGGATTTTGTCAGGGTAGTATTGATTACGTCAGAATGTTTTTGTAAATATTTTTGACAATGAACAATCTGTACAATGGTGCAAAAACTGTGAATTTACCTGTTGTGGTTGTTGAGATATGATTTTTTTTAATATTAAAATTTGACTTCCGGTTTGGACAGGAAGTAAGGTCAAATTGGGGTCATCTTTGTGTAAACATGTTTCGATAATTAACAATCTATACAATGGCGCAAAAAATGTCAATTTACCTCTTGTGGTTGTTGAGATAGGATTTTTTTTAATATTAAACTTTGACTTCCGGTTTGGACAGGAAGTAAGGTCAAATTGGGTCATCCTTTTGTAAATATTTTTTGACAATTAACGATCTGTACAATGGTACAAAAATTGTGAATTTACCTCTTGTGGTTGTTGAGATATGAATTTTTTGAATATTAAACTTTGACTTCCGGTTTGGACAGGAAGTAAGGTCAAATTAGGGTCATCTTTCTGTAAATATTTTTGACAATTAACGATCTGTACAATGGTACAAAATTGTGAATTTACCTCATGTGGTTGTTGAGATATGATTTTTTTAAATATTAAATTTTGACTTCCGGTTTGGACAGGAAGTAAGGTCAAATTAGGGTCACCTTTGTGTAAATATTTTTCGACAATTAACAATCTGTACAATGGTGCAAAAAATGTCAATTTACCTCTTGTGGTTGTTGAGATATGATTTTTTTTAAATATTAAACTTTGACTTCCGGTTTGGACAGGAAGTATGGTCAAATTGGGGTCACCTTTTTGTAAATATTTTTGACAATTAACAATCTGTACAATGGTGCAAAAACTGTGAATTTACCTGTTGTGGTTGTTGAGATATGATTTTTTTAAATATTAAACTTTGACTTCCTGTTTGGACAGGAAGTAAGGTCAAATTGGGGTCACCTTTGTGTAAATATTTTTCGCCAATTAACAGTCTATACAATGGTGCAAAAAATTTCAATTTACCTCTTGTGGTTGTTGAGATATGATTTTTTTTAAATATTAAACTTTGACTTCCGGTTTGGACAGGAAGTAAGGTCAAATTGGGGTCACCTTTTTGTAAATATTTTTCAACAATTAACAATCTATACAATGGTACAAAAAATGCCAATTTACCTCTTGTGGTTGTTGAGATATGATTTTTTTAAATATTAAACTAGATTTTTTTAAATATTAAACTTTGACTTCCGGTTTGGACAGGAAGTAAGGTCAAATTGGGGTCACTCACAACTCGTGTTTCATCTACTTGTTATGTTCTAAGTATATGCCAAGTTTCAAGTTCATGTGAAGTTTGCAAGTATGTGTTTTTTTGTAGACAATCTATGGGGAGGAGAAGAAAAGGAAAAAAAACTAGAGCTTAAGTGTTTGTTTGAACAAACACTAGGTGTTCGGGAGGAAGTAAAGGTCAAATTGGGGTCAACTTTATTTAAATATTTTTTGACAATTAACGATCTGTACAATGGTGCAAAGATTGTGAATTTACCTCTTGTGGAAGATTTTTTTTAAATATTAAACATTGACTTCCGGTTTGGACAGGAAGTAAGGTCATATTGGGGTCACCTTTGTGTAAATATTTTTTCGACAATTAACAATCTATACAATGGTATAAAAATTGTGAATTTCCCTCTTGTGGTTGTTGAGATATGATTTTTTTAAATATTAAACTTTGACTTCCGGTTTGGACAGGAAGTAAGGTCAAATTGGGGTCACCTTTTTGTAAATATATTTTGGCAATTAACGATCTGTACAATGGTACAAAAATTGTGAATTTACCTCTTGTGGTTGTTGAGATATGATTTTTTTTAATATTAAACTTTGACTTCCAGTTTGGACAGGAAGTAAGGTCAAATTGGGGTCACCTTTTTGTAAATATTTTTTGACAATTAACGATCTGTACAATGGTATAAAAATTGTGAATTTCCCTCTTGTGGTTGTTGAGATATGATTTTTTTCAATATTAAACTTTGACTTCCGGTTTGGACAGGAATTAAGGTCAAATTGGGGTCACATTTTTGTAAATATTTTTCGACAATTAACAATCTATATAATGGTTCCAAAAATGTCAATTTACCTATTGTGGTTGTTGAGATATGATTTTTTTTAATATTAAACTTTGACTTCCGGTTTGGACAGGAAGTAAGGTCAAATTGGGGTCACCTTTTTGTAAATATATTTTGACAATTAACGATCTGTACAATGGTACAAAAATTGTGAATTTACCTCTTGTGGTTGTTGAGATATTATTTTTTTAAATATTAAATTTTGGTTTATTGTAATTCGATATCTGATGACCTAATCATGACGTCACAATTCGTGTTTCATCTACGTGTTAAGTTCTAAGTATATGCCAAGTTTGAAGTTCATGTGAAGTTTGCAAGTATGTATTTTTTGTATTCAATCTATCCGGAAAATAAGTAGAAAAAAAACGAAAAAAAAACGAACAAAAACAATAGGTGTTTCGGGTACATACCCGAACACCTAATTATATGTGGGCCAACCGGTATGATAACGTCTGCCATATATTCATCGACATATGGTTTTATCTGTGTAATTTGTTCTATATGATATTAGCGGCTTATACGAACTATAAAAAAATCTCTTCTTCAAACATGTGTCAATTATTTATTGATAAGATTTAAATGACATTCGATGACAACATAAAAAGTCCCAATGATTGGTAGAGAGCGGGTCATATGATTATGTTACATCATGTTCCTGTCAAACGGAATACAGTACCTATTCTTCATTAATCGTGTTTTCCTGTTCAAAAAAGAACATGAATATATAGTAAAGTATAACTTGTGGGTATCTTGTCAGACAGCGGTGTCCAGTTTTCTTCAGAGAAAAATCGAAGTCTGTCACCACGTTGTTTTTTAACCCAGATTGTTATATTCAAGTTGAGCGGAACTTGTAACTTAAACGTCAAAAATATGGATCGATTAGGAAACGAATTACGTGAGGTACTTCAAGTCTTAGTGTTCTATTTTACGGTTTCGTTTTTAGGTACTTAGAGCCGAAGCAGTCTGTATCGATCTTTAAAATATACTTCGAGGGTTGGAATCGATTCTTGAATGTAATTTCAAAGAACAATATTTGTAAAAACATTTGACTAAGGGTTTAAAGAGATGTTTGCGCTAAAACACGGTTCTTCAATTATGGTTGTTGTCAAGCAGTGCAATGTCTTTGTGTTTGTCTACCCTAGTTGCTATAATCAGGAACACAGCCACCCAGTTAAAACTGTTAGTTGCCTTACCGGGTTCGAAGTAAAGGTTACTCCAGGTTACTTGATACTTGCAAGATAGGATTCGATCTCTCAGCCACAGAAAAATCTGATTTGCAAATGGGAAAATCATCTGAAAATGATCCGAGTAAGTAAATCCGAGGAGAGCGTTAGAGGAAATAAGCGGTGCCTTAAGTCTAAGGTTTTGTATGTGATATGGGTAAATGATATCCTGAATACAGCACGCTGACTAAACAGCGTTCAACAATACCAACACAGATGTTCTGTAAGCTCAATTCTAAAGAAATCTTAAAATTGGTTTAAAAATATGCCAGTAAAATGTGGTGACCTCATTTCGTCACAAAGATAGTCAAAATAAAATTTCCATCTATTTTAAAGGCCATAGGCCTATTAGTCTTCCCCTGTAAATGTTTTGACATTCTGTGCTATCAGCAATATCTAAAACGTGGATAATAAGCGGTTATCCATTTTGACTATTCACACTCAGAGATAGAACGACTACGTTGGTTTTATACCAAACACACTTCTGCTTATGACTTAATAGTTAAAATCTTTCCAATGCAGTTGTTTCAACTCTATGATCGGTCAATGATCGGTCAAATTTATGGCTTCCGTAATTTTAATTCTGGCTGGCTATATATTTGATCCATTTGAAGTAATTATATGAATGACTTCGCATTATAGTATCATTCAAATAAGCCAAACATTAATAAATACACATCTTAACATCTCACAATACACTGGCTGTTAGATTATCCAATATTACACAACGTCGAGTCGATAGATAAATAAATAGGCCTAAACCAACAAAATCTTTACGTCATAGAAAATAGATCACAATTCAAACTTCTGCGTACAAATTGGTAGAGCCTACGAACAGAAAGCTGCTTTGAGAAGTGTTCGTGAATAGAACCTCAGTCTCTTAATTAAGCAAAGCTATTAACTTTATTTCAATATCGTAATAAAACAAAATGTCCTTATATCATTGATACAACATCGGCAGGCTGAAACATTCGTACATACTCCGTTGACTTGCAGGTACATTGTCGTGTCTGGTAACCAACAGATCAATATGATTTATCCAATGAGATCGATTCGTTCCCGCTGGGTGGTCCAGACTAACAAAACCAGGGTGAATATGTGTGCGCAAGGGAATCTATATTAATGAGTCGATGGTGATTAGATCCTGCGGGTATACTCACCCTCGTTCTCACAAGAAACGATTTACTGTCTACACTACATATTGGAAATACTGAAGACTTAAATATGAGATCAATACACTTCCGGAAGACCTAGGTCCAGTCTTAATTCTTAACTTGTCCTACAGGCAAACGGCGTGTACAATCCGTCATGCAGTTTCCAAAGCCCAAGCTTAAAGCGTATTAACATCACCTTTGGAACGTTGTGCAAAACTTGTCTTCAATTAGGAAACAGCCCTATCAAGTGTATCTTAGAAATTTGGGACAAACTTACAAATTGAACGACAGGACGGCAAGAACATGTGAGCGCGTGTGGGTAGCGCGATGCCGTTAAAGGAGGGTGTACATTACCTTAAAAGAATCCAGTGACTTATTTCCATATTAAAATTGATACCAATATTCTGAAGGCACATTCACTATTGTTTCCTGAATGACATTTTGGAATAAGCTCAAGATATATTGCCAGTGTTTGGGCTGATTTGACGCTTAAAAATAGATTTAAAGGTTGAATTGCTATTTTTCTGGGGTTAAGGAAGTTGTTAGCTTTCATTTGAGACATTGAATGAAAAAATCCATCAAGGATTAGTACCAGTAAATTAAAAACTCAAATTAATAAAATGATGGGTCACTGTTTTAATCCTCAGCTTGCACGTGACCACACAATTTATTGTAAATAACAGCCGAGGGCGTGTGCAGTCTTCCGAGGGCGTGTGCAGTCTTCCGAGGGCGTGTGCAGTCTTCCGATAGGCCAGCGCGGCTGTCAATCAGAATCAAGTGCGTTTTAAATATTGCTTTTATGTAGTTTTCGACATCCGAATTTTATGGGTATTTTTGTTCGTTTAATAACGATATTACCTATATCAAAATTCGCTTTTTATTTCTTGGGTCTCTTGAGCCAAACACGGGCGATATATCACATGTCGGTGCCAGTACATTTCTGTCTACACATCTCTGTAAGTGTTTTAATCTATACAAATTATGCTCATTCCTTTGTTAACACAATTTTAATGCTTCCTGGATTCGGAGTTGTACGAACATCAGAATGTATTTTGCATGACAGAGAAATAAAAAAGCGTATTCCTACATATTCTACAATCTAGGATCATGAGGGAGGAGACACTTTCCCATTTTTTATTTATTTAAAAGATTTATTTTGTATTTTTTTTTTTTATCGTCATGCGTATTATATTAATGAACCATCTTAGTTGCCAGCCTGGACCCACCTTAAGAGTGCAACATACAGACTAGGCCTATATTGAGGTATACATTATTTGCTTGTATCTGAGCGGCGAATGCGTTTTCTCGCCCCATGATCCTTTGCTTTTCCTTTTCCCTATAAATGGATATGTATTTTTGTTTGTACCTTGTCAAAGCCTCTGATGAAGGTCCGGTTTGGATCGAAAGCTAAGGCCACCCTCCCGATTTATTTTATTTATTTATATATATATATATATATATATATATATATATATATATATATATATATATACGGGTAGCGAGCAAAGAAAAATTGGCTGATGCCGGACTCGAACCCGCGACCTCTCGATTACCGTACGAGCGCTGTTGGTGGGCGGTCCACTTATGCCAATTATCTATTGCTCTGTATGTGTGTATATATATATATATATATATATATATATATATAAATATATATTACTGGCCTATGGAAACATAATGCCCAACTTTTTGACATCACTTTTCCACCTTTCAAATGGAAATTTGTGTTTTTTGATTTTTATAAACACTTTTGGTCTATATGCTAATGACAATATGCATATTCATGTGATGTCACAGCAGGATTAGATGCAAAATCATTGTTGATTTATTCATAAACGCAGACTGAATTGTTGTGTTTTTGAGATAACCACGGTTATAGGCTTTGATTGTGTGCACTTTTAGTGCTGCGGTGACACTAAGTTCCTGTTGTATTCTCACAAAACAGCGCCCTCAAGTGTCAATGATCATCATGAACATTTTACACATTTAATCAGTACACTCAATCTTAACTTTATGTCAAACATAAATTTCCAAGTTTGTTTCTAGTTTAGCCAATATTATTTTGTTTACAATTATTGTTTGTATGACCCATTCGCGTGTGTAAACCAATCCTACACTGGTTGGCGTTCATTGTAATGTAGACAAATATTACAATGTATATGTACACTCCATAATTAGAATTATCTTTAAAAAAAAAAGAATAATTAAAGGAGAAGAAAAACCGGCAATACATTTTGACAGAAAAAGTACATCCTTCCAACCGGAAGATTCCAATTCAGACTATCGGTAGACAACTCTTTGCAGACATTTCTCAATCTGCCCCCAAACTCTCAATTTGTTTTGGTTCACCGTACATGTATAATTGAATTGTATGCTTTTTGTTATAGTATGCATGTTTCTCTTTTCAACGCTAGGATGAAACATGACTTAATTTAATTACTTAACTGAATATTTTAGTGAGATACAAAGTACCTTGCAGGTCTATGTTTTAAGCCATCCGATTAATACCATACCGCCAGCACGCAAGTGCGTTCCTTGAGTTTTCTTTATCGCCAAGCACGGTTCACCTTTTAAGGAATTACAAATCCCGGGGGTGTAATTTACAATTGGCTGGAAAATAAGGTCGTTGAACTTTAAGGAATGTTAATTAATCCAATGTACACAGCCAATCATCACGCATTCTGGTTTGACTAATCAAATCAAATTTTGATGGGAAGTTGCAGAACTATTAATGACGAAGTTTTGCATTTGTTGAGATCGCCAAGCTTCATCAGTAGTAGCCGGAGATGGGTTGGGGTTTGGGTTTGGGTCGGGGGACCATGCATTCATGTCAGCACATTTGTACAAATCTTTGACCTATTACGCAGAAACAAACAGTTGGTTTCATCCCAATTTTTGTACATACGAGGCTTTGACGGCATTACGTTGATAAAACATGGCTTTACCTCATCTACTTACTGTAAACTATAAACACTGTGATGTTAAAAACTACACCTATTGTCTTCATATTGGTCATCACCCAATATGATGACCTTGAACAAATGAAGTTGATACCATTAGTTTTCTTTTAATACCACAGGTTTTGCAGATAAGTAAGAGGGCTAGTATACAATATTATAAAGGCCTATATATTGAAATAAATATAAATTTCGGTAAAAATGTGTAAAAACATTCTCAAAATGTTTTTTTAAATGTGTTCACTGGAGAATGAATAAGTCCCATTTCTATGAATATTGTCTGATGATGCAAATAACAAGCATATGGTGACCTTTTCAAAATTCAAATGGTTCGTTCAGTTCCTGCAACTATACTTAGAGGAATATTAGCAAATATTATTCTTTTTAGACATCCAGTTTATAGATGATGACTGTCTTATAGTGACCTTTTCAATCTGGTATCTAGAGTCTAGACTTGTTCAAATATTTTCATTTCCTGTGAAATAAATGAATTCCTACCACGTATTGCTGATATAGATGTATGGAACATTCACTTCCAATTTAATCTGAAAAAACAAATATTCTAACTAACACATGAATTCGTGCCTTTTAACTGCCAATGGGAAATTCTAAAAGCATTTTGATTTCCATATGCAGAATGTCAACTTTAATCAAGATTTACATGTTTACGATTCATCTCTTCAAACAGGTAATGGATTAGCCATGATGAAAGTACACTTGCTATAACTAGGATACGTACATTCAACCAACTACAGTATTTCCCCCTTATAATGCATGGTTCATTTACCATAACGGTTCAGATCTCAGAATCAATTCATATTATTTCTCCACTGAGATATTCAATACCACATGTTATTGTTTTGTGATATCTGCCTCGGTGTATGGCGTCATTTATTACGTATATCACCATGGTTGCAAGCTAATTCTAGTAATCAATATGTTTTGCTCGAGTTTCCGCTCAATATTTGTAAGCACGTTAAATCTAAATATAGCAATAATACTTAATGTTTAATGATAAAGTCCTCTAGGTGGTTCACACGAATAATTTCTTGAGGCCACAAAAAATAAGTGTCCAATTTTTGGTCAGAGTTCAGCTTTAAAAGTGTGTGATGACGCGGCTTTTTTCTTTTCTTTTTAGATTATTTTTTTTGGGGAACCTATGTTTAAGCTACCGGTATTATACACTATTGGTTATTTTGGCAAAACTCCTTTTAAATGTATCCTTAATTTATTAAAATCAAGACATACCTTAAACAACCAACTTGTGAACGTTTCAGCTTTTTACATTGTGCATTTACCTCAAAAATAATGAAATTATTATTAATTCCAATTTTTCATAGGCCATTCATTTGAATGTCGAATGTTTGTCCCCGGAGGAAAAGAAACAGTAAGCGTTGATTTATAACTCAGAAGCTGATCTGAAACAAAAGAAACACTTAATTTAAGCACTATTACATTTAAAAACTAAACTAGGTGAAGCGTGTTGGGACCAGAAACCAGATACATTTTTGTTTGTTTTAAATTCCATGTTGAAATAATAACAGTACTTCCTGTTCCTGAGTGAGCTACAAATATTGATTCGCTATGACTCAGAAATGAAATAAAACTTAACCATACATTCTCTGTGTAGTTGGCACTCAGGTGATCATAATAGTGAGATGTTGAGATGCCTGCTGAGGCATCAGCCAAACACAAATACCTCATCATGCTGCGGCCAAGCCTCTTTGTCTGATTTCCTACACGTCTATACGATCACAGCGCGCCAGTACGATCAATACATATAGACCAGCCTATTTTCCTCTCAGCCTCCCAGGTTTGGTGACGTAAATTTTAATCTTACACAACATGATGGGTTATAAGGGTTAATAAATCTATATCATACAGCAACGATAATATCTTGATAAAACACATGTTTATTTGAATTAAAGTAAGGCTATTGCGCAAACAAGGTTTTTTCCCCCTCTGGCGATCTCTCCTTCTGTGACATTCTTTACGTTTTAATATTATTATTATTATTATTATAGCATATTTGAAGAATTTACAGTCGAGTACCACAAAATTAATCAATTCTAATTTGAAGTAGAGCCAGAATCACACACATAGGCCTTATGTAGGTAATGATAAATGAACGTGTAAAGTATTTCCGTTTACATTTTTGATAAATTCCTTTAGAGGAATAATCCTTTATTTCACTGTGTAAAATTAGCATAATTTCAAGGAATTTAGAGGTTGTTTTACTTGAGTGCTATAACATTGTAGGTATTGGTAGGCTAAACTAAATACATAATCTGAGGGTATTCTGACGAAAATCAAATCCTCGTGGCTATTTTATCGTGACAAACTGCACATGTGGGATAACTGTTTTTTATTGAATTAATATTTGTATTGCTGTGTATGTGATGACGTGGCATTCTATAGATATCATTATACGGTCAATGAACTCTAATGAACTCCTGATCGTGATATCATATATTACACTGGATATTAAGAACCATCCGATTGGCGAATTATCCGTCATGTCCCAATTGAATTAAGATAAAAACTTGGAAACCTTATGTTTGTTAGCAAATACTGCATGATCCGGATAATAAGACGAGCATGAAGTCGGTAATTTAGCACAACGGGTTGCTGAGACCGCACGTAACCATTACACACCAGTGTGATTATTGATCGCATGCTAGGTTTATGCAGCGTGTTACGCGTGCTTCAAGTCGCATGGATTTGACTCCGAATCTACTACTGTGTTCCCGCAGTGGTACGAGGGCCTTCCTGCAAATTCTCGAGTACTTGTCACTTGTCACATCACTTGCAATCTTGGCAGCTTCCGTTTGTGAGCTTCGTAAGCTTCCTGGGTGATATAAAAACATCCCAGACGATGAAAACAGCATAATAGACAGCCTCCTCAATATGACGGAAGAATCTGTCTCGAGGAATTTGTCTTCGCCGGCAGCTCTCATGATATGCTTCATACAGTATAGTATAAATGCTAAAGGAAGACACTTAAACCAGATACAGCCACACGCGAATTTGTAGCCTTACAATTATAGTCCAATCTAGATTTTGCAAGTGCATGGCTAATAAAGTAATGGTATATGTTTCATAGTTTTTATTAGAAAATGTTATTTGGGGGAAAACGAAAATAACACCAGAGGTCTATACATAATTACTATGGAAAGCACCTGTGACGTCAATACACGGAACGTTATCGTGAAAAATGTATTCTTATAAAGTCTGGTTTCCCTAATAGTCGTAATGAACGCAAACAAGTCGCAGACAGCATCGCCGTTTATGGAAACACTTCGTCTGCGTCCATCGCAGACTCTTCAGACCAATGCAAACACAATCGGCAAAGTTGAAAGTTGAAGCAAGTTCTTTGACGACTGTTTGCGTCGATCGCAGTGTTGGCCCATACAAATACATATGCTGGCATGCTGTACACCCAACGATGTCCTGCCCAGTTGAGTGTCATGGATTTGGCACATTTTCTCATTAACTCGTAAATAAGACAATAAATGTCAAAAAAGAAGCTTGAAGTCGCCTGTCCGGCTTTAAGATAACATATCACCAAAAATGTCATTTTGTAGGAACATTTTCGATCGATGGTTCAGCAAACATTTTGTTTGAATTTTTTGGGTTGAATGACGTCAGGAATTTGCGCGACGTTGCCTCTCCTAGACAGTCAGTGTTTTGAAGTCGGCGACGCTGTCTGCGTTAATAACGACAATAAGAAAACAATTAGCAATTATATTATTTTCTAACACCCATTTTATAATTTTTTTTTTAATTTCAGTTAATTCATTTTTGTTAAAGGGAAGGTAGTTAACAATAAAATGCCTTCAGATCGTTTGTATTCATTCTAATATGGAATTTAGGGAAGGGTACTTTCCGACAACCTTATTTGACAATAATTTCACTCTTCTTAAAATGACACCACCTCAGACTATTATTTATTTATGAAAAAGATTAATACACCATCATCAGTTTTACACCTAGGTCTACATTAATTTTTGACCATTATTTTTATTGGATGTAACTCTCTACCTTATCTTTAATTCCTAGGAAATAGTCCTTTGTGGATGAAAGTACCACCTAAACTAGACTTTTAATGAGGCAAAACGTGATGTGCCTCGCACTAACATTATAGTGGTACCCCGGCCAACAGGCAAATAGGCCCTACATACACTTGTATTAGGTACTGTGGTGGGGACCTGGGAATTTGCTTCGGTTAGAAGCCCTTAAGTTTTTAATGGAAGTTTGAATCTTTCAGGGGCACCAGGGAAACAGCCTGTTCGTGCCCTCCTGCACCCCGTATATACACCACTAACAAGCCTAATTGACGTATAGTCAACTGGGTACCAACTAAAATTTTAAAACTCATCAGTAAATGCTGGCATCACATCTATTCACCATTAGTTAATAAGGTAAGGAGATACGTAGAAAGGTAACGCACAATTGATCGCTTACATCCTATGGGGGAATTGGACGCCTCATGCCCCTGGACCATCACAACCGGTTTCCATCAATCTTTCACGTAATTTCATCAGGTACTGAATCATGTTACCGAATGAGGTGGATCCAGGGTCCGCGACCAGACCATTTTTTTCACCTTCATCTGGAAATACATCTTCCTGAAAGACGGGCAGATTGGTTTGACCGACTGAGATTATAGTGCCGACACTAGAGGACTTTGTGTAGAAAAAACCCAAACATTTCTCACTTTGAGTTTTAGCCTATAATTAGATCATTTGTAGGAAAACACGTTATTTCTCTCTTGATTGGTTTAACTTTTTAAGGTTTTTATGGTCGAGTCTTTATAGGGAAAAAGTACCCTTTCCTAAATTCCACATAGGTCTAAGAATAAATACAACAAATAAATGACACAAGGTATAGCTGAAACGATCACAGGCTGTAAATCCTGACTGACACAGATAGTGAGCATACTCATAGAAATGGTTGTTTCAATATTTAACCAGGCTTGTTTAACAACTTGGAATGAACAGCACCAGAAAATGTTCTGTGACGTGAACTTAATATTCAATATAACGTTGTGAGTACGGACATAGCTGTTTAAGTTACGGTACGTTTTTAGTTTCAGCGCGGGTTCGGGATTTTCCAAGTCCCGTTTTTGGGGTGTTGGAGTGGACATGAAACCCTTTTTTGGGGGTGGACATGAAACCCTTTTTTGTGGGTGGACATGAAACCCTTTTTTTTGGTGGACATGAAACCTTTTTTGGGGGTGGACATGAAACCTTTTTTGGGGGTGGACATGAAACCCTTTTTTGGGGGTGGACATGAAACCCTTTTTTGGGGGTGGACATGAAACTCTTGCAATGCTTTAATTATTGTCGCTATTTTCTCTTTGTTTTCCTTGCCACGGTCACAGTTCATTTATCCTCACTATGTTTACACAAATCTAGGTACCTTTACTGACAGACGGTTGCTTTTATCGATAAAACAACCGAAAGAAGCCAGCTTTAAACACTGAACTTCTGTGTTCCTTTCTCTATTATATGAATGAATCTAGAATTTAAACACTTGTTTGTTAATATGTTGGATTTCTCACAGCATAGTAGGCCCCTATTTTCTGTGACCTATAGGGATCCGATTGAAACCTTAACCTCACTGTACCCAAGCTTGAGTTGTCAGATATTCCCTAGGCAAGTTCGTGCTGAACATCTTAATCATGCAGGGTCAGTCTCTATTGTATCAAATGTGTTCAGCAGGAATGAACTTTTTTAAATTAGGGGCATCATAGGAATAATATTCTTGATAAATATTAACTATTTGTTGTAGTGGCATATGTTTCACGCACAAAAGATCATGTAAAATCATATGATACGGGATTTAGAAAATCAGTATTTTTGCGGGGGAGGGGGGTTGCGAATTACCAGAACAAAAATAGGATCCAGCAATATTACTTGGATATATTGTTAAGCTCATGCTAAGATTCACCGGGACATAGGATATTCAACTTCGAAATTTCGCTTCCCATAAACCATGATGCTCATATATAGGAGCACTCAAAGCAGTAGGAAAATCATTTAATGTACAGGCCTACACCAAAGGCGTGAACCGCATCACTATTTCTGGCGTATAGCCCTCAAATGGTACATTATGGTGTAGTCTGGCACCTAAATGCGGTACAATTCCTCTACACGTACCAAAATGTGCATCTTAAGGAAATGTGCATCTTAAGGAAAATAAAAATATTAGAAAAGTGCTGAAGAGGCAAAGCTTCGCACAGTCTGATCTGCTTTCAGGAAACGTCCACCAAGACTATTGGCAAAATGTACCAGAATGTATCATTCTGGTACATTATGGTGCCTATGATCAAGATAAAAACACAAGGCTATGTGTGCTTAAATAATTAGGTGTCTAAATGAATTGATGACGGGTCCCACTGTAAATTAATTTGAGGTTATAAAACATTTAAATTTTTACCCTGGAAATATCAATACATGTTACAATGGTATAACAACTGTTTGCACACCTTGACACAGGTACATATCTAACTGAGATGTCTCATCTAGAAAACCCCCTCTCCCCTGGAAATCGCGCCCCCAAAATGATTCCAAGATAGTTCTTGTTTTACTTCAACATCGTATTAGAGTGCGGTGTGTACCTCAGGTTTTGCACACGAATGCAGACGACCTATATTCTGCAGAAGAGTCTCCGCTGGCCACATAAAACTCCCAAAAGAACCGCATGTGGCCTGCAGTGTGACTATGCACGCATGGTATAGAGTTTCTCTCCATAATACCTGCCCCAACGGCTGCAGCTTTTTGTGTGAAATACTTCAGCATGTAACAGCCGTTGGGTTCGCGTGTGGCAATGCCTAAAAGCGTGACCAGCATGACACCTATTAATTTTCTTGATGCAACACGACTTAACAAGT
Source organism: Zoroaster sp. YZ-2022 (assembly GCA_029582265.1). Taxonomy (NCBI): domain Eukaryota; kingdom Metazoa; phylum Echinodermata; class Asteroidea; order Forcipulatida; family Zoroasteridae; genus Zoroaster; species Zoroaster sp. YZ-2022. Next base: position 439,072 of record CM055832.1, read on the forward strand.
TGATATCATTATTACCATTTTGGTAATCGATACCCCGTTTCTTACTTGGACGATAACTCTATTGTCATGACTATATTCACACATAATGCATCACGAAACTGAATACATAGCCACTGGGATCGACTAGTTAATATCCATATAAAAATAACACAGAAAAATGTGCTCTTCATAATGACAATGTAAAATATAAGTCACTGAAAATGATGTAAAAAATTATGAAAGTTTATTCAAAATATCCGACAAGACTCATTCTTGGAAATTAAGCTTCCATGAATAATTTTGCTAATTCAGTTGAGTTTTGGGTAATTACTTGTTCGTGTAGGCTATACCATACATTAAATCACAAGCCATTGGTGAAAGTACACAACGTGCAGACTCACGTATCACAAGAATGCAAGAGTAACATCTTAAGAAAAATCATACACAAATAAAAATAAAAAAAACCTACAGAGATTGCTGAAATTCGAACTGGTGGTAATATATCCGACCCAAGTACAGAGAATCCCTTAGGAATATACTTTGGAAATGTTCCTTTCACGACAAATATTCCAGAATGCTTTTTGCTAAATTTGTGTGGTCGATTTACAAATTGGAACAACTCTCTAAAAGCTCAAAATAAAATGGCTAGCCAAGATGCATATTATGACAAAGGGATGGGTGCATGTAGACATATAGGTCTACATGTACGTTTTTTCCTTAGTGAGGGAGGTGGTATTTTGTTCCTTTTCGTTTTCCCTTTGTTGTTGTTGATTTTCTTTCAAACACAGACAGACAGACCGACCGACAGACACAATTATTTTGACGGACGTAGAAAGGAAACCAGAGTACGCATGATATGACATAGGTTTTACTCACTTACGTGCGCTGTAACAAGCGTATTGTAGCTTTATGTATGGCCATGTTTAATTACATGAAATGTTTAAATAAATGTATGTTAAAGGCAAGTTTGAATTGGTAATTCAATAATATCAACATTGTTGAACTGAAATGTGAAACTTATCTGGTGTAACGCTGATACTTGATGTTACCAATCTTCCCTAGGAAATAATTTTGTCTGGGGTTGTCACTTTTAAAAAAGTGAAAACATTTCCATTTCGAAACAAGAAAGATTACTCAAAAATTCCACATTAGAATGAAAAAAACAAATCTGAATTTTATTTCACTGTTATCTAGTAAAAGAACCTTGCATATAGGTTGATCGGTTGGTTAATGTATATATCTTGATTCAACGACAGTATAAAGCATAGGGCCTACTCATAGAAGCAGTTTTGCAAACATTACCATTTAACCGTGTACCTTCTGTTTAAGATACGCATCGTGGATATTTTATTGTCCATATTTAATGTGTACTTCAAAGCCTAAATACACTTTTGATAAAAAGGTTATTATGTGTATAATTATATTTATACTTAATGACGTAACCTGGTTCGCAAATAATTACCTCAACTGATCCACGTTTCTGAGAAAAGTACAAAGGTTCATAAACAATTCTCACTGTTATTCATAGAATGTTGAACTTCCATCAGATTTTAATTCAGTGAACATATAACAAAATGATAGCCATTATGTAGAAATATTTCAAGGAATGGTTCATACCAACTTGACATGTTTTAATTTTTCGCAAGATTAGACAAGGACTGGTTTATTCATGGCCGAGTCGCGACCTGAAAACAATGAGTTCAATGTTTTTCTTCCTCCATGGTATACTGATATAGTTTGCTGTCGACAGTAATGCTGATAACATCATTGACATAGTAAGACAGACCGCATACATGACAAATTAACCCACAAGCAGACCTTATTCATTACACGATGTTATCTGTATCTAATTGAAATCCTGACAAGCTACAAATCTATATTACCAATAGAAAGTCTTCATTCATCATATGCTTAACCAATAAGCAACCTGCATTAATTACATGTCGACATTAACCAATAGGCAACCTGCATTAATGACATGTCGACATTAACCAATGGGCAACCCACTAATTAATCAATAGGCAGTCCCATTATGACAACCTTGACATCATAAACCAATAGGCAGTCCATATTCATGACATGCTGACATCATTAACCAATGAGCTGTCTGCGTTATAATTATTCTGATGTGTATACTCGCGCAACAGATAATTTTAAAAATGGCCACCTTGCCGACAACGAAATAAGCACAACTGCGTAAAAGATCACTGATAAACTACGGCGGAACGCAAATCATTCAATCATTTACCCCCTTCCAATTAGGAGTTTTTGGGTCGGAAGGAAGGAAGGAAGGAATATAGGAAGGAAGTGAGCAGTGTTCCCCCATGCAACCCTCAATAGATAGTCATGACTGCCCGCTGCAATGAAACTAGTTTTTCTTATTACAATTGTCTCCTTATGGAGTAAAGACTCAAAGCCTCGTGCACTAAATCCAAGGATAAAATAATATCAGATAACATCTTTGTCAAAATACTAGTACTACTTTGAAGAGATATGTGTTTCTATGTGTATCTAATGAGCTGTCGTGCACCAATGATTTTGAATATCATCATTGTATTACAATTAGGATGGGGTTGATTGGATAAGTAATGCATTACGCAAGAGTAAACACTATTGTGAGCACATCCTTGAGATAAAACAAATACCTGCATACCATTAAATTTAGGTCATTTCTGAAAAACATATATATATAATTCAGATGACACAGACAGGTACAATAAAGAAGAGTATGTTGTATGATTACTACATCGGAAGCAATATCATCATCTTTTCAATTCTGGCTAATTAGTTGAATATGTTTAATGCATTTTTACTAAAAGTCAAGAAAATATTGTTTCGTGTACGTCTTCACGGGCGTAAATCCCAGGGTTATATACCCCCAGTTTTTGGCCCGAGGGTGGTCCACAGGATCCTCCCTCCCCCCCCCAGAATTTTTCATGCGGTAAACAAGCGAATAATTCGTGTAAAAAAGAGGAATTTTGGTTTGTTTAAATATTTATTGTCCGTTTCTTTTTCCGTTTGGGTGGCTTCTTTATGGGCCTGCCGATTATTATTATAATCCAGTTCTTTGCTGTACATTATGCAAACAAATTTCAATAATATTCCCCACTTTTTGACACGGATTTACGCCACTGATCATGACTCAATTTATACCTGACGCACATCTTGATTTGGTTTATTCTACTTAATTCGCTCTTGCTCGAAGCACAATGTCGCACTGTATGAACTATATATGAAAGGTATATGGATTTGTTAATGATATTTTAGGTCAAAACATTCACCTTTGTTCACTTACAATATTCAATTTAATAGATATGTTGACTACAATTAATTCTGATCTACTTCAGACATAAAATAGTCATGGTGTGCCTTTCAACTGTTATCACAGAAAAGTGCAATGATTGCGGAATGCGCCTACGTATTCAGAATTAAGAGCGAATATGTATTTTTAATAGAGTTATCGTCTCTTTGTGAACTGACAGTACAGCATGTTTAGCAGGTCATGCATTTTTGTCTCTATCAATTTACATGTAGATTTCTTTTCTTTGTCGGTTCATTCAAATCAATGATCTATTTGACTCCCAAGATGAACTTTTTGGTGTATTTTCATTTTGAACGGATATATGATGTCAACAGCTTAGTACAAACAACCCGCAGGCTACGTGGGGGCAGATTTTCATATAGAGACCGGCAAATGACTAAGTCTGGTATATCTGGGCGGTCTTATATCTTGTCTTAGCCTGTGGCTCCCTTGGGGGTTCATACACACTGACTCCCCGCAAGATTGTCTATCGGTAACTGTGCCTTGTCGGTTTTTCTTTATGACAATTGATTATTTTTGTAAGTATCAGTGTCAAGATGAAAGTAGACAATCTTGTATTTCGAGTCACGAAGTTAACATCCAAAACGATCCAAAGATAGGGACATAATTGACATTTGCAATAGTTCAATGTTATTAAATTTCAAATAATTATAGGGTGTGTGCCTATCTTTCAAGAAAGATAATTATGGAAATGTACAAATAAAAGACACCCCCCCCCAAAAAAAACAAAAAAACACGAGTAGTGTAACAATACCCACTTTATATATAATAAACGAACTCATCATTTAGGTATGAAGTAAAATATTAACAATCTGTTAATTAAATTATTACTTTTATAACCAGTTTCTATAATGTCAATAATTTTAGCGGTAAAGGTTAAATATTACAACGTTCTATAAAGGTTTAAAGTTGTACGTTACTCGGTGTAATAAAGTTATACTATTAAAGGCTGCTCTGTAAATTGTTTGTTAGATAAAATAGGGCTGTTAATTTAATTTACAAAAGCAAGACTAACATAATTCGGATATGTCAGATCTCTTTATTAATAATAAGGTACAAGAAGTGATCAAGGACTAATTCACATTTACTTGTTTTACATAGGTATTTAAAAAACCGAGTTGATGAAGCAAAATGTTACCTTTTTTATATTTATAGTTCAACACAAGATCATAGTATAAATGGTATAAATGATTTTTGGATTAGTATGGAAATGAAAATAGGCTATAGCCTACGTACAATAACGGAAGGGTCATGCCTCAAATCTTAGGATCATGCATGATTTGAACATACATTTATTTTGCCTGGATTTATATTCAGTTAATAATCATCTTTCTTACCATCTAACTATTTTTATGAGTATGGAATAAATGTGATAATGAATTATATAACACATCAACATTAAATTATTGATATACAGTGCTAAAATCAGACGATGGTATACGGCGCACCTATAAAACTATCCGATGTTTGTAAAATTACAAATAATAAGGCCTATAAGTTTTTTATTTTCAACCTTTTTAGGTGTTTGGGTTGGTGCCCAAACACCTCTTGATATTGTTCGTTTTTTTTTTCTTTCTTCTTTTTCTTCTTCCGAATAAGAATTATCCACAGACAAAAACATAGTTGCAGAGTTCACAGAACCTTAAAACTTCACACATAGTTAGACCTTAACATGTAGTTGTGCCTAAACCTTAACATGTAGTTGTACACTAAGTTGTGACGTCATAGTGAGGTCATCAGATATCGAATTACACAAAATCAAAGGTTAATATTTTCAAAAAATCATATCTCATGAACCACAAACGATATTTTCACAGTTTTTGCACCATGATATAGATCTTTAATTATGTGATTTTTCGTACACAAACGTGACCCCAATTCGACCTCTCCTTCCGGTCGAAACCGGAAGTTGAAAATTTCAAAAACAAATCAAAAAAATTCAAAAAATCATATCTCATGAACCACAGAAAATATTTTCACAATCTTTGCATCATCTTAAAGACCTTGAACTATGTCACATTTCTTACACAGATATGACCCCAATTTGACCTCTCCTTCCGGTCGAAAACAGACGTTTAAATGAACAACTATTCAGAAGGACAGCCAAGTGAATGGCCTTGACGTTCTCTTACACACAGACATATCGGCCTATAGTTAGAATAGAATAGTTCGAGTTTACGAAGACCGCGCAGGTCATGATCTGCCATGCATGCACGCGCACAGTATAGTACCATGCAGCAGCAAAAACAATGGCTTCCCTGAGTGTCGGGCCCGTCTGCAGAAAATGCGTCGCAGAAAATGTACTAATTTAGCATGGAATCCAAATTGTTATCATTTTTGGAGATGAGTTTGACAAAGATTCTTTCATGTGCAAGTGGATGGAAGAAATAGACGGTATGGTTGAGTGTGATATTGCCAATGTCTAAGCGTTAGGGCTGTTGGAGCTAACGTACATAACATACGTCGCAGCTAACGAATACAGGTAATGTAGGAATTAATTTTAAAAGAATTTGAAAAATATCTGGACCTAATCAGACTACATATATTTTGTAAAATAGTTGGACTTAGGCCTATATGAAAAATATCCTTGACAATTTAACTTATGTCTTTAGACTTTTAATATCTCATTGTGATCTGTCCCTCAGTATCGTGTAGTGACAATTTAAAATAAAAATAAGATCATTCCTGGTGATTATTTTCAATAGTTACCATGTTAATACCTTGACCAACAAAATAAACTATAACCCTAACCACCCCAAATCCATCAAAATTCTGAAAGGGGCACTTTTTTGGGGAAAAAATCAGCACTGTTGAAAAATGGGATCTTTATAATGGAGTTTTATCAGATACTTAAAAGTAATACTACATGTATTGTAGTTGCACAAACATAACTTTGTACATGAGCCAAGAATATTCAACCTTTGGCGGTGTAAATAAGCATGGAAATGAACTTCAAGCTGAACTAAAGTTTTGGGTTATTTTTTCATAGTGTATACAATGAAGATGGATGCTGACCCAATTATTTATTATTTTACATGTATGGATGAATAGCCGACATTCCTAAAATTAATTACCATTCGATTTACAGATTTATGGGTACCACTCTGAGTGGTACAATTGCTTCCATGCCATTTGCAGGGCTGAGAGGAAGAAATAAGATTAAGAAGAAACAGAAACATCAAGGTAGGCAAATATTGAAAAATACGGGTAGAATGTCGCATCCGACCGACTTCACATTATTCCAGGATATTTATTTCATGAAAAATCAGCCATTTTGCTATACGATGAATTCCTCAGTCATGTCAGTCTGATGTCGTAAACTCCACAATTAGTGACCAGCACAGTCATTTGTACATGCGCAGTGGCAACTATAATAGGATCCTTCTATTTTCTGAAGGGGAGGATTTTTTAGAAGGGAAATAAAAGTGGATTTTAAAGATAGTTTTCGCTTTCTGTACCACCAAAAATCGATAGAATAATTTTTAACTGGTTAGTGGTTGCAAAGAAATTCCCAAAAACCCTTTAAAAGTGGTGGTCGGATACGACATTATTTCCAAAAATTCAATCAAGTTTCAAGTATGCAGTAAGCTTGGGCGATAACGATTTTTTTTATCCACGATATATCGGCAAACATATATTGCAATTTTCAATAATATCGCAATTCTTTTTTTGCATTCATGCATGATTGCTTTAGAGCCAATAACCACAGGTATGTACCCCTCTACAAGTGTCACAATAAATTGCAAATTTATTTGCAGAGCGTGTATGTACTTCTGATATCATCATACTTTTTAGTGACAATTTCAAAAAAAGATCATTCCTGGTGATTATTTTCAATAGTTACCATGTTAATACCTTGACCAACAAAATAACCTTGACCAACAAAATAAACTAACCTTAACCACCCCAAATCCATGAAAATCCTGAAAGGGGCACTTTTTTGGTAAAAAATCAGCACTGTTGAAAAATGGGATCTTTATAATAGAGTTTTATCAGATGCTTAAAAGTAATACTAGTTGCACAAACATAACTTTGTATATGAACCAAGAATATTCAACCTTCGGCGGTGTGAATAAGCATGGAAATGAACTTCAAGCTGAACTAAAGTTTTGGATTATTTTTTCATAGTGTATACAATGAAGATGGATGCTGACCCAATTATTTATTATTTTACATGTATGGATGAATAGCCGACATTCCTAAAATTAATTACCATTTGATTTACAGATCTATGGGTACCACTCAGAGTGGTACAAATGCTTCCATGCCATTTGCAGGGCTGAGAGGAAGAAATGAGAAGAAACAGAAACATCAAGGTAGGCAAATATTGAAAAATTCGGTTAGAATGTCGAATTGAACCGCCACTTTTTCTCATTCAATATAACCAATAAAGTAATCTTACCTACCTCGTAAGGTGGAGAACATATGGATGATGATGGACATATACTTCAAATTATTCCAGGATATTTATTTCATGAAAAATCAGCCATTTTGGTATACGATGAATTCCTCAGTCATGTCAGTCTGATGTAAATCCACAATTAGTGACCAACAGTCATTGTACATGTGCAGTGGCAACTATAATATGATCCTTCTATTTTCTGAAGGGGAGGATTTTTTAGAAGGGAAATAAAGTCCGAAAACCATCATAAAAGTGGATTTTAAAGATAGTTTCACTTTCTGTACCACCAAAAATCGATAGAATAATTTTTAACTGGTTAGTGGTTGCAAAAAAAAATTCAAAAAACCCCTTAAAAAGTGGCGGTTGGATACGAAATTCTTTCCAAAAAATTCAATCAAGTTTCAAGTATGCAGTAAGCTTGGGCGATAACGATTTTTTTTATTCACGATATATCGGCAAACATATATTGCAATTTTCAATAATATCGCAATTCTTTTTTTGCATTCATGCATGATGGCAAAGTGGAGAACATATGGATGATGATGGACATATACTTCAAATTATTCCAGGATATTTATTTCATGAAAAATCAGCCATTTTGGTATACGATGAATTCCTCAGTCATGTCAGTCTGATGTAAACTCCAGAATTAGTGACCAACACAGTCATTGTGCATGTGCAGTGGCAACTATAATATGATCCTTCTATTTTCTGAAGGGGAGGATTTTTTAGAAGGGAAATAAAGTCCGAAAACCATCATAAAAGTGGATTTTAAAGATAGTTTCACTTTCTGTACCACCAAAAATCGATAGAATAATTTTTAACTGGTTAGTGGTTGCAAAAATTTTTCAAAAAACCCCTTAAAAAGTGGCGGTTGGATACGAAATTCTTTCCAAAAAATTCAATCAAGTTTCAAGTATGCAGTAAGCTTGGGCGATAACGATTTTTTTTATCCACGATATATCGGCAAACATATATTGCAATTTTCAATAATATCGCAATTCTTTTTTTGCATTCATGCATGATTGCTTTAGAGCCAATAACCACAGGTACATGCATGTACCCCTCTACAAGTGTTACAATAAATTGCAAATTTATTTGCAGAGCGTGTATATACTTCTGAAGTAGTTTGCTTTTGTTTCTCATTTCTAAAAGCTCAAAAGACTAATGATTTTATTTCCATGGAATTTCTGACTTGACTCACAATGTCGATTTATATTTTATTGCGATATATTTGTATTCGCGATTCGCCGATATGCCGATAACTTAAATAGGTTCTCGATATTGTAATCGAATAAAAAAGTTTTCGCAATATTCGATATCGTGTTTATCACCCAAGCTTAGTATGCAGTAAAATTGTTTCAAGTTAGATGTTGCTTTTTCGTTTCTTTCTATCTATTTACCTTGTCTTGTGTGTGTATTTTTGTTAATTTTCAATCTCTTTCTGTCTACAATGCCCATTCCCCTTACTCAGTTATTCCTCTATTTCTATTAAATATTTATCATTCTTTCTTCATACATATTTAGGTCAAGATGAGGTTGAGCGGTGAGAATGCAGCATTGAACCCCAGAGAAGAAAACCGTGGTCTTCATCAGAGTTCCTCCCTGACAAACCGAGAAAAATTGAGAAAAAACTGTTTTCACAGTGCCAAACCTTGATTGCATGCCCAACGGAAAGATGAGAGGTTACTTTTGCAAATCGAAGATAAAGATCTTGTGGGTTTAGAAGTTTGCTATCATTGTCTTTGCTATAATGAGTATGTACCCAATTCTTGACAAGGCCAGATCCATCAGATGAAATACCTATTTGGTACAATGATGCATAAATAAAATTCTGTGAAGAAGTCATCCAGAAGAAAACAATGAAATTCTTTTCACAAAGTCATTACATCGTAAGTTCATCAAGTGCGTACAAGAAATGGAGGGAGTTGACTGCAGTAAGTACAGGTCCCACAATCTGAAAACTAACATGTCTGAAAAGTACATTTCCTACACTGGTAATTCATAGATAATTTACTAAGAATACAATTGACTTGGTGTACAGCCAATCTCTAGCTGCAAAAGAACTGGTAGAGACTGCAGTTGGCTCAGATACATTATGTACTGATACTGATATACACTCACTGGCCATAAGTATTGCAACATACACCAAAGTTCAGTTTGGAGAACTGTGTTACAATAAGTTATTTTATTTTATTTATACTACTTAAGACTTCTTGAAAGTGCCTGTGTTTTGAAGTCAATGTTCTTTTTTACTGTTCTTGCTCGAAAATTATGTAATACACGATCGATGAAATCAGATTAAATGATCATCTCACCTGTTACTGTAAATTGCGATTTTGAGCATGTTGCAATACTTTTGGCCAGTGAGTGTAGACAGCAGTGAAGGTGCTGGAGAAGCAGAGAGATTTTCACATGAAAGTGCCTATCTTCACACACTCTTCAATGCATCAGCTGTACTATATAATACACTTATAATGAAGAAATCACATGGCATTACAGCTACCCTGGCCATCAACTTCAGATGACTTATCCTTGCAGACTGCTTAACAAATGAGCCAGTAATTTTCAATCACCCGCTTTGTTCATCTTACACTAGGACACTGATTCCATGACCCGTTGAAAGTTTACTCTGATTGAGATAATGTTGCCCTTTAACCATTAACTTTAATTAAAACATTCTGTTGACTTTCTTTTCATGCACCAGTAAAAGTTTTTTTAAGTACCAAAGATTTAACAATACTAGCCAAATCCAATTAATGTTAGGGACTACAGGTTCACTTATTTTGTATTTTGTACTTAAGAAAAAATGTATTCTTTTCATTGCAAATTAGACCTAGAAGTTTGGATAACCTTTATCCTGTATGAAATGGATTATTATTGATGGATGCAAAAATGGATGGAAAAGGAGTATCATGACCATGACAAAATAAAGCAGAAGTGTCATTCAAAAGATAATGTTGTTTCGCATTTCCTTTATATAAATATCTTATTAATTTTGTGTTTTAACGAAGAATGTGTTTTATCAATTTAAATATTTACACAAAACGTTGACAATTAATAACCAATAATTTACTTTTTAAAGATGAGAAAAGATTCACAAATTGGTCTTTGATGTAGGTAGGGTTAGAACCAAGGTTGCCTAAAGAGGGTGGAGCTCAAGGTAAGGAGATGGGAAATGGGAAATGAAACCCCAAAATATTGAAATGAATGGACAATTTAGAAGTTTTTTACATGATCAATTAAATTGGAAAACTTGGGGGTTAGACGTTCAGGGAAAAGTTGGGTTCAGACCTTTTATTCAAGGCAAGATTTTTTTTAAACTGGTTCATTTCTTTACAATGACATCAAATATTTCCCAAATATGGAATCCCCTTTCCAAACTCTTCCCTACCTGACTGGACCGATTTGACAGATTAGGTAGGAAACATTAAAAAAAAAAGCCCATGTGAACTATTCAATTATACAAAAATCTCCATTGAAAATGTAGTTTTCTAAGAATGGCCGAAAGAGGGCGCTATTTTCATGTCATAGTTCAAATGCAAATAATCTGCCAAACTGGCAAATTTTGTGAGTGTGGATTTATATATTAGAATTTACAAGTAATTGTCTATTCTTAAACTGTTTGTACGCTCATGCCTGATATGCGTCACGAAACTCAATTTCTGAATGCATTTTCATTGCACGCTCCGTGGTCTAGCTAGTCTGAAGTCAAATCACATGCTGAACTTAACTCCATAGCCGTAGTTTCTTGTCAAGTCGCACTTGGCAACACGGATGCGAATTTTGTCATGAAACTTTTCTGAAGAGAAAACCATATTTACCAAGTTCCAACTTAATTAATGTACTTTTAAACAACTTTAGGTGATGACGTCATAACATGATGAACAACCAAACACCTTGAGAACAAGCATTCTACTCAATAGACTAACATGCTCGTGCAAGTTTTTGGTGAATTAACTATTGAAGAACCTTTCAACCTTTGTAACATTAGATTTTTATGGGAATTTGTAAGTGAATGAGGAATTGTACTGCAGAAAAAATAGCTGCCTGGCTTGACTCATTCCTGCAATGTCTCCCCATTTTAGCTGTAATAATGGGCGCTCTATTAAGGATTAGATTTCTTAAATGTTGTTTATCATAACTGGGAGAAAGACAATAATCTGATAATAAAAAGCTCTTTAATTCATAGTACACTTAAAATATGCTCTTTATTTCTGTTAAATACAAACTTATACAATGTTAACATTTTGGATTTATTTTGCATTTTTAAACAACTTTAGGTGATGACACCATAACATGAACCCCCAAACACCTTGAGTTTGTTTTTTACAAACTCTATACCTCTAGTTTGTATTTATTTTGTATTTTTTTATATTTTATTTTATTTATGTTTATTTATTTATTTATTTATGTTTATTTACTTATGTTTATTTATGTTTATTTATTAGGTGTTCGGCTTTTCAGCCGAACAACTATTGTAATTGTTCCGGTTTTTTTTTTACTTCTTCTTCTTCTCCTTAACTCTTCTCTACATCGAAAGTGCAAGTTAACAATTTCACACAACCTTGAAACTTCACACATATAAAGACCTTATCATGTAGATGAATCTAGAAGTTGTTACGTCATGATCACGTCATCAGGTATCAAATTACAAGCCATTTAAAAATGACCATTTGCTATCAACTGTATATCAAAATATACTAAAGCTATGATGTTCATAATCTGGGATCTGATAGATCAAGGCTTAGGCAACATTTGAAAAGTTAACGTCAAAATCGTCTGACATTTGCTTCCGGTCGTACCGGAAGGTCAAAGTTTTGATTTGTTTTTTTTCTTCAAAATTCCTTTTCTGGGCCAAAATCCCATTGACTTAACACACACCAGACACTCGTGGTTCTGGGGCCCATTGTTTACAAACCGCAGAGACTGAGATCGTTATCTACTGGAAAACAGCTGGCGGTCTTCACGGGGAAGTTTGCGGTTTCACAGGCTAAAGCTCTTGCAGGATAAAATATATTTTATAGATGTGTGGTTGGGCGTTTAAGCCAATAACGGATGCGCTACAATAATATTTCTAAAACCATAGATCGTATTAACTTAATACTGCAAGTACTCATTTGACGAATCTTAAGTCACATTTTAACAATGATCCCAATTGATGAGGACATCAATTACCGTCACTTCCGAACACCTTGAGTTTGTGCACAAACTCTGAATTTCTAGTTTATGTTTATTTATGTTTATTTATGTTTATTTATTTATGTTTATTTATGTATGTTTATGTATGTTTATGTATGTTTATGTATGTTTATTTATTTATTTATTGTTATTATTTATTGTTATTATTATTATTATTAATATTTTTAAATATTTTTTCAGGGGTATCCTGAAAGACTTTGACTTAAGTTACAACGTTGAATGATCAGTCCATGGGGGACAAGGTGACTAATGCACGGCTTTGATATCCCAGCAACATTTACAAGAACAAAATAGGTCGTTTGTAATTCCATTTCAGTTTATCAAATTTGCAACAACAAACTGTGTTAGGGCCCTATTTATTTACAAGACAGTGTCAATTCATGAAAACAATGACAAGGAACAATATTCAGTGAAACCTAAGAAGTTAACTTAATCCTTGGCATGTTAAGTATACCATCATATATTTCAAATATTTTTAAAATTAAATCTTCTGTTGTCTTTTAAAAAGCAGAAGCAATATGTTAACGTTAACTGGTCCAACAATTAAGCAAGTATATATATATATATATATATATATATATATATATATATATATATATATATATATATATATATATATATATATATATATATATTAATTGTAAAACTTATTCCAGCACGTGTGCAGCATTGAGCGACTGGACGTCAAGTGGACAGTCAACCCCAATCTCATTAACGATACCTTATCAAAACACCCCAGTGCCTTTCAAAATGTCAGCATTAGATGACCCGTGTTTAGTTTCAGCTATGACCGCCCACTATCTGGTCAAATTAATCGTTATCAAAAATGCCACAATATTGTTGTTTTTATCTGAATGGCTGCGTAACATTAGCTTACTTATGTTCACTTCCATACAGTTCCTTAATCAATTAGATGTACCCTCATAACATGCCGCGCGTGACTTGGAGGATATTTTTACTCATCTTTAAAACTGAAAAATTGTGCAAATCGCCAGAAGCCATCTTGTCAAGGATATAGAGTCTTTGGCTGTATCAGACGTTTTTATTACTTTACGGGTCTACCGGCCAGCCCATTTGGATGTTACCATTACCGTTAGGTTTTTCATAAGTGTGACGTACCTTGTATGAGGTGCTTTGCTTGGGGCGGTATATTAAGCACGGTGCAGGCTTTACGTGGGAACGTCAGTATGGTGCGACAAATAAGACAACAACCAGTCTTACAATCATCTGAACAAATGAAGAAACAGACAAATTATACAAAAAAGACTTACTTTCCTTCAAATCGAAGTATAGGGTTGTGGCGGATTTGTGTCACGAGTTTAATTAGGCCTTGACCTTTTTACTGGACAAGAGATCTCAACCCAGGATTTTAATTTAAACACACATCTCCTGTTTGAATTAAGTAAAATATACCAATATGTAGGTCCCCTATACGCATGTACGATCACAGCGTTGATTCTCAGTATTTATTCTCATGTAAAAGAGAGAACAAGAAGGTGTATGAAGCGGAATAAAGGTTTATTAAGAAGAACATCACCTCCTAGTTAAAATACAAGGCCCAGTGAATGCAACTGACTCGGACCTGGTCTAATGACTCGGTCTCTAAGTAAAAGGTCTCCATACACTCGTCTAATAACGCGCCATTTGAGGTGTCAATGCCACGTACGCAGGTGTGGAATCGTCGTCCTTGCCCTGAAATTAGAAGTTTTACAGGAAATGTATGAAGCCTCAGTTTCACACAATTCAATGTCAGCGCAGAAAAGAAATTGCTTATTAGGCCACGAAAAAATATGGTTGTGGTCTGGTTGTGAACATACCGGTAGTTGACAGTCTATGTTGACTGTTGGGAAAAATAAATTTGGAGGAAAAAATCATTAATTCCTATCCATAATTTGTCTGAGGTTGACAGTGGGAGACTAGGGTTTTGGATAGACTCACGGCAGCCTCAATGTGGAAACCCTAAACGAAAAATCTTCGAATCCGTGAAATCTTCTAAAATGATCGTCCAAGCTGTTCGTCAAAACAAATTGAACACATCGTTTTTGAGTATTTCGAGGAAGGGCTAGTATTGAGTTCCGTGAAATATTCTCAAAATACCGCACAAATTGTGTCTGTGCAGCAAATTATGTCACCTTAGGAATAGTATTTCTGGAATATTTGTTTTAATCAAGTTTCATATATAATATATATGCCTAGGTTTCGTGTCTCATTGAATTCACGCTACAAACACATTGAAATAATGTCTAACCACGGAAATATAATTCTAATAAAATACTCAATGTGTACAGTTCTAACCATTAGCCAGAAAATAATTTTACTAAGACAGATACCGTACTGTGAGTCTAAGACAGATACCGTACTGTGAGACTAAGACAGATACCGTACTGTGAGACAGGTAAAATTCAAGGGATATTTAATATACCACCATCTACCTAACACCAATTAATTTCCATGTAAGTATGTGATCATTTATCCTAAAAATATAAAACAATAAATATGTAAAAGTTTAAGTTAATTACGTTGTGTCGATAAAAATAAGAAATAGTTTACATATTATTTACAAATTTCTATTGGCGAACACGAGTACAGATAGTTCGTCACCCAAATTCAGACTTATTGGAGGTTAACATTTGACGTTTGGTTAGGCTACAGATGAGAACACACCATACAGAAAGCGTCAAGGTTCGTTTGATATCATCATTTACTTCAATTCAAAATAAGTCTTTGACTATTTATGCTTTTTGCGATTATCAAAGGTAAACACTGCTTTTAAGGTTGTAAAATCGTCAGCCACAAATTGTTCCAATTATTTTCATCATTTTCTCAGACGAGCAAAGGTATAATGCGCTGAAACTCACAGGTACAATCTGATACATGTACCTTAATTCCCTAAAGCTTAACCAAGTCATGTATTCAGTGACATTTCACAGAACATGCCCCAAGCAAATACAATTTCCATTTGAAGTCAATTTACAGGCTTGCTTTTATTCCAACACCCTCGCCATACCATGAGCTTCAACTTGTATATATTTTTTCCTACATCTATAGCGTGCTGAGAAATAATTCTCTTCGGACAAATAGTCGGCTGAGGATCTCAGTATAGGCAATATAACGGGTGGATGCTTAAAGACATAGCAATGATCATTCTGAAATTACAAACTGCTATAGGTCAGACTAGCCTGCGGGTAACGGGCGACTAATTACATCATGCCCGTAGACTATACCGTCTAAGGCTCTCCATTGGTTATCGCCAACTCGGTTCTTTAAGTTGTTTCTAGTTTTGTTTCAGTCCGTTTGTGACGCGATGAGACCCGCTTGGAAATCCTGACGTAATTAAAAATAAATTACATTAAAGGGTCGTGTAAGCTTTGTGACCGAAAGGTGTTGGTCTGTTGATCGTATGTAGGATGTGTTAAACACATCGACAACATAATTATGTGCTGCCTCTACATGACATCACTATATGCAGCAGGTATGTTTGTCGATCGTACGATCGATAACATCACCCCTGCAATAAATTTACATCCATTTATTCAAACTATACCGAAGATTACACATTGTGATTGGCTGGTGGGATAAATCACGTGATCGTACGTCACAGCGTGTTTAATGGAAATAATCTCACTATTGCACACAACTGATATGATATTCACTCAAGAAATCAAGATGTATGAAGAAAAAATCACTCGTCACCACCTTCGGAAAATGATACCTTGATGGTGGTGATGGTGATGGCAATAAAAACGGCGAATGGGCTGCCTGGATCCAACCGCTAATTCCATAACCTTGACGCAATTAGATCTTGCAAAGTTGTTGAACCGAGTTATTGGATGGACCAGAAATCCGTTTAGACGGAATGGCAAATCTGCCACAGCTAGCTAAGCAGCAAGTCCTTTCATTGTTTAAAACGTCAGCACGCAGCAGCCACAGATTCCCTTTAACGCAACGAAATTCACATCACTGATTCTCGACACACAAAATGGGCCAGCTCATTTTTATTCTAGCCTCGGTATAGACAAGTGGATTTGTATTGAAGAAAAACAAGATGGCTACACTACGATACAAGTCGCTTGACAATATGACGACAAAAACAAAATATTTTGGAACGTTTCTCCAAGTTTGAAGCACCTTTATTACGTAACGCATTTTTAAAAATAAAGTTATGACAATAAAAACGAGGCTCGAATCTAAATAAGTCTGGCGCCTTTCAAACTATGATTTTATTAAGGAAAATGTTATTGCAACTCAGGGAACTATACTAATATGCACTCAGCGTATTACGGATCTTGCACCTTCGGATTAATCAATATGATATTGTGTTATACAAAAAGAACAGTGACCTTTTTGTACAGAACAGACTCCAAATGAATCATCTAGGTAAATATTATCATTATATACTAAAGGGTTACATTTCATTTCATTGGCTTTGATTTTCCATCCGATCTGGGGCTACACAAATTGCTTTTTGTCTGGCTTCTTGATGTTGACTCATGTGCACAAGTGTGTTAACCTATAAATAGGTGCTTCTATTGTTCCATGCTATTGTTCAGACAACCTATGGCGTCGTTGTTCCTGTTGTCATAGAAACTGAGGACCTATCGTCCATTTTGTTTTTACAAGTCCTTGGTTTGACTAGGTAAATACAAACGCAATTGCATGTTGTATTAAGCTTTCTTCATCAACATCAGAAGAAAGAAAATTATGTTTTTGAAGTAACAACTCTTGGCTGGAAAACAAGACGATTTAATTACTACTTTTGTAGGAAGACATAAAGGCGTTATAAACAATTAAACATTTATAAGTTTTTAAGGGAATGTACAGCATTGGTAATTACATGATTACAAAATTAACTATTTATTATCCAAAAGCTTACCTGATGTGAAGTCGCTAAAGGTACCAACCATCCTTAAAAATTATTCGGAGAGAAAACACGAACAAATACGCACATTTGTTTTAAAGGTTGCCATTAAAGATTGTATTTTACACACTTTTCTCATGACTAATAAGCCTCCGAATTGAGCTGAAACTTTCAAAGGTTGGTTGTATAATGTAGTCCTATATATTGATTCTAAGAAATTAAGTATACCCATAGAATCAGACAACTTAAACAATATTGTTCCTTCCGTTTAATTTGTCAGTAGGCTTAATATGCATACTTTATGAAACAAATCAAGAACAAGAATTAGAAATTCACATGCGAAGGGTCCAATTATATGCAATGTATATTTATAGATAATTTTATTAATATTTGTTGTTGATTAATGTCTAATGGTCGACCCAGATAAACAAGCATAATGACAACAGGTTCGGATTAGCCGAATTACTAATACGCTTACACCTTTTTCAGAATGCTGTTTTGTTTAACTCTTGCTGGCCTGTGCAAGAGATCGGCAGTATTCTGTAGAGACCTTTAATATAAGTTAACTTGCAGTATTCGTCAAAACATGTTTTTCTTTGGTCGGTGCATTGTAATGGAATACTTTCTACATCAATATCCGGCAAGATCAGTCAAGACGGAACTGGATCTTTCCTCCTCACAGGAACACTACGAGAAAATCAAAAGTTCTTGTTTCAACTGAGTAACTTACTCCCCGAGGTGTACATCGTGTCAACAACACACCCTGGTAGGGAGATATATTTTACTCAACTGTGATTGGTAAAGCACAAATAGTCTCGTCCAACAACCTGCGGTACAGTCAGCTATAATGTGCAATGCACCAATGTATCATATTCAAGATTATTTGATGCTCTAATATTGTCAAATACCATGGCGAGAGCCAAGTGGACGAACACTATGGAGACGAGGTTGACTGAGCTGACCTTTTTCGGTGAGCTTAAAGACAACTGCGGTGAGCTAAAAACAGCTGCGCAGAACTTCAAAGACGTCTCCTCAAACAATCTATGCCGATAGAATATAAGGATATTGGAAATATGATGAGGGATTTTAATTTAACATTGGGGGACGAATGTATCAAATTTGTAATTGTAGTTCACCGAAAGAGGGCAATTAGGACAGTACCGGTACAATATTAAGCAGGCTGGCGTATATTGTTTTTAAAAATGCGAATAAAACAAAACAGGTAAACTGTGTTGAATTGAAATGTAGGATAGTGTTTTAAGCTTCAGTACCTCTAAAAAGGCATCGTATTAATGAAAATATGATGCAATTAATGGTCTTGAATGCGCTTGTTGCACCACAGAAATGGCATTCTCCTTAAGACGATTAGAGCATACTGATCGAAACGTCGAGTTGTAACCAACCGGTTCTTTTCAGAACTATTTACCACTCAAAAGATAATTTCTACATGATATCACCGCAGAGTCTTTACTTAATGTCATTCTCAGTGTATCTGTTTCTGACCTTGACGCGCGCTTAGGCGTGAACCAAACAATATAACAATAATTATATGATACATCATCGTTTATTGTTCACGTATAGCAAAATATAAAGTTAACAGCACAAACAAATATCACGTAAACAATAAACAAGAAAATCAGTTAGCTCACGCATAGTCCGTTTGTTGTTTACAAAACCAAAATGAATGTCATTGTACAGTTATCAAAAGGAACACAGAATAATAATAAAAAAATTCCATATGTGTTACACATTCGAGCTCCAGCACAAGAACATGCCCAAGGAGCTGCGAATGTACTTCAAATACTAAGGGTGAACAAGCGGGAAATCAAGCATGTTCCAACATAATGTCGGCTTTATTACTGAATGAATAAGCGATTTCTAGAGAAATGCGCCTTAAGGTAAGACATTTTCTTTTACAGTCTAGTAGCAAATGTTAACCGCCACAAAGGTTCAGACGCATTATATTTTGCGGCGGTTACGTTGGATCAGACGATATTACTCATGCACAAGTGGATTTGAGCGGCAAAGAGTAATTTTTTTTTTCTTTAATTTTCCGTTGACCAATCACAAATTGTCTTACCCTCACAAACACCCTGGAGGGTAAGACATTAAAGGTTTGAATAAAACAAAACAGACACAACTCGATACATTTGTTATTTATTGCACATTTGGCTGTCATTTGGCTGTCATCTGACAATAATAATCTATTTTCTACAGGACTACAGGCTATTCGCAACCATTAATATATTTTAAGCTTAATACTGGAAAGCCAAGCCAACACATTTCAACAAGTGAAACAAATATCAACTTTATACTCGAATTTTCAACACTATAATAAGCTAGAAAACATGGAAAGTTTTTTATAACGAGTGGCAATTTCGTCACAGTTAAAAAGTAAACAAAACTGAATTGGACTTGCAAACAAGTCACAGCTACGCTTTCCAATGGAAAATATTATTTCAGATAAAAGTAACCGATTACATTCAGAATCGTTGTGCAAAATTATTCTAGCAGCTTGCCACTGGGAATCAACTCCTATGGGGAAACTATTGATAGTAAGGTTTAGATGGTAACATGCCATTATGTTCATTATAAGCATCTTATATGTGAATATTTCATCTGTTACATTGATGAAAAGCTTTACAGTTATCTTCTGAGAAAATCAAGAAATGTAAATTTGTTGACGTTAAATATGGAAATCAATGTTAACCAACAATAAGGACTTGATGATGTTGTGTTTTTGACAACATTTATATTACTTGTTTGTCAGAAAAGAGCAAGGATTTCAATGGGCATATAATAATCACCTATTACAATATGGCCAATGGTGTATACTAACCTTTCAATTATAAATTAAACAGTTTCTGCATAGAAATTAAATTTCAATTCAGCAGTTGATTTTTTGATATTGAAGACTCTACAATATTTTATGATATAAACACTTAATTTCTAGTACTATTTATTTGTTATTTAATTTGTGTATTTGACTGATGCATAAAATAATTACAACATTTCAGAGTATTGTAAATTGCTATTATCAGCAACTGAAATGACAGCTATCAACTGTTCCACATTGTGGTATCCACAACTGGCCTATTGAGAACAATGAGGGCGCCGAGTTCTTACTCAGTGCTGGTTCTGAAGCAATGAATCAAAGCATAAGAATAGCGCCCTCACTAGCCAATATATTGGTATAAATATTTAAAATTTGAATTCTTGAAATGACAAACAGATCAGCACTGATAATGGCTGTATTCGAGAGAAAATATGAAAATTTTGAAAATATTTTATGGCCATGAATTATTACAATGTAGATAAATAAAACCCTTCATTTACACGGAATTCATATCACTGAATTATCAATGTCACGTTAAGGCTTATTTAAAATGATTTATGGAAAACAACATGTGCTATATGAACGAATGTGAATACACTGCCAAAGTAATGGGTTATTTTGATAGGATAAGACATCCATGTGTGAAATGAAATGTCAATAAACATGTATGCACACATTATTGATGAGAATCAAGACACAGAAAATAACCTATAAAAGTTTCTCCACTGAAGCAGACTAACCAACCATGTATTGTATACAATCAGTCTACACTGGATCTTACTGTTATCAATGCCTGTAGGATACGTCTTTTCTTATCAGAGATAGTGTCTCTGCATACAAACTGATGAACAGATAATGTATAAACCTATACCCTGGGGGGGGGGGGGGGGGGCTGGGCTATGATATCACTATAAATATCACAATACATTGGTTATCTGTATTCCAGATCAGATCTCATACAAGGCAATTTTTACTTTTCATCAGTCCTTTGCTTGTTGGATGTTTTCCGCTTGTTTGACTGTCGTTGGTTCCAAATACATCAATTAATGCAGAACAAATAAGCTGCCTGCTGGGGACATTTTATTCAGGAGACGTCTAGTCCTCATCCAGTGTATTCATGATCTACATGTTAGGTGCAATTTGTGTGCTGCATAGCGTTGAATATAAAGGTACAGTTGATGTACTTAGGCAATGTTTGTAGAGATCACTGCGGGCTGCCAGATGTATACGGCACTCTGTGGAGTACTTCGAAGTTACCATATACTCACACAATCTTCTACTTCAGTGCAATAACCCCAGATAATAGACTGGTAATTAAGGAGAGCCACAAACAGCTAATTCTGTATTATGGAGTTGATACTGGAAACTTGATATTCCTTGAGGTCATTGATTGTTTTTACTGCTCGCGAGTGTCAATGTGTACAGAGTGATACAAGATGAGATGACTTCCAATAGTTGTCAACTTCAACACTATAAGATACAAAGTGTGAAGAGTGACTTCTTGATCTGCTGACTTAAGGACATCGACTTCTTTTGATGAAAGCTACAAATGTAGTAGCTTTATGTTCTTGTAGCTCAAATGTTGAGCAACCAACCAGCTCTTTCCAGATGCAAAAAATTCTACCAAGACGAAATTATATCATTTCATCACAAATTACCTAATACATACATACACAGATCCATTCTCCAGTCTTCAGTAGTCAATTATTAACCTTTCCAACAGTGTTATTAATTTTGATTCAATCAACAACCTGCTTTAATTTAGCTAAATATGTTCATCTTCACATGTTCTGGGCTTACACTTGTATGCGTATGGCTTTTGGACGAAAATGCTGCATGATGATTACAACGAGTTTACAGCAAATAGGCAATTATGCCCCTCAGGCAGACCTTGTAATAACAAATGTTGACTTTATTAACATCAATTGAGTTTTAGACACCACAGACTCAACATAACAGAAATGGACGATTAGCTTGCCTGATTACATCCTGCAGCAGTGGTTCCTTGCAGTGTTGTAGTAATGAAGGCGTTATCATTAATTGATAATTAATCATCACTTAGTCTCCCCATCAGGTGTTAGATCCTGTGCTTGCTGTTTCACCTGTTTCATCTCTTAGTGCAGATGCTGTGGAGGTTTCCCTGTTGTTTGCAAAAATGATATAAAGAAAGATTTCAATACACCATTATGAAATACTCTATTGACATGATACAGATTAATAAGAAATATGTTTTATCAAGTTTTATCTGCCTGACAGTAAATTAACCTGCCTCTGTCAGGAAGGCAGGTGTAAAGGTTCACCCCTGACCACATCACAGTCATCATATTTGGTAGTTTGACCAGAGTTATACATCAGAACACCTCATCAGGGGAGACTAATCCCTCCAGTCACTTACTGATCTGCTTTTTGCTCTAAGCCCATTTTTAGCAACATAGTATTAGCCAGCAATACCTTTGGGTGTCTTTTGGATGCCCTGTTTGCTAAATGGACACCTTGTTTTATTTGCAATACACATGCAAAAGTATTGGAAGTTAAACATACGGACACCCTGTTTTTCAAAGAATAACAAATTTGGACACCCGGTTTTTCAAAGAATAACAAATTTAGACGCCCAATTTCCAAACCCTGGCTTATACTCTGGTTAGCAATGCTGAGAACAGCCGGTCCTGCCACCCTCAGTGCCATGAACATCTCAAATCCATCAATCTGTGCTGTCTGACCAACAGGCTGGATCAGAATGGACTGGAAGTATTTAACCTCTTGTCCTTACAATCTTCCTACCTTGACTTGGCTGCTTTTGTTGCATGTGCAATTGAGTTCAATTGTTTCTTCCTATGAATTGATTCTTTCAACATGGTCTCCATTGAACAGAAAGACTGGCTGCTGTTTTGTATTTCCCTCACAGCTCTAAAAACAAAATCAACAAATCAAAATACTTTATTAAGTAAACAAATACCTAACACTGACTAATTACCAGGAAATTGACTTGTTAGAAGGACTTGTGGTTGACAAGCATGATCATTTTCTGAGGCTTTGGAATAAAACGATACTAGGTGACTTCATTTTGCCCAAACCACAACAGATGATCATTCAGAGCAGGTATAAGTACCACCTGCAGGGCACGATGTGGACTGGCTGGAGTGGCAAACTCTCTGGTTAATAAATAAACCATGACGTACCTGATGGCATAATCCACATCATAATAACCTCCTTGGACTAGCTGCTGGGTTTGCCCAAGATCCATCTGTGAGAATTGGAGGAAAAACCCAATTCCTCAATAAGCAACAGGGCAAAGAATAAAAACACCATGCAACGTACGATAAGTGTTAGTACTGATACATGTGTTACTGATGAAATTCTTGCAATGGGATAATGAACAATTAATTAGATTTTAACCAAACACAGATGTACCTATGTATACAATAGTAAGCAGGAGGTCGCACTAGTGGAATTGTTTGTGCAGACACTAGGTGAGAACCGAGTATACAGTATACAGGTGCATCAATGGGAGAATTGAGACTCTAGAGGGCAGCAGACTGACCGATTCTTTTCTATTGTTCTCAAAATTATGCACATAAAAGCTGATGCTACCTGGGGTAGGGGTGGACCCTGGGTGACTGAAGAAGGGGGAGGACTACATTGGATAAAAAAGGGTCACACTGGGCTGATAATGTATGGTAAATTATATGCATGATGAGTGCAATAGAGAGTGCACACTTGGCCTAGGCTAATGTTCTTGACAGCCATAGGGTCTGGTTATAATGTTGCTTACCTTACACTCTGCAAGCTTTGGCAGTGATTTTCTGATGTGTTCTTGAATCCGGAATAATGCGAGAGACGGCTCATTGGCAATTATTTGCATGCATTCTGAGAACTTCTCAGTTACTATGGAGACATGAAAAATAATTAAAAAATCATAAATAACTGTTTCATTTGACATACAAAACCCCAGTTGTCATATCATAGCTATGAACTTAGGACATGGAAAGATTGTAAGGCAGTGTACCTTGAGTATTCTCAAAAAAGAATAAATTCTCAAAAATCTAACTTGGTGTGAAGTCAATGATTTCATACCTTCATAATTTTATCTGAGTTGCTGTTGCCATTCCACATAAGAATGAAAAAAAAATTGTGTTTACCAATGGAAATTAAATGCACTTTCACGATATTACACAGTGTAATGAGTTTAAATTGTCATAGTTCAGTTGTTTTTATCTCTTGTCACATGAAGTAAGACACAGTGGAATGACAATTTCCCATTGTATATTATCATTTGGTATGTCACATCCTTTAAGCAATTAGTCATCAATCAGGGGAAAACATAAGAATCCATCAAATAAAAAGATCCAATACCTTTCTTGACTCTATACTCCACTTCAGGATCAACAGAATCTATGGATGCAGATGAGAAAAACATCAAATAATTTATTTGTTTTTACCAAGTTATTTACCATAATGCATTCAAAATTGAGTTTGTCTTCAATAAGTGGATTAAAGTTGTGTGATTGAAGAGTCAATATCGTCACGATCAGAGCATATTTTCAGGGCCAATTTTCAGGCCGATTTTCATCGTCACAATCAACAGGGCACGGAATCTGTATCCTAGTATAAATGAAAATTACTGGCTCATTTATGCAGCAGCAACGATAATATGACCTCATGTGGAGTATTATTTTTAGTCGCTGGGTTAACCCTAACCCTCCGGGTATTTTGGCTAGAAACCCTGCCAGACGCATCAGATTGCATCGTTTGTCAAAGTGACTTGGCTGCCCAGTGCAGCAAGATCCATCTGGTCACAAATCTCAAGGCCGAATTGCCTCAGAGTCTGTGGTCACCAAACCCAGCAGGATACAACTCTGGCATTGTTCAATGGGACCAGCTCTCAATAGCCTCAGACTTGGCTGCTTATGCACTGGTGCTGACAGCTGAATGCATCAAAGTGCACCAGACTTTTCCACCTGATGCACTGTGCTGCATCTGGCAAGGTTAGGGTTAATCTAAAACTAGCACTCCGATTTCATGCCCTATTGAACGTGACGATACTGTCCCTTTAATTGTTTTAGAATAAAAGGAATCAGATCATCTATCAAGAAAACAACAAAAAATGGTTACATGTATTTATAATAAGTCTTTTTGTAAATTCGAAATTCCTGTTTTCTCCAAGAAAACTTCAATCATTCAGATGAAATAATTCATCAGGATGAATTCTAACTTTTAGTTTACGTGTACAAATTATAAATTAAATTACACAATAAGCTTGGGCGATATCAATTTTTTTCATCCACGAAATATCGGCAAACATATATCGTGATTTTCGATAATATCGCGATTATTTCTTTTATTCATGCATGATTACTTTAGAGCCGATAACCACAGGTATGTACCCCCCTACATGTGTCACAACAAATTCATTTGCAGAGTGTGTATGTACTTCTGAAGTAGTTCGCTTTTGTTTCTCACCAAAAGCTGAAAAGACTGTTCTAATTTTGTTTCCATGGATTTTCTGACTTTACTCACAATGTCAATTTTTTTAATCGCGATATATTTTTTTAATCGTAATTTGCCGATATCTCGATAACTTTAAAAGTTTCACGATATCATAATCGAATAAAAAAAGGTATCGCGATATTCGATACTATCATGTTATCGCCCAAGCTTATTACACAAAGACATACTGAAGTAACTAAGCTAAAGAATGACATCGACTGTAAATATACTGTACTAATTAAGTGTGCAGTGATGGGGCCTTTGGTGCGCCCTGTCTCAGCACTCAGGTAAGGTTGTCACCTGTCTAACTGTTAACGTTAAACAGTCTAAGGGACAATATCGTCACAATCACAGCAGAGCAGACTTTCAACAGGGCATGGAATCGGTGTCCTAGTTTAATATGAATACAATGACTGAAAATTACTGGTTCATTAATTAATGCAGCAGCAACGGTAATATGACCTTATCATGTAGGGTTTTAATTATTAATAATTTTATCTCTGCTTCAAATTTATTTTGTATACAAATTGTAATATTCCTGTTGTCATCTTTGTTTATATAGAGTGGTTTCTCTTTCATATTAATTTTGATTTAATCACTTGTCCAGCTAGTCCTGTATTTTAAAGGCTAATTTTAATTATTTTTCCGCCCTTTTCCTTGTATTCTACATTCTTAATACACATTTTCTTACATACTGTTCTTTTATCTTATTGTAATTGTATTGTTCTTTTCTGTATCCAATATTGTTCTTTTAAACTTATTTTAAGTGTATTATTCATTCTTTGGTCCCCCTCCCCTTCGGAGTTTTAAGTTTTAAATTCATAAGTTTTAAATTCATATTTTACATTTTATTCATTTTAGAACATTTTGCTTTGTATTTTAATATCTACAGTGCTAATAACTTAAATTGTTTTAGTTTTGATTTTATAATAAGTTATGTTCATAAGTTATGGAATTTGTTATATCATTTGAATCAGGGCCCTCATGGAAAGCAGTTTGTAACTGATAAGGTTACCCTGTATAAATAAAACAGCTAATAGGGTATTATTTTCAGTCACTGACTAAAACTAACTTAGCGCTCTAAATTCTGATTCCATGCCCTGTTGATCGTGACAATATTGTCCCTTTAAGGTTTAAAAAATAAATAAATAAAAAAACTCTTCACTGCATTCCAGTTTTAAACAGTCAGTACGGGTGCATAGACTTTTTACCGGACATCCTTACCTGTCCTTCAATAGTCGGGTTTCTGTTGTGATCGGAAATTATTGTCCTCTCATAGTGGTAAAATCTTACAATACTGAGACAATATTTATTTGGCAAGCTCTTCGGCCAAAACGATCCAGTTTCGCGTGGTGTGAATAGCGTTATCGTGTTCAGCATGAAAAGACCCCCTAGGCTGATCTTGGCAGGTGCTTACCTCGGGTTGGGATAATAATAATATTTACAATTTCTTGTTTTCTATTGAAACACCCATAGAATATATGAACATTTTACTTCAGTTTTTAGGAGGTAATATGTATATTTTCTTTTTCATATTTTTAAGTATGTACATTTTACTTATTTTAGGATTTATAACAATTACCAGTAACTTAGGTATTTTTGGAGATCGCTTGCACATGTTTGCACACAGTCACAGGACGTCAACTGCATGACAATGGGATTGTATGCAGAAAGGTTAGGAGGCATGGCTGCGGTAAGTTTGCACTGGTTTATTATTATTTAGCCTACCAAATCAGGCAGTTATATGGAAGTTTTTATGCACACTAATGGTTTATCGTGTCTTCTGATAGTGGATATCTCTTACATAGTGGGATGTCCTTCTATTGTCTGACATTAGGTGAGTAAGTGTCAGCAGTAGAAACGTATTTAGCAATGTCTGACTATTGTAAGAAATCCCCCCATAGCAAAAAATCCGGTAAAAAGTCTATGCACCCGTACTGACAGTTTGCACATTTGGTAGAAAAACCAAGAAACCCAACTTTGGGCTGCAAAAATAAGACCAAATTCCCACAGCTGCCGAGCAGAGCAGAGAGAGGTCGGGGAGAGGTAGCCCTGATAGGACCCTATCTGTTCGTATAGGCCTACCTGTAAAATTTGTACTGAATTTTCTCCTTTTTTTACCTGCCTCTTGGAGAAACGATTTTTGCTGAAAGATGAAACATCGATTGCACGGCAGAACACGTCTTTAAATCGCTCCCGCACTGTAAAAGTCCTGTCGCCCTTGCGCAATTGATGTTCTGCTGCGCAATTGATGTTCTGCTGCGCAATCGATGTTCTGACCCCATGAAAAGTGTACTTTGCACTGTAGATAGGGTCCTATCACTTATCAGGGCTAGGGGTAGCTAGGATCATCCTAGCTTGGGGTGGGGGTGTCAAACAATTGTCAGGATAGCTGATTATCATGTCATACTCAAGATCACTTAACTGGGCCACGGCCACGAATTACCTGTCATGACTGTACCCCGAAGACCCTTATCACCTGCCACTGACGCATGTAGAAGAGCTTGACTTCCAAAAGAGTCCATTTAAACCTCTTTTTTTTAAATTGAAGTTACAATTTTCAAGCCAATTAAAAATGTCTGCAAAATTTTGTGAGTTGCAAGTCAAGTCGTATTTGTGAGTTGCACGTCAAGTCGTATTGTATACATGCCGTAAAAGGAGTTTCCCCACAATGCAAAAGATTACACTTCTCGTTTTTGTTTTATTTATACATCGGTAATAACTTAAATGGGTTTTTTGTATGAAAGCAATTTATTTAATCTTTTAAAAAAGTTATTTATACTGTAATTTTTTAAAACTATATTTTGCTTTGCTGATTATAAAAATGATTACAAGCCGGTTACGAAAATGGTGTGCAATCAAAATACACCTTTTACCGTATGGTTTCTAAATTTATGTGCACATTACATCAGTTGAGGGCGCTCGTGTCAATTTACTGAACGTGATCGTGATGCTACTACCTCACTTGAGGTCGCTCGTATTCAGACCTGACCTGGGATCCGTGTTATCCCCCTGCAACACCTTTTGGATAATCATAAAGACTCTAATTGCCTATTGTATACAAAGTTTACTTACTGTAGGCGAGGGGGACGGGCAAGATGGGAGGGGTAAGGGAAATGGTTGGTGCTGGGGGGGGGGGGGATTGGGAGTTACAGTACAATGAGTTAAAAACACATTAATTTATCATAGTGGCTGAATACATTTCGTGTTTATAAACAATACTGTGGTGAATAGTTACTAGAGACAACACCATGTATAGGCTAAAAATCGACTAAGTATAATACCTGTACATTTACTACGGTCCTGCTTTCGTGGCTGGGTTTGGTTTTACTGACTTTTCTTTGATATGATCGATCGATCGATCGCAGCCAACAGACAGAACAACGATTTATTGAAGGGAATGAACAACATTGGAATCAATTACATGGGTACAAATTAACAGACTTTTTATCCGAAAGCTAATGTCATCCAGACAAATAATCCGTTAAGTGCTCTCATTTCACAAAAACACCGACAAAAATGCACATTACTTTACAAATAACTGTCCTTTTGCTCCAAGTGTTTTCAGTACAAATATTAAATATTAGAGTAACTAATTATACTCCCGAAAAACAGTCAAGAATGGTGCTGACCTATAAACGGTTAAATTCTGTTAAAAATGTATTATTGGACATTTTCCCTTCGTATATTTCTCAGGATAAATACAATAATGCAGTATATGCAAAGAGCCTTACAGTCAGATGGAATAAGGACATGTGAAGCAAGTGCCGCGCCTCGTCATGGGAACGAAATTGCATTTAACAATCACCACTCAGCAACATGACCAAAACTTGCCGCCCATGGCGCTTCAGTGTCTTCCCTTAATATTACTGAAGAAAAAAAACTTGATGCCCAATCTTTCATAACTCATCCAAACAGATCATTATCAGGGGAAAATGTGTTATTATCTGTGCCCTAACCAAGTTCATCATTTGCATGTTGTTTTAGATTCCCACAACTGCATGTGATATCCAATATCGCTGTACTTTCGGCAATGACAAAATACACTCGATCCGTCTCTTGCACGAGATTTCCATATTTCAGTGTTTATAAAAAAACAACGTCACCTTCCCCCCAGGAGGAAGTATTCTTGGCTGGGCTTGTCAAAACACTGCATACGTACAAAAAGACGGTTCCACGTTTTGATTACGATGAACAGGAGAACATGTGCTTTAAACTGGCAAAATTGAGGCTGTCAAAAATACTCTGCAGGTAGATTGGGGATAATAATAAATCATAGACGGGTGGTGTTATTTTAGTCTATCTGCACGTACGTATAACATAGCTACGCGCACGTGACATTTACTGTCTTGACGTATACGGATCCCTTTTTATCACATTGTGAAACATTTCTCAAATTTGATCAAATACAGGGACTAGCTGAGATGACTGAACTCTACTATAGTACTAGTAGGTTACTACTTACTAGGATGGTTGAGGGATAGGACTACAAACCTTTGGATCTTTCTTCTTTCATCTATATGCGTAAAATATTTTATGACAATCAAGCAATAATTCTATGATTCAAACAATTATATGTGTATAATTCTGCTCACAAATCCAAAAATATGTGTACGTGTGTACTATGTGTACGTTGACAATTCTGACCAAAAATAATTAGAAAGCAAATCATCACACCTCAATCTAATCCTCTTTTTGGCGAGGTTTTTTCTTTAAATGATGAAATAAGTTTTTTCTTGTGTTTTAAAAAGATGATTTTCAAAAACTTATTAGCAAGTAAACATCAGTCATTCAGGTAATCTTGTCATAATTTTAAAATGGCCAATGCTACATTAAAGCTGCTATCCATTACAGGTAATCGCGAAAAACAATGATACCGTTTTTGCATAAAACTTGGTGTTAAGTTGATGATGGTATCAAACATCCTTTGAAATATTTCCGTCTTAGTTGCTATCGGTTTCGTACAATGAGTGAAATCGTTTCTAAATTAATTTCTGTCTTCATAAAGACAGAAATTCCACCTTGAGATAAAAACACAAACAAACAAACAGTCTGAATGCCTTTTCATTTTTTACTCTCATCGTTAACAACACAATGAAATAAGCTGAAACTTTCTCATGTTGGTTTCATTATATGGATACATTTACAGCCATTTTTCAAAAATATATATTGGCGTTAACAATCCAGCTACCTCATACTTGTTTGTCATAATGTGTAGAGCGTGACCCACATTATAATCATATTCCTACAATCTTACTTACTCATGCTCTTCAAGGAGTTGATCACCAGAGTCGGATCTGCGATCGAACATTTAAAGGGAAAGTACGACATTGGTAATTGCCTGATTAAAAAGTTACTAAATGATCATCCAAAAGCTAACTTGACATGAAGTTGATAAAGATGCCAATTATCCTGAAAAGGTAATCTGTCTGAAGAGCTCTCATTTCAGAGAATTCACGAACAAAATGCTCCTTGCCGGGCGGCATCTTTCTGCCCCAAGTGTCCTCTTCTCATGCTTTAGACTCTACAATGAGCTAAATCTTTCACAGATTGGTTGTTAAATGTATATCTTGATTCAAAGAGAGTAAGCATACTCATAGAAGCAGTTTAGCCAACATTACAAATGCTGTACCTTCCCTGTAATGTATATCTTGATTCAAAGAGAGTAAGTATACTCATAGAAGCAGTTTAGCCAACATTACAAATGCTGTACCTTCCCTGTAATGTATATCTTGATTCAAAGAGAGTAAGTATACTCATAGAAGCAGTTTTGCCAACATTACCAATGTTGTTACTTCCCTTTATTGTATATCTTGATTCAAAAAGAGTAAGCATACTCACAGAAGCAGTTTTGCCAACATTACCAATGTTGTACCTTCCCTTTAATGTATATATTGATTCAAAGAGAGTAAGCATACTCTTAGAAGCAGTTTTGCCAACATTACGAATGATGTACCTTCCCTTTAATGTATATCTTGATTCAAAGAGAGTAAGCATACTCATAGAAGCAGTTTTGTCAACATACCTTCCCTTTAATGTATATCTTGATTCAAAGAGAGTAGGCCTAAGCATACTCATAGAAGCAGTTTTGCCGTCATTACCAATGACCAATTTTGTACCTTCCCATAGCATTGGTGATTTTCCGAAATTTTAGTTTTAGTTTTGTCAAACTGGTGGTGATATGAAATCTGTATCATTTTCGTAATATATAGAAATACAAAATATTTGATACCATCATCAACTTTACACTTAATTACAAGTAAGATTCTTGCAAATCTGTGATCTTTTTATGTTTTTGAGAAAATCCAATATTCTACAGATAATAGTAAAGAATAAAATAAATAAAATGTCACAACTCCCATTTTAAGTTTCAATCATATCCTTAAAAACTACTTCACACTTCAATGATCTGGTATCAACCTGCCAGTGTACATATTTGATAATTTCCCAATTTGAATCCAAAAACGGCTGCGAACCATTTCCACATAAGAACTCATCAAAAACAAATCTGAATGCATTTTCCTTATTTTCTCGTAAACAAAAATACTTTTTGATTCTTATAAAGTAGTCCCTCTGTGGATGCAAGTACAGACAAACCAAGAACACTCACTTCAAATCATTAATCCAATAATAATTATTCTATAGTTCGTCATCCTCTCTGCTTGATGGCGCCCTATAACTGACACAGAAAGTTGTGTTGATTCACCCTAATGTGTTTATCAATGCTTGCTTGACCAATCACGTATCACTGATCAATAATCCCCAGGAGGGGAGACACTGTACGTGCTCTCTCGCAGACCTATCCATCCGCCCTTCTTGATAGCTGGTATTAACAAAAGAACATGGCGGGTTTAGGGACCGCTACTTCCCCCATGGAAAGAACCGGTGCGCCAGGTACGTGGCGTACCTCGGCGGTGGATCGCGACTCGGCAACGGTAGACTATTTTACCGATTACACGGTGGACTCGACCGACGCAACGGTACAACCCACTACTACATATATTCAGGAGGTAAGTGCGGAGAGTACTGACGTTATATGGAACAGTCAACAATCAACCGTTGAGTCTACTACTACTACCCAAGCAGAGTCGTTTACTGACTCGTTCACACTACCGCGGCAGGATTACACATCCGCATATACAACACTGTTTTTTAGCGTTGCGTCTGCAACGCCGTCAGAACTGTATGACTCGGGGACCACTTCAAAAAGTTTCCCATCTACAACAATGATGGAAACCAGTTCCGTTATGGGTACTACTTGGCCAAATAATACCCATACTATTGTGGATATAGTAACGGGTGCGCCTGAATTGGAAGACACTCTTGCTAGAGATATCATAGTGGGGATTTTGCTTACCAGTCTTGGTCTCATGACTGTCTTCGGTAATACATTGGTTATTGTCGCTATCTACAGGGAACGTTGCCTAAGGACCGTGACGAACCTCTTTATTGCTTCACTCGCCTCTGCCGATTTCATCATCGGAACAACAGTGATACCATTCGCGATTTATAACGAGTTGCGTTTTGGTAAGTGGCTCTTTGGGAAAGCTTGGTGTGACATGTGGCATGCAATTGATATACTAGCATGCACTGCGTCTATAACAAACCTATGTGTTATTGCGGTCGACAGATACTGGGCAATTACACGCCCAATGAGCTATCCATCCAGGATGACTAAGAAACTAGGTGTTCTTCTTATAGCTTCTGTATGGATTTGTTCTGCATTGATTTCATTTCCTTGCATAGCATGGTGGCATGCTGTAGAGCCACAAGATAGACCAGAGACAGACTGTATATTTCCAGAAGATGCTACGTATCTCATTATATCATCATGTATTTCATTCTATATCCCATCAACCATGATGATCTTTATGTATGCCCAAGTTTACCGAACTGCCATTGAACAGGTAAAAGTAATCCGAAGTGGGCAGAGAAAAGTTAGCGTCGGCCCGAAACAAAGTGCAATGTCTTTACGAGTACACCGTGGTGGGACTATGAATAACAATCACGCAGCTGGCTACACCAACGGCTACAATGCTAAACATGTTGGTGCTACAGGAGGTGCACATGGTGGAGCTAAGGGTGCTGTTAGTAATGCAAGAAGATCTTTACTTGCTGGGATGAACCGTGAACATAAGGCCGCTAGGACTCTTGGTATCGTCATGGGAGTTTTTATCATCTGTTGGTTACCTTTCTTCATTGTCAATGTCATGGCACCCGTGTGCCCAGATTGTGTTGTTAATCCAAACATCACCTTCCCAATAGTGACGTGGCTGGGGTACGCAAACAGCGCTCTTAACCCCGCTATCTATGCTTTCACGAGTCGAAATTACAAGCGTGCCTTCATCAAAATCATGTGCGACTGCTTGCCAAAAAAGTACCAGCCTGAGAAATGGGAGAAGAGGCGGCGGCCACGCCGAGCAATGTCTATGAGTAACATGGAGGCAGACTCGTCTTACACTACAGTGGAATATGGAGATAATACAGCAGTCAGGTCACCAGACCACCGTAAAGTCGATTCCTCTACGGCTATTTTGAGCGGTGGTAGACCAAACCTGTATGCTCTGCGGCAAACCTATTTCTAAGAAAATATGTCCACTCTGTATGATTTGACTACGATGAACGCACAAAATCAGTGTGAGTTTTCGTGTAGAGGGGAACGGTTGAAATTTGATAAATCTATTTTTCACCAAAACGATATACATCAATATTATTGGAAATGTCTCTCTCTGGAAAAAAGACTTCCAGCAGCACCTTTATTTCCAGGGACAGCAATATCTGGTATCTCAAAATATATCCGATGGTCACCATGACGACCTATCAGTTTGACAAAGAAAAATCAGGAAATAATTTCGTCCAAAAGTCCATTTTCTGACAGTCTGTCCAGTTGACAATTCCTACACCAAATTAAATTGTAACTCTTCCAACGGTGAAAACGGTTTATTTTCCTCTTTTCGGAACAATGGGAGGTCGGAACCATGGGTCGTCAGAACCATGTTTCAATATATTGGTTGATAGACCCATTATTCCGACGGTCCGTTGATCCAATGATCCTTGGGCTGTCGGAATATGACTTTCGAACCTTCTTAATTATAAATTCAGAACAAGATCAGGAGGGAAACTTAAGCGATGACCAGTAAATGTTTTAGCATTTTTGTGCTATAAAGATGAGAATGTTAGCTTTTAAAATAACAAGGAAAAGGTGCAATCTACAGACTGCTGAAGATATGACGTCATGTTTACATAATCATCAAACCATTTTGTAAACATCATAGAACAATCACAGAAACAAATAGAACCAACCGACATGACGTCATAAGAACGTGACGTCACACTACGGTTGTCTGTTATGGTACCATTGTCAAGATACCACGTGACCCATGTGGTCGATTTTGAATGTATATGACTAAATACATAATCAATTGTTTAAGACTTAATTAACTTGAAGCTAATATATCTCCTGCTTACCGTATACTACTCTCCC
This sequence comes from Zoroaster sp. YZ-2022, assembly GCA_029582265.1. Classification (NCBI taxonomy): domain Eukaryota; kingdom Metazoa; phylum Echinodermata; class Asteroidea; order Forcipulatida; family Zoroasteridae; genus Zoroaster; species Zoroaster sp. YZ-2022. Next base: position 474,642 of record CM055832.1, read on the forward strand.
ACTCAGCTATCCAGCCATGTGGTTGGCACTGCATTGTTAATATCGTTGTTTTGTCTGCACTAATACGAACCCATGTGAATAGATTGAGTTGGTAGAGCTCTGGTACTGTAATCTAGAGATCGCAAGTTCACATCCCACTCTTGTCACACTCAATGTATTTGCGTTCCAAGTCTATTTCCGATTATTTGATGGTTTGAATAATGAATATTGTGTTCTGACTATTCATTGGTGACGTAAATGGTTTAACTGTATCATATCTGATATATTTAAGCATTTGTACTCAAAAGGTGTGAAGTATAATTGCTATATATCTGTTCAGTGTTTCGTGGTTGTGTTCATCAGTGAGCAAACATAAATATTAAGTCATCACGCATATATTTTACCTTCTCAAAACTTGCGACTAACTGTCGTTATTGATTCTCAAATCTGACGATAACACCGACTACAGTGTCAAATTAATTGCAACTGTATCACGACACTAATGTTATTTACTCTGCCACTTGGTAGGTCCAACTGATTGTACGGACAAATACACCCAAACAAATCGATGGAAATAATTATTAAACTGATGCGGCTTGATATGTAATTGCGGAAACTACCTAGTATAATGCTACATGTTCTAGTGAATATTTAATCTAGCAGCGAAAATGTGTAACCAGATGTCTTTCAGCTGGCAGAGTAAAACCGCGCAAAAACATAAATATTGCGGAAATCGTGAATTTTGTAGAAGTGGATTTGTGATATTATTTTCCTTGTTTACATTGTTATTGATGTTTCAATTTAATATCCATCAATTCTGTTTTTTCATGGGATCTTTTAATATGAATTGTAGTTTGTAATATATTTCAAGGTACAATTTTCTGCTCGCAGAAAATTCAAAGTGGTGTAAAAGGGCAAAATGATTTATAGAGTGGTTATTCCTGTGATTATCACTGCCATAATGCCGACAATGCGTGCCATCTTACATCAGTTTCTTTGGTTTATCTATTTATTGATATATTTGTTGAAATACTGTCGTCTTCTCATACAGTTTTCTACACCTTCGCACACATTTTGGTTATAGCAGAGTAAAAAAATAAAAAAGCCACACCAGGTACGTCCATGGTCGGTTTACAAACTGAGTTGCTTTGTTCATATACGTTTCCCTAGTTTCCTTGTTATTGGTTTATTGGCTAGTTGATTGGTTGATGGTTAGTTCATTCTAGGTTGGTTTATTGAATTGACAATGATCGTGTAAGCGACACAGCAATGCAATGAAGCAATGTGGATATTATGAGTGTATAACTAATCTTGTCATTTCTTTATAACACAATGAATCGAAATCTCCTCAAATATCAATGAGATAACACCAAAATGCAACACAAAAACATGACATTACGCTACATGTCAATTGTAGCATATTCAGTTGGTTTTACTTGATTTTCAATACAATTGTACGAAGTGGCTTTTAATCAGCAGAAAGATACATATTATATACTTGTATTGGTTGTATGATATATGCTTATAATAGATGTTGTTTAGATTTCATGCAATGATTTGTGCTGGCATTTGTAAATAAATTACCAATTTGAAGTATTTATTTCAAGAAATATACAATTAATGATAAATTAACTATTTATTTTAAATGACTTATGATTATTTAAAAAAAAATAACAACAAAATAACAGTTACGCAAGTTTACTTATAGCATAACAACCGAATTACAAAAGACAAACTGCTTTTGGGCAATTAGATTAAGTTAAACAAACTCGGAAAAAGCAGAGTATTTATTTTCCTGAAAATGTAAACGACCTCATTGTAAAAAGCTGGAAGAAAAGGTTTGTGATGATCAATATTTATTATCTAATTATCGTTTTATGATTTACACAAAACGAAAAATGCAGGCATACGTAAATGCAATTATTGGAAGGAACTTGTTATTACTTGCACAATGAAATATACACATCACGTGACCTTCATTTCTCAAGGATATTTCTGAGGTGAAAAGAACAGCTGAAGCTATTGGCAAAAGTGGTGAGGAAATTTTCTTCTTTTTTTTGATGGAATTTTTAATAAAATTGTTTACGACTTTAACGAGCGCAACATCTACATGAATTCAAAGATGTTGACGTTTGCTGGGAAAAAATAGCTATTTTGTAAGTAAATGAGGTAAATATGATTGTTTTTGATTGATTGATTGATTGATTATGCCCATGGCCGGTCCATTTGGGGTTTTCTTTTATTTTCTTTTTGTAATATTTGTGGAAAGTACACTTATGGTGGTCATGGTAACACATGTGTTCCACATTTTGAGAAAAAGATGACGTTGTACATATAATAATGCATTATATTTCGATTATACTGTGATCAAAGCTATTTTGTAAAACGTATGAGTACTACTGAGATGAAATGTTGTTATTAATATTTAATAGACATTGTTATTATACTGTGAAGTATAACGATGCACACAATGACGTAATGATATAATAGTATCAACTGCCTTTAATTATAGTAGAAATCTTATTATTACTCTCTTAATGTAAAAGAGTGAAAAAACACTCTTTTAAAGAGCTTATATGGCGGACAAGTCTTTTTTTGGAGTGAGACCCACTCTGATTCGATTGAAAAATACAGTAAAAGGCTACCAATTCACTCTTTATACACTCCAAAAAGACTTGTCCGCCATATAGCTCTTAAGAGTGGTTTTCACTCTTTTACATTATAAAGAGAGTAGATTAATACATGTAAGATTGCCAACTGCCTTTTGACATCCAAGTCAGGCGCGTAGCCAAGGGAAGGGGACCAATTTTACCCTTGGGGTGGGGGTCTGTGACCTCAATACAAATAGTTTCCAGGGACTACCTTTTCAAAAAATTGGTTGCCACACCTCCCCTGACAAATTGTAGGTTACGCCCCCTGCTTCCCCCTGCTTCCCTCTGCTTGCCCTGCTTCCCTCTGCTTTCCCCTGCTTTCCCTGCTTTCCCTGCTTCCCTCTGCTTTCCCCTGCTTCCCTCTGCTTTCCCCTGCTCCCCTCAGCTTTCCCCTGCTTCCCCTGCTTCCCCCTGCTTCCCCTGCTTCAAGTATTCTGCTGAATAATGCAAATATTTCTAGATAACTGGTTCTCTGTCCGAATAATGCACAAATATTTGTACATGTTTGTTATCTGTCTGTATCACACCTTTTCGAGATGCTGTTTAGTACAATTAATGATTAAACTTTTCACCTTCAAAACTGTTACTTGTTTATATAAATATGTTTTGTTAAGCTGCAGACATGTAGACATGTATTCAGTAGATTTGTCGTGAATTGTGTACTGTTTGCAATGCTTAATGCTGATCTATTTTTGTATTCACGTTTCATTGTCGTCGGTGACCTGCCAAATAAATTTCTTAAGTAATATAATATTTGAGTTATATAATTATTTGACTATGGCTTTGTTTATATAGACAGTCAGCTTCAGTTTCACCAACAATACTTCGTAATTGGTAATTACAAACAATGAAATGGTGGAATTGTATTGCAAAACTAACTTAGTGTCAAATTGCTAATGGTTTTAATCTTCTAGAAACAATTGTATATGTAGTGCTGTAATATTTAAGAAAAGTTGAATTATATATAGGAAAGAGTACTCTTTCCTAAATTCCACATTAAAATCAATACAACAAACCTGAATGTATCATATACCGGTACGATTTTTCTCGTGAACGATACCATGTAATAAGCTAAATCTTTTAAAGTTTTTTTTGGTATAAATTACAACTATCAATGACGTTATATTTGCGTGCCGTGTGGTCTAATATCACTTAATAGAACCAATAGACTCGAAATAGAGAAATATTCGCGTACAGCAAAAGGGATAGAGTAATCTTGCTATTTTTGGTCAGATCGGTGCCTCAAGAAAGTATTTTTCTGTTTTCTTATGTTTTGTAGCGATATTTTAATTTGACATCAAACACTACCCGTACTCCATACGTGTGGTAGTCGGCAGTAATTGCGTTTATAACAACAACTTGTAGAAACCAAGGGTGTTTGACCGTTGTCTTACGGGCTTTGACTGTTCCAAAAAACGGAGTTTCTAGATATTTGGATTTTTAGAGAGGGTTGAATAATTTTGAATAAATGGCGGACATTTCCATATATTGATCTGACATTAAGTTAATCACTTCATCTATATATAAGAGAAAACGGCAGTATATTGACGTTGTATCGACCAACAGACAAGCGCAAAAACCGATCCATGACAACGGGACAATGCCCTCTCCTGGGACCGACATGTATCTCTGATGTCATTGCTGACGTCACAGTTTTCCCACTTAACCTGACTCACCTGTTGCAAACCATGATTGAGTTTCGAGAAACATGAAGTTAAGCAAATGCACAAATACCGGGGATATGACAGTTTTAAATTGATGGCTTTGCTGCGTAATATCACCGTCATCACAATTATTTTTTCATAGGTCTATATGCCTCAAAGGAAAACAATGCACTTTTCGCAGTGTCCAAAGGAGACACTGAAAAGTGTATATATACCGGTACATTCTGTTGAAGCGTATTGCCAAATGTGCATTGCAAAGGTATGCGCAGCAAAAATGATATTAAAACTGCATTGTGATAACCTTACCATAGTATTTTTGAAATTAACGATTTATTAAAAAAAGCCTTGATTGAAAATTAGTCTCTCAAAATGTCAACTTGTATTACTGTTGAGGATTTCGGCAACATATTTACCATATTATGCATGCATTTGAAGGTCGTACATATATTGACGTAAGATAAGGCCATTATACACGATGTTGGATTATGGTTAAATTATTGTTGTATTTGAGGATGAATAGACGTGGGATTGCAGCCAAGAATTAACGTCAGATATCTACTTCTTAAGACATTCAAAAAATAATAAATAAATACATTCCATACGTTAAACTGATTTTGTCTCCACACCTTAATGCAGTTAAATTGATCAAAGCTTGCCTTTTTAATTTTCATGGTTGGAGTGATTTATGAGAAAAACAAATTCTAAACATGCGGCTATATCTAATGATGTTTTATAACGAGATTACCACGGGCCCAACGAAGACTGGAAACCTGTCTTTTTAATTAAGCCTCGACGCGAGACGTCGTGATTCAGGTTTACAAATACCAATTTTGTTGTTAGTAAATAATGTGATATAAACTCAATGTTTGACAAACTGTGTCGCTCGAAAATCGTTTTCACAAATAGTATACCTTGCTAGATTGTGAAATATACCGGTACATTATTACCTCCACTGACCGAACTACTCCTTACACAATTCTGACTAAAACTGTTAGCAGACAAAACACAATTACTGGTCTTGTAAAATCTTATAGAGAAACACCCCTTTCCCCGTCCAATGTCGAATTTTACTGCAATCGCGCCAGCAATAATGATGTGCGTGAACAAGTTTTGTCCAAGATTGAAGCTAACCTAAGTTTGTCTGCTACACTGACCAGCATTGAGTTTATTTCCCTTCACCAGCTCTATAAGAATTTGGCCACTGATTATATAATAACAGCCTTATTTCACTTTCTGACCATACCTCATTTTTATTCGCCCAAGGACTTCCACAACAAAATTACTACAGAAATCTTCACTAATAGGAATAAAGAATTAAAGATCATTCGTAGCAAATACTGTGATGACGCAGAATTAATTGTCTGGACATGCTGAGATACAAGGAGCATTGATACGGATGTCTGGTGAGGACGCACAAAAAAACTCAGAAACTATATATAATTGTTATTTTGCCAATAAGCACAGACGGCCCTCAGTCCCTTATAACATGTTATACCAGTGACTTGAACATTTCTCAATATCCAATTCTACCTTAGAGAGACAGTGCCTTTATACACCTACGGCATACAAGGTCTACTTAAGACAATCCCTAATTTGTTGACTCTCTGTCATTTCAAATGATATAGTTACTCATCGAAATAAATAGGATTTCCTGAAAAGTTAGTACCGGTATTGTCTCTGTATGTATTCCATTGCAAAGAGTGAGGCAGATATAATTTAAGTGCGAACACTGCCGTAAGGATTTATCAATGGTTTTGATTACAGTTACATAGTTAGAATAGTGTCAAAGCACTTATAGTTGGATCAAGCCTTTAAGCACTAAACCTCCTTACTGCATTAATGTTGACTCGAGCATCTGAAAGAGCATGATTATACAACTACGTTTATCAATGCAAAAAGGCCTCTAAATTAAAACGCCTAAGGTTTTATAATCTTTTGGAATGGCATTCTATGGCGGCCTAAATGACTACAGGAAATATATCCCCTTAAAGAAATTACTATTAATTCACACACATCTCGTATCATACATGTCGCTTTCACCTTTATCTATTCACGGTAAATAACATTACACTGGCAAAACTGGGGTGTTAAAAACTACACCATGGTGTTTATATTGGACAACTCACCCAATAAAAACACCACGGCAGAATAAAGTTGAAATCACTGGTTTTTACAGGGTAGCTCATTAATTAGTATTGAGCACGTCACATCTGAGGCCTAGGTGTTTCAATAAATAATGTTAGTGCGATTTTAGATCTAGAGGGAACTACATATAGCCACATTGGACATTAACAATGCAAGACGCAAGGCAGGCAGAAGTGATGATGTGATGAAATTAGACAGTTTGATATGGAGACTAATTATAAAGTTGGCTGGAAGACCGAGACAATCATGCAGTGAATGATGTTTTCTTGTTATTCCCGGGGGTTGCTGGTTGATTGATGTTGCTTTCCCCTAGCTAAAACCCTAATCGGAACCCACACAGAATCTTGAATATCAAAATGCAGATAAATGATGTTATTTTGAGTTCGGATCTGTTCTGCTCTGCTTTGCAAGCTCTATTCTATTATTTTATTCTATGACATATCTGTTCAGTTACAGGGACAACATCATCATGATCAACAGGGCATGGAATTAGAGTGCTAGTTTTAGATTAACTCAGTAACTGAAAATAATACGTTAACCCACTAGTCCAAATAAGGACTCCGTCTCTGTAGGCACCGAAATGGTAGTACACGAAGGTGAAAGTCCAACCTGGGCTAGTTAACCCACATGATAATCCAGTGATTTTCAGTCACTTTATAAACTAGGACACCGATTCCATGCCCTGTTGAAAGTCTGCTCTGCTCGTGACGATATTGGCCCTTTAAGTTTTGTTTCGTTCGAATCTTTTCTGTTGTGTTATTTACTGTTTCTAATTTGCTCTAATTATGTTCTGTTCTGATTTGCTCTGATACTGTCATGTTCCGTTCGTCTTGATCGTTCTTCTCTGGTTTGTGTCAATCAGCAAGAATTGAATATAAACGTAATCAAACGCATGAAACAAGTTATTGATAATGTGATAAGAAGTCACAAGAAGTAAACTGACACATGCGGGCCAAGTAATGACAGATTCACCTGACACATGCAGGCCCAGTATATGAGGTTCAAGTTGACATAATATACGACCTTGAATATTCTAGACTGCACTGAGGGGACGTACAAAACCCATGGGGAAGGCAAAGAATCAATTGAATGAATAACATCAAAGGGTTGATGAAGGTGTCCAGTTACGGTGGACTGAAGAGATGAACAGAATGAGATAAATGGAGGCTATGGCCGTGTCCAAATTAAGCGTTTTTGGCTATGGCTATTGGCTGCAGCTGAAGTATATGAAGAAACAGTGATCTAGCCATAGCCATAGCCATAGCCAAAGCCTTCGTTTCGGAAACGGCCTATGATAAGCCAACCAATTAAAAACCGTTAACGGACATTAAAGCTTTTATACACTATTGGTCAATAATGATCACAGTTTTACATAAAAACTTACTTAATGTAAATTATTGATAGTATCAAACATCTCTTGAAATATGTCTGTCTCAAGAAGGTAACACCTACTTGAGACCGTAAGTACAAATTAAGTACAAATAGGGATTTCCAAAATAAATTTCTGTCATCAGAAGACCTTTCATCGTAAACAACACGATGAAATAAGCTGAAACTTTCAGAGTGTTTTTTATACAAATATATTGATTCTTTTTATTATTCTTAGAAAAGACGCATTTACTGACATTTTACCAAAATGTATAGCGGCTAATAATGAAGCATACAATGAGAGGAGATTAGGAGAAGTATTATCCAGATGGACACAGTAACTCCATTTCAAGGGAAAATACTCCCACGTTTCAATAATGCAATCATGAACTTCAAAGAACAAAGAGGCAGCAGAATGACCGTGCAAGATTACTGTCTTGCTTTGAAACCTAGCCGCGTAATTGAAGTTAAATTACAAATCCCTACCGATTGCTGACGGTGTGTGTTACCCATGCTTGGATCAATAACTCGTCTCGCTATTTCTCATTTCACAGTATTTCAATATCATCAAACCTAAAAGAAAGGTCGAATTCGCGATTTGATGATGTATCCATTTTCTCCCGAAATAATTGTCATTGTTTAGTTTCATCCCCATATATACTGTGCATATGCCTCTTAATTTGAGACTTCATTTTTAAATGTTCACGTTTGTCTCTCAATTGGACTTTTAATTATATTAAAAGTAATAATGAATAGGCGTATTATAAAACCACAATTTACCTTACAGAGAAAAACAAATCACAACGACGAGCAACAAGAAATCCAAGTGAAAACTAAAACAAAACAATAAATAACAAAAATGGAGAATTCAATATATGCATCACCCGATTGAGAAAAAGAAACCAAACTCTTTAAAAGTACACATATCAGAAAGCATTCCTGAGAGGCATGGTTTTATAGTATATTTCCGAAAATTAATTTACAGTGTGTTCCGTCACAAACTAATTTGGGCTCATAATAAATGTTCCGATGAAAACATTCATTGCCGGTAAAATATTGAAAAACATGTGATATATATATATATATATATATATATATATATATATATATATATATATATATATATATATATATAGGCCATGCCCTATATTCATCTTATTAACGCTTTAAAATATAGACAACTTGTCCAAACTTCCAACGACGTAAGTAGCAATTTAACAAATCAAAGACAATATAAAGACCTTTAGACGTATAATCTTCTTAGGGAACGCCTTATATGATGTTAGCACATTCAATTTCAATCTTCTAGCTATCCAGATATACTGATGCATTGTAAACCACAGTTTCATTCATGAAATGCAAATTCATTACAAACTCTACAGACAGATCAAGAAGAAACGGGTTGATATATTCTGCTTGCCTGAGGCTTTTGATATCAGGGGATACTTATCAGAAGATTTAAAAGTCACCCACCCTTATGATTCCAGTTATACTCGGTTACCTGGTTTCCCCTCAAGCAAGCATGCATAAAATAATTCAATTTTGAAAAATAATTATATTCAGTTTGTTATCTGAAGCATTAACAGTATACCGGTAACCTATTGTCATTATCATATAATTTGCGTGTACAATCTTATCAAAAAGTGCTTCCATGCACAGCTGACTTTTCTTAAAAGAAAATGCAAGTGTAATCATAATTTGTTCGAAAAAAAAAATCAGTCAACATTGGGTAATGTTTGATCAAAATTTGCCGCTCCATATAAAATAATCGATACCGCAATAAGCATTAAGAATCCTTCAGCAATGCTGAAAGCAAAATTAACTCATGCATTGGTGAAATCAGACTCTCTGGGTCAAGGCCTATGTATATTCAACATACTTCACAATCAAAATGTCTTCAAATGAATTATCTTTGAAGGCCATAAGACTTAATTGCAAAATCAATTATGAACATGCATACATGAGAATCAATATAATAGTTGCCCTGCTAAGAAATAAACATAATGAACATAATTCTTAGTTCATCCCAATGAGTGCACGGGAATGTTTATGATGGTTTGTAATTATTTGACAATATCTGACCCAACTTCAATGAAAACAGTAAGCGATCGAACCTTAAAAAGTACAAATAAAATGCAGTTCAAAACGGAACTGTGGTGTGATTATCTGACTAATAATTCCCGAATTGTATAATGGTTGAGTCCATCCACGGAAATAATTCATTTTCCTGTTCCGTCCTGAGATTTCATCACACCTTTAGATCATGTTATCATAGGGACCTACACGTCGAATTCCAGATACTAGACAATTCCAATTTGCACACATATAGGTCAGAGAAAGAGAGAGAGAAAGGGGGGGGGGGGGGGGAGGGCGATGCTATCGTGCTGTTATTGCTATAGTTTTCTATTCTAATTGCCCGTTTAAAATTAATTTCATTTCTTGACTTCGCTCGATTACTAATAATATCAGTTTATAATAAAAAATCTCTTGTGAGTTTATTATCAATAACAAATAACAACATTCTCCTGAGGACGATCAGAGCATACTGATCGAAACGTCGAGTTGTACCTCCAGTTCTTTTCAGAACTAATTACTACTCAATTGAGCATTTCACATGGTGTCACCGCAATTACTCTTACTTAATAACAACTGCATCTACACGTAAGCCTAATCATTATCAACCAGATCGGAACGCGTCAGAGAATCAAACAATACCAAATTCTCACTTTTGAAAATTGGATCCAAGTTTAGGGTTTTGCCAGAGCCAGTTACATATGTCATTGCATGAATGGCCCAACAATCATCTGACCATGAAACAAGCATTTTTTCGAATGATTTTAACTTGATATAACCAAAGCATAACTTTGGTTCAAGATCTGTTCAGAAGACCAGTTTCCCATAAGCAATATCTTATTCTATGGATTAAAATCTATTGGAATGAGGTTGGCTATAGGGTGATTATAATATGACGTCATTATAGGTAATTCTGACTAAAACTACCGGTATATTATGTATGACATATTATCCAAAAGAGGTCTATATTTAAAGATACACATTGTATGGCGAGTTTGCAAGAATTAGCCTATATAGGCCTATGCATACTTTAATGAAACCGATAGCTCAGATTGACGGCTTAGCGTACAGGATGGTGTCTATATACAGAGGTTATAAGAGGGTTTGTGTAAACATCGATGTGGCTGGCATAATATACCTCGGTCTCGGAACATCTCAACTTTCAAAGTAAAGTACTGTTTTCTCCACCGTTAACGGAGAACATGTTCAATAAACCATATCGAAATCCCGGCCAAAGCTCGCCCCAATAAGAAATGCTACCATATGAAAACAACCATAGCGTACGTGCTAAACGTGTCAAATCAAACATTATACGGAAAAAATAACATCAATGTTGACTTTCACAAACATGCAAACAAACACGGCTAAGGTGCCGCTTTCTCGGGGGACATTAACAACGATTGACGTCTTCTGAAGTATTTGGAGAAGCCTCTGTAAAAACAGCTTCATCATAAATAAATTAATAAATCAAAAAGGCTTCAACTATGACACCTTGTTGTTATTTTATTTGTTTAACCTACTTTTGGTTTCCGTTTTAAATGCGTGCGCAACCTGTGCTAACTTTGTTAATTAATTATTTCGCTTAAAGGAATGTACAATATTCAGTAATTACCTGATTTATCAAATTAACAAATTATTTGTTAAAACTTACTTGGTGTAAAGGTATACAAGTATCAATCATCATAGAACGTATTTCGTATTTTTTAACATCGAGAAAACAGGAAATGTTCTGTCAAATTTCTAAAAGTTGATGGAACTTGCCGTCCAGCAACTTTTTCTTTACATTAAAAACTTAGTAATAGTTTATTGTTGTCATTGTCGTAAGCACCTAATAAGATACAACTTTAATAGGTTTAGTTTTTATGATTATAATTATTTCTTGGAAACTAGAGGTATATGACATGGTACAATTTTCACAAAAGATCATTTTAGGCATATCATCAAAACATTTGCCGAATGTGTAGAATAAAAATATAGTCCCATAGTATAGTGTTTGAAATAGCAATAATTATTTCTTATATTCGGTTTTCACCGGGCAGTTTTTATTTAGACTTTTGTGACAGTCTGTTAGTGAAGTATTTATATTCCAATTTTTTTGAATTCCTTATGATGAAATTGTATAGCACGGCATCATGTGAATACGTAGTGGACACATTCCTTCTTAAGTGACTTGGATGGAGCATTGGAGGGGGTTTATCAAGAAGTGACGGTAACCGCAGTGCTTCTAGTGTAAGTAAGCAGGCGTTCCATTCCCTAGCAACACTTGAGTAATACCGCAAATTCAGGAGGGACGAGGTCTTTCCAATTCACTCCCCAGATGGCTATTTTATGTTAGGTTTTCATTGATATCGATTAAGCATCAGGTCTATATGGTTGATCCAACCAAGCTGAAGACATTGTAGGGGCTCTACAATTTCGCCTTGGGACCCTTTGAATGCCATCATGCACACATCAATTTTGACAATGACTGATTCATTAAAAACCACGACGACTGTTCTCAGATAAATCAAAATGAATTCTAAATGTTCATTATTTCGTTTAATATTTTAAATTCATTGCAGAGCGGGAATTAGTCGTCCAGATTTGCTTACAGCAGCCGTCAAATGGTAATTATTTAAAATACAGGCGGTAGAGTAATTTGACATGTAAGAAAATATTTTGTCAAGGATTACAGTTAAATACAAAATTGTCTTTTGACATTGATGAAATGTGAATGATCGATGACTATTTCGTGTATCATTTTTCTTTTTCAAAATATACTTCTTTTAGATTTTGTATTGCTTATGCAAAGTGGATCTATTTTTGCGAAGATTACGTGATGATATGGTTTAACACATCTATTTATATAATGTACATGCGTCATGAAATATCTCAAAATAACACACTCCACGCTATGAATTAAGCACACAAAATAACACTCCACGTTATGAACTAAGCATATAAAAAACAATAATTCTGTAGGTAGCCAGTTTATCAGAAGCACATTAAATAAATCACTTTCGATGTATGAACGAGCTTTTGGATAAACTGACAAAATACTTCAAGAGCCGTTGGCGAGTGAATGTGACACTGTCGTTAGTTTTTTTTAATATTGCTGCTTTTACGAACTGACAAATTCAAACAGTAGTTTCTTTACAAAGGTTGACATTTCTGATTTTTACGTATGATTCAACACACAATATGAGCCATGATGTTTCGATTTAAAGCAAGATTATCAGGTCTTTCGAGCGATTACACCAATATCTATAGAATACAAGGGAATATAAAATATCGTGACACGACGCAGTACTTAATCTGAAACGTTCATATGTAAGTTATTTATTAATATCTTTATTCACTCATGAAGTATAATTTAGGACCAAAACAGTAAATAAATTTGTCAGTTATAAATCGTTATTTTAACACGTAATTTATTTGATTTCATTTCCTTGTTGTTGTTGTTGTTATAATAGATTTAGGGCCTACAAAATACTATTTTGAACAATCATAGGCACCACAACTATAGACACCCAAACAGTGCTACACCACAACTATATGCACCCAAATACTGCTGCACCACAACTATATGCACCCAAACACTGCTACACGACAACTATAGGCTCCCAAACACTGCTACACCACAACTATATGCACCCAAATACTGCTACACCACAACTATAGGCACCCAAACACTGCTACACGACAACTATAGGCACCCGAACACTGCTACACCACAACTATATGCACCCAAACACTGCTACACCACAACTATAGGCTCCCAAACACTGCTACGCCACAACTATAGGCTCCCAAACACTGCTACACCACAACTATATGCACCCAAACACTGCTACACCACGACTATATGCACCCAAACACTGCTACACCACAAATATGGGCACCCAAACACTGCTACACCACAACTATATGCATCCAAACACTGCTACACCACAACCATATGCACCCAAACACTGCTACACCACAACTATATGCACCCAAACACTGCTACACCACAACTATGGGCATCCAAACAGTGCTACACATATGCACCCAAACACTGCTACACCACGACTATATGCACCCAAACACTGCTACACCACAACTATGGGCATCCAAACAGTGCTACACCACAACTATATGCACCCAAACACTGCTACGCCACGACTATATGCACCCAAACACTGCTACACCACAACTGTATGTGCCCAAACACTGCTACACCATGACTATAGGCTCCCAAACACTTCTACACCACAACTATATGCACCCAAACACTGCTACGCCACAACTATAGGCTCCCAAATACTGCTACACCACGACTATAGGCACCCAAACACTGCTACACCACAACTATATACACCCAAACACTGCTACACCACGACTATAGGTTCCCAAACACTGCTACGCCACCACTATAGGCTCCCAAACACTGCTACACCACAACTATATGCACCCAAACACTGCTACGCCACGACTATATGCACCCAAACACTGCTACACCACAACTATATGCACCCAAACACTGCTACGCCATGACTATATGCACCCAAACACTGCTACACCACAACCATATGTACCCAAAACACTGCTACACCATGACTATAGGCTCCCAAACACTGCTACACCATGACTATAGGTTCCCAAACACTGCTACTCCACAACTATATGCACCCAAACACTGCTACGCCACAACTATAGGCTCCCAAACACTGCTACGCCACGACTATAGGCTCCCAAACACTGCTACACCACAACTATATGCTCCCAAATACTGCTACACCACAACTATATGCACCCAAACACTGCTATACCACAACTATATGCTCCCAAACACTGCTACACCACGACTATATGCACCCAAACACTGCTACACCACAGCTATAGTCTCCCAAATACTGCTACGCTCCCAAACACTGCTACACCACGACTATAGGCTCCCAAACACTGCTATACCACAACTATATGCACCCAAACACTGCTACACCGCGACTATAGGCTCCCAAACACTGCTACACCACAACTATATGCACCCAAACACTGCTACACCACAACCATAGGCTCCCAAACACTGCTACACCACAACTATGGGCATCCAAACAGTGCTACACCACAACTATAGGCTCCCAAACACTGCTACACCACAACTATGGGCATCCAAACACTGCTACACTACAAATATAGGCTCCCAAACACTGCTACGCCACAACTATAGGCTCCCAAACACTGCTACACCACGACTATAGGCTCCCAAACACTGCTACGCCACAACTATAGGCTCCCAAACACTGCTACACCACGACTATATGCACCCAAACACTGCTACACCACAATTAAACTCCTCAAAAAAAGTTCGGAAACTCAAGTTTGACTGACGATTTCTCTCTTGTTACCAACTCATTTTCCTTGCATTTGGTATCATTGGAAAGCCCTGTTATTCCTCTTTACAATGATTATGTTATGATTACGCAATTGGGGGATGTGCAGCACAGCTGAATATGGGGGTGGGTGTAAAGTGAAATGTTGCAAAATGCATTGCTATTGTCAAAAGTGTATTGACTCTTGCTGTTAGGAGTTGTTTGGAAGATGGATGTGTCTTGAATGATTGTCTGCTAATGCTATGGTCCCACAGGAATATTTCGATCTTTCTGTCGAAATATATTTCGATTCTTGTTTTTTTTGTTATTTTTAATAATTTCGTCAAAATCTCGTATAAATATCGACAAAATATCTTTTTTCCGTGAGAAAATTTTTATTTTTGTATTTTCTCGACAATTTCGATTCATTTTCGATTTTATTTCGACGACTTTCGACTGTTTAGATCATTTCGACTGGCATTTCGACAAAATTCGACTGTTTAGACTGTTTAGATTGATTTCGATGTTTTTTCGATTATTTTTCGATTTAAAACAAATTTTTGGACAAATGTTCCGATTTATTTCGACTGTTACGATTGTTTAGACTATTTAGAGAGTTTAGATTTATTTCGACTGGTTTTCGAACTTTTAGACTGTTAAGACTATTTCGATTTCATTTTCGACAGTTTCGATAAAATGTCGACAAAATTTCGATAAATTTGATCGAAACTTTATCGAAAAATATTGGTCAGGTTTAATAATTTTCGATTAATGATTTTTTTTCCGACAAATCTCGACAAATATCGACAAATATCGACAGTTTCGATTTTTTTAGACTCTTTAGACTATTTAGACTTTTCTCGAATTTTTTTTTGTAAAAAATCAAAAATCTTGACGAAACACGATCGAGAGAGTCGAAATCTCTGTGGGACCATAGCATTACTTACCAATATTTAAAGGTTGTAAGCCATAAATGTGCGGGAAAAGTTCAGAAATCCACATGGCCTGTCACAATAAATTGCCTCCGGGATAGCAACTCTGTTGTTAATGTGGTTGAGTTTCAAACAGAGTAAAAGAATTTTCGTGGCCGAGCGGTCTAGCTTGCCGGACTCGGATTCTGGTGTTGGCAGCGGAATGTGGGTTCGGGTCCCGGCCGTGACACTTGTGTCCTTGAGCAAGACACTTAACCATAATTGCTTCTCTCCACCCAGGGGTTAAATGGATACCTGTGAGGGCAGAGTTGGTTGATTAGCCCTATATGCGCTGTAATGGCAGCAATTGAGCTGTATACTCCCCAGGGAGCTGAGATGGTTTCAGGAATGATTTATGAGCCTTATAATAATAATAATAATGTGTGGATTTATATAGCGCACGTATCCACCAACTAAGTGGTGCTCAAGGCGCATTATATTATTATCCCTGCTCATAAGGCTCATAAGGCTCATAAATCATTCCTGAAACCATCTCAGCCATTTCTAGCGCATATAGAGCAAACCAACTCTGCCTTCACAGGTACCCATTTAACCCCTGGGTGGAGAGAAGCAATTATGATTAAGTGTCTTGCTCAAGGACACAAGTGTCACGGCCGTGATTCGAACCCACATTCTGTTGCTAACACCAGAACTTGAATCCGATAAGCTAGACCGCTCGGCCACGACACCTCATTTCGAGCAGGGGTAATGATAGAATGCGCCTTGAGCACCACTTAGTTGGTTGATACGTGCGCTATATAAGTCCACACATTATTATTATTATTATTATTTTCTGCACTCAAACACCCAGTAATTCTCCATCAGTAACAACAAATCTCTCTCACAGTACAATGAAACTCTCTATCACTAACAAAAGAAATAACAAGACGTAAGGAAAGTCTTTTTTCTGGTTTAATCATTGAACAGCTTCCTTCATTGAACAAACAATGTTAAGTCAAGAGCCTCAGTAGCGGGTGGACGATCCGAATGCAGCCACAACAGCCTGGCACCTCCTCCTCATACTGGTCACAAGCCGGGTCACACGTTGCTGTGGGATGGCGTCCCATTCATCGGTCAGAGCACTGTATGACAATAGCAATGCATTTTGCAACATTTCACTTTACACCCACCCCCATATTCAGCTGTGCTGCACATCCCCCAATTGCGTAATCATAACAAATGGCACATCATTGTAAAGAGGAATAACAGGGCTTTCCAATGATACCAAATGCAAGGAAAATGAGTTGGTAACAAGAGAGAAACCGTCAGTCAAACTTGAGTTTCCGAACTTTTTTTGAGGAGTTTATATGCACCCAAACACTGCTACATCACAACTATATGCACCCAAACACTGCTACACCACAACTATATGCACCCAAACACTGCTACACCACAACTATAGACTCCCAAACACTGCTACACCATGCCCCTCACAAACATACCGTAAAATATCTCACTCCGAACCAATTGCTAAACTCCTCGAACCTACGGCCAATAATCAAACACACGGGCAACGCATCCTTCAGGGAACACAGAATGGAAAAACCCTAAAAATAAAAATAAACAATGATTATGATAATGTTACCTATACATGTTTTAATACGAGTCGCTACCTCTCCTTTTATTGTTATTGAATCCAAATGAAGAATAATTGTCAGTATTTAAATACAATTATAAAAAAGTAGCGTTTCCTTATTCCTTTTACTTTTAATTATGTATTTATAATTTCCTTCCCCACATTATTCAGACCCTGAAATAGCCAACTCAACCGTTAACCGACACATTTAAACACGTCCACGCTCGAATATTGGCTTTTCATTCATGCAGATATAACCAACTCTCGCCAAGGAGAGTTTCCCCACAAAAGGCCTCCTGAAATTCGTTTTAAAGAGAGAAGCGAAATTGACCATAGCCGAGTAATATAACTGATTAAAGGAGCAACTGGTTATATAATCGATCCGTTTTAAAGGAGCAACACCTGAGACATTATCAGCGAGACACATCAATGGGCATGGTGTATATGTGATAAATGACAAACTACATACATGAATCCATACGTAATTAATATTAAAGCTACTTGCCCATGGATATTAACAGCAAATAAAACATGGATGTGATATTTCGTAAATTGATATTATCCAATTATGCGATGATGTTCGTTCTGTAAGAAACATATGGTAAAAGTTTCACAAGTAAGTCAGATTCCATATAGGTCTATAGGCTACATATATGTTGATTGTCATATTGCGTGCATACTGTAGCATTTAACTTTATGGTCTAGTCCTCACGGCCTAATGGGCCCCTTTATTAAACTACATGTCATCATTTGCAGTGTTGCAAATTCCTGCCTGCAAACTTCTGGCAAAGTGTGCAAATAAAACAGCTTTACTTTCAAACGCATGACAGCTAGCACAGCAGACGAGAACCAATTATTTATGGCAGGAGAATTTCCGACCGAATTTTAGGGTTGGGGATTGATTTCTTTAGCTCGCAAGCTAAATATGTCATATTTTAAAGAAATTCACATGTATAAGCAACATTTTTCCCTCTTCGTTAGATATTGGCTTATTAAATATGTTCACTATTCTTGGTTTTGAGTAGAGGCCTTAACTCGCAAGTGTTATCAATCATACATAACCCAATAAATGTCAAATTATATTGTAATTATGTAAGTGCATGGTGACTGATAGGTGTACTTTGAGTTAGATGGAGAATCGGGACACACTTTAATTACTTTCTTCTTTCCCTTATGATTGGTTCTGGAAACGAACGTGGATCATCTTACCAATCCAATCAAACCAAACATTGTAGGCGTCAAAAGAAAAATAAAATGGTCTAAACTAGTGACACTTGTATATTGCTTTACATCATTTTGTACTGAACAGAACTAAATTCACAATCCTAATATTATTTTGGAGCATCCATACTTTATAAGAATCAATATATATGTATACCAGAAACCAATCTGTGAAAGTTTCTGCTTATTGCGATATGTGGTTATAAACGAGAAAATAGAAAATGCATTCAAATTGTTCATATTCATTAAAACATGGAATGTTCAATCCAGCCAAAAAATAATTTTATAAATTTGAATTAAAACCGACAGTATGTATGTAACTTTGTAGAGTAATTTGTGCATAACACGTTTTGGTAATGATACAAAAATATATACAAGTCTTGTGTCCCAGCTCTCTTGCATTAATTGTATGATGCATGAGGTTAAAGGACCTTCCAATGTCGACGTCATTATGATTGCCTAAAAGTCACGTGATAAGGTTATTTATCATACGTCATTACTTTACTTCCTATCCAGGTATATAATGATGCTTTTTGGTTTGCGCAGATACTGTGGCATTTATAATATTATGCCCATTCAAAGGCTTTGTAAATACACGTAACCTTATGGAACACAATTATAATTCTATTGAAGGTAAGTCTCCTATCACAGGAATATTATATAAATAAATACCTCATTTCAAAGCTATCGCATTTGTTTAAATTTAATCTCAAGAAATGCTTTGTTGTTCTTGTTCCTGATGTCAATCAAAGCGTGTTTCCTGTTCCTCATACTCTTTATAATGTTGAATAATTCCCTTTTTCAATGCGCACCAAATGAAATAAGCTAAGAATTATTAACAGACGACGAGTCAGTTATACACAACAAAATAGATGCTTCAAGGTCTGTGGGATGCCGAATTAACATACACCACTATATACGATCCATTTTAACGAATGCAGTCTTGTGTGATATGATAATACTAGATTCAACAATTGTTGCCATGGCAAAGTCAAATATTAACCAAAAATAGACGCAAAATATTAGATTAATAGACACAAATATCTGATAAGAAACTGTTAATGTGGGGTCCTTTATATCTGATTTCGACACACATTTTGTTCTTAAAAATAGTCCTTTCTGATGAGGAATTTAGGCTTAAATCTGAAAAGAAATTTAGCTCCAAATTTGATTTAATCAATGAAACCACTATCTCCGGACACAAATCAAAAGGAATAGAAAATGAAATTGTCACTTCTGTAAGCGGCCGGCTGGATAAGCTGCGACAGTTTAATATACTCGAATCGCAAGAATGATATCTCAACAAGCAGGGGGCGGATCCTGTGTCACAAAAAGGGGGGACACGGCAAAACAAGGGAGTACCAAAAACGTATGGTATGTTTACATACACGGCGATAATAAAGGGGGTACATGTACCCTCCCCCACCCCCTGGATTCACCAATGTCAACAAGTCTTTCATTTGGGAAACCATTTCGCGGTTTGCCTTCCACTTTTGTGAATAATTTGTTCTGGTCTCATATTCCAGTTCCATTGTGACATATCATGAGTCATAGGATATTAATGTACATACAAACATGTTTCGAGGCTGATGTACCGGTATGTCTTGTAACAATGTTTTTACAATCGTAAAAAAAGGGAACAAACTAATTCCATGGTGTTACCACTTCAGCCAAAAAACGGAATACAAAGTAGTTTGACCTAAATCCAGCATTTATTAGTCATGATTTGTCATTGCCTATATAGAATTTGGCATCAGGAAAAGCACCAGTATTTTTTTTTGTGCACTCATTTATGGAAGGTTATGAGTAAAATATGAGGAATAAATGAGTAAAGGGAAGCTACAACATTGGTAATCATACCTAATTACAGAATTACTGAATTATGTGAAAGCTAAATTGATGTAAAGTAGGTAAACGTACCAGTTATCCTGAAAGAGTACTCTGACTGAAGTGTTCTCATTTCAGACATTATCACATACATAGGATTAGTATTGTTTTTTCTTTTTTTCTTTTTTGGGGGGGTTTGAAACAGTGAAAGAGATTAAACGTGTTTGGTACAATATTTGTGCTTCACGTGAGCCTAAACTTTCACAGGTTGGATTCATAAGTATAATCATGCTTAATACCCTTCTAAGGATCGTAATCATTTCAGCTTCTCAAGATCCAGTCGGGATACAGAAATTGATAAAAAACAATTATCGAACCGTAAATTCAAGCAGGCAGCTGATAACGATTCCTCCGTGAATTTTCAACATTTCGTGAAATTAATTTGAAGATATCCCTGTGCAAGACCTTGACCGTAAATTAACTTCACTCACCCAAAATATACATTCTTGATATGCTTATAACATGTGTGTATAGCTTAAAATTCCGTTGCTAGGTGATGACAGAAAAGATTATTTTTGGTGACTAAAATTACACAGCTATATAAACAGATATGAGTTATTTCTTTAGATTTATTTTAAGAACTACTGTTTGTCTACTGGATGATTCACTCTTTTTGAAATCTTTATTCAACTATACTTTTCTACAACACATTGAATAATCCACAAGGGAAACTAAGTATGGGCTAATATAACCCCTAGTCAACATAATCACAGGTTTACACCAAATTTATTTTTAATACAAACTTCCCCATTGTTATTGTAAACATTAAAAAATAATAATTACACGATAAATTCCACATTACGCCAGTCCTGAGTAAGAATGGATTTTTGCAAACATAAAGAGCGGCTGTTACACAGTGCTTCTAACTGAAACAATACAATTAGTTTTTTTTTCAGTAGTTGGATTACACATTTTAAATATATTAACTTCAACTACTTCAAATCGTGCGTTATCCCAAATTTGACTCATGGCACAGAATGTATTGAACCAAAACATTTGCATGTTACTTATTAAATGTATTTTTTTCATTCATAAATTAAAGCCTGGTCCTGTGAAGAGTGTATTTACCAAACTTTATTTCTTGGTGCTGTTATATTGATTGGTATGAATTAAAAACAATTTTAAATGTTTTTTGTTTGTTTCGAGTGGATTATTAATTGTTTATCTAATAATCAAAAATTGACCCCCCGAATTTTCGAAGTTTTAACGAAACGTTCGTGACGTACACAAAGGCAGAGAATTTCTATGTACCGTGAAACGCAGCGCAAGCCCCCATCGTGCGGTCGGAAAACACACCGAAGGCAATGCTAACATTACGGTGTTATTTTATGAAATAACAGAAACAGTTGAGTCAAAGTTCTGATCATTTAAAAACTCAAAACAAGCGCAGGCATAATGAGAAAGGTTTTTATGTTTGTCTTGCCAGGATATAAAATCAGACACGATGTTTTTATTAATGCGGAAAAACACGGCATGTTTTCATGCCGTGAACACTGAAACGGTGAGCATGGTGTGAACATGTCGTTTTGCACGGAAGTGGACTGGGTTATGCATGGGAGTATTATTAAATGGCCACTTACCCTGGGTCTTTCTCGCTTTAGAAAAGCACCTCTCTTCTTCGTTGGAGCCTTCCCAGCCTTCTTACTTAGCGGGAATATCGTTGGAATTGCATCTGGTAGCAGCATGGCCTTATAAACCATACCGAACTGGCTGTGAAGGCCCCGTTCAAAGCATGTCTGCTCGAACTGTGCACTACAAGTCTACATAAGAATGAGTGTTCCGTCGGTCCCGACCACTTCGCTCTGGTCAGCTTCACTTCAGTCGTCCAAATACGTCTGTATTTTGGATCAGACGGAAATCGGTGTAGACTAACACCGTCTTTGGTGGTGTTGCTGCAACCTGCAGCGACACACCTCGATGGCATTATCGAAAATAATAAGCTTCAAACCTGACAGAAAACTTGGGGAAACTTTTTCTCTAGCAACACTCTGCATGCAGTGGTGCGCTGTATACGACGCATACTTGGGCAAGTGCTGTGGATCGCGGATCGGGAATCGCCTCAATGTACGTCACGAATTTTATGTTAATGAGGGGTATGGGCGTGTCGAAGCGCACTCCCTAAATTAAAAAATTAATAGTTTTATGGTATAAACGTGAGGGGAAAAAATTACAAATGACAAATATATGTTCCAGTAGGCATACTTTATTGTATAGTGAAAAAAACCTATTTCACAGGACCTTTAAGGAACTGTTTCTCTATGATTCACCAAATGAAATAATAATTTTTTTGTAATCAATGAGCATGAATAATTCTACAATTTTATGTTTCAAAATATAGTAAAAAACTGTTTTTACAGGATCTGCTCTTTTTTCAGTTCCATTCGACGTCATGATTGCTAATATCAGCATCAAATGCACTTCCCCATATACAATTCTGGCTAACAAACAAATTGTTCCGAAACCTTTGATTACTCAAAAAGCCCTCAATGGCCAAAACCCAAATATCCTGACAATACTAAACCCAATTTCTTCCTTCAGACCTGTGTAAGACCAAGGTTTAACTTGAAAGGAAAGCAAAGGTTTCAACTTTAATTAACTCACCTTCCCACGCAATATGTACTGATACGGAAGTGCAAACTATAATGTTGTTATTGTATACACAATAAGGTCATATAAACCTAGTACGTGGAATTCATCATCATCATCATATATATATATATATATATATATAATATATATATATATATATATAGCCCTAGCCTATATAGGGTCCTCAGAAACCATAACGCAACTCTGAAGATTAATTTTTAGGTCAGAGATGACGTGTTCAGACATACTGTTTGAAGTGTCGGTAATCATCAAAGCGTGGATACCACTCAAGCTATATTAATCAATGGTATACTTCCATAACTTATATCCACACGTGCAAACACCCTATATAAACAGCATACACTTAAATGTAGAATGGTAATAAATAGAGAGCCGAAGTGTTTTACAAAATAATGTTTACAGAATCACCTGAACCATTTTGTAAGTGTTGTGAAGAATCAGCTGCTACGGGGACGTGAAAACACACTTCTTTACTATTCTGATAACAAAACTACAGGGGTCTTTCATATGTTGGAGTTGCAAGACCTCCTATCATACCGTGTAAGCCCTAAACACAAACAGCAATTATAATTGTTGCTCATATATGATTTTTTGTTATGCCTGTACAACATAAATCTCTATACATGCACGGTACAGGTCCTTTCCATAAAGGCCAAGCTACAACCATTGTTATAGGTTGTGTATTCATAGTTTAATATTATATGATGTGGATACAAACTAATATGGACATATTATAATCCGTGAAAATGTCATATAAATTAAAATAAAAATTAATTGATTCTACCTCAAACTGGTCGATAGAGGGCATCATTGTTTCTCATAGCAGGCACTTTCTCCAAAGGTTGCGATGGCAACTTTTGAAAACTTAATTGTTTGTATAATGGCACTGTTCTAGGTACTGAATTGGCATACAAATAATCAAATGGTAAACATAAAACATGTTATGCAAAACTTACTGCATATTTTGGTCTTGGGGGCTGTTAAGAAAAATGAAATTGTTGTCGGTGAAAACGAATGAACAATGCTATTTCACTATTTCTTTGTTTGGTTGTTATAATTATTCATAATCTATGTTGATTCAAAGAGAGGAGCAGTTTTGTTAACATTACTAATGTTGTACTTTACCTTTAATTGTGATTGAGCAATCTAGAGCCATGTAATGACTGGGTCATATTTCACTATAGAGGGACGGAAAATGCACTTCATATCGTCGTCATTCATTGGGTATTGTCAAGTAATACGTGATTTGCATATCAATGGTCCAGTGATTGGCTGTTTTTGGAAACAAATAGGTAGGTTTAGTGACACGAACAAGGGTCACTTTCCTATAACGTCATTATGAACAGCATTGCATTTCCTTTACACACAGTTTTGCGTTTCTTCTCTAGACACGGTGGCGACTTACATTTTTTTCTGCTAATCCTGACCAAACACTTACAAAATTTACACAACGGAAGTAAATTAATTGAAATATAGTATATACTACTTAAATACCCCTTAACGTTTGTGTATTTAATTATTCTGAATATAGTATATTCATGCTCTTCCGTAAAGAACTTTCTTGGAAAAACAATGATAGGCCGATCGGAAGCTCTCGACATGAGCTTATTCCAGGGGTAATGCACTTGTTATCGTATGTGTAAATAACAAGTACACACATGTACGGCCTAAGTGCTTGATTTATGAAGTATGTACTTGATGTACACAGTGACTGAATAGGACCACGGAGTCCGGACTATGGCAAGACTGTAATGGCAGCCATATTGGTCAGATATCCTGAACGTATGCGTATGCATGAAACACAAGATTACTGCTGCGTGAATCGAGTCTCAGAAATCCATCAGCCCCTGGGAAACAATGTTCACGCGAGCCTTTAGGGTTCAGTTATGGTCATCAATGTACGCCATCTAACTTTGCCAGATGTCCTCGTCTTCTAGCTATCTTTGTCTCATCTCTGTGTCTCTGCCCTTAATTCCCTCTCATGACATTTCGTTAAACCTTTCCTTTTAAACTGTTATGCGATTCCTTATTTTCCGTTGTTTGTCGTATATTGAATTCTTCATTTTAAAATTGAAGGCAATCAAAGTTTGATGAAGAAACATTTAAAAACAAATTTTCATTAAGATCTTTTCATAATTAAGCCTTCCACCTGACGTGCTAGACATCGTGCTACATACAGTATAGGTCTGGCTTCAATTGACCCTTCCCTATCTATGTATAAAGTCACTCGATCTCCTTGTGAAAGAGAGAGAGGAAGACCACGAACTCCAGAAAAGAATTATTCTCGGTATTTATGGTTTTGTAGGCAAACATGAATATTAGATAATTGAAATTTACATGCAAAACAATTAAATATGTTTGCCCAATGATGTAATTGAATGATTAATCAACTTTTTGCTACTGGTTTTGACGAAATTGAATGAACTTAAGGGCACTATCAATTTGAATGAACTGATTTGGGTGATGAAAGACATGCCATTAACGGACAATCGAATGCTCAACTATTTAAATTAGATGATGTTGTAAAAGAACAAATGGCTTTGACTGAGCCGGTATTAAAGGGACAATATCGTCACAATCAACGGGATGGAATCGGAGTGCTAGTTTTTGATTAACTCAGTGACTGAAAATAATACCACACATGATAAGGTCATATTACCGTTGCTGCTGCATATATGAGCATTCAGTCACTTTGTTCATCTTAAACTAGGACACCGATTCCATGCCCTGTTGAAAGTCTGTTCTGATCGTAACGATACTGCCCCTTTAATTAAACGCATGCATGCATTGAAATTGGTCAGCAATATCTATATTAAGTGACTCAACGAGATTCCCAGTGCGTTTCTGAGAAAATGGGAAAGTGGAAACTTGTTTACAAATACCATCACTCTCCTTTGTAATAGCTCTTCTTTGTAATACTATCTGCCACTGTTGATGTAAAATCTATTTTTATATGCAGCTAGTTCTAATAATAATAATAATAAAGATTTTTAGCGCGCACATATCCACCCTGCTGGGCGCTCAAGGCGCGTAAACAAAGAAAAAACATGAATACAAACAATATACAATGATAGCATAGGGAAAAAAATTATGTACCGAGATACATGTACCTACAATGCAATTACAAATATACATCATCTTTGAAGAGTTGTGACATAAGATGAGTTTTAAGCATCAACTTAAATATGGTTATACTATGACAAGATTTGAGTTTAGTTGGAAGATGATTCCAGAGTCTCGGAGCTGCGACAGAAAACGACCTATCACCCCAGTTCCGTTTTGAAGTTGGTTCCTTTAGGAGTGACATGTTGCTGGAGCGCAAATTGCGTGATGGAGTGTAGACTTTAAGCAGTTCAGAAATATAAATTGGAGCAATGTTATTAAAAGATTTGTGAACAATTAGCATAAATTTAAAAACAATTCTCTGTGAAACAGGAAGCCAGTGCAGTTCTTTCAAGATTGGCGTGATATGGCATGACTTTCTGGACAAAGTCACAACACGAGCTGCTGTGTTTTGTATGTGCTGAAGACGAGATATTTGATTCTGCGGGAGACCGTAAAGGAGAGCATTCCCGTTATCTTTCATTGGATGTTTTGTTTCACCCCTACCCTTAGCAAATTTTAATGGTGAGATTTTGTGAAACTAAACCATGCCGTAAACAGCCCCAACTCGTGAGCTACGATCTCTTCTAGACGCCTAAAATAGTTTGAAATGTCACCAATATTAAAACAGAAATCAGGCCAAAGTGAGAAATAATGATGGTTCGTCGAATGCTGACAAACAACCTGATGGGCGTAACTCTTCGCCCCCTTAGGACCAAGATCGACATTTATTGATCACTCAGTGTCAGTCTGATCGCGGTGGAGGGTTTCGAGTGGGTCAAATGTCGAAATTTAATTGATGTATGAAAACCCAATTCAATTATTCATTGCTTCGATTTGTTGTCATCGTTCTGTATACGGAGTCAAACCGCTTGCAATAGAAAGCTTTGTAGTGTATAGGGATCTAAACGTGAATTAGGTGTTGGGTACTGTGAATTCAACAGAAAGACGATATGAGTTACTCCTGCTATCATAAAGGGAGGTAACTTTTGTCAACTGAATGGGTATTTTCCAACCAGAAAACTGAGATGTAGGAATTCAAAGAGACAATAACACATGGCAGTTTACATTGGCGGTTGGGTGGGGGTGGGGGGGGGGTGGGTGAAGGCTACTCTCCTTTTCTCTTTATGATGTACGTTTATTGTTTTGTATACGTTTTTACAATGTGCCTCGATCCCCTATTCAACCATCCTGGATCAGCCTCTAACATGTTTTACAGTGTTCACATCAATATCAGATGCATTCATCTTTTCTTTACTCGAGGTAAAGAAAGCACCCTCTACGACTGTATTTCTTTCGTGCGCTTCCATGGCAAGTGTTCAGACTGTAGTTTGTTGTAACAGATACAAATTACATTTGTTCACTCATTTACATGCCCAATATACTAAACATTTTACTTCTGGGGTCAGACTGGAAAAAGAGGTCAGAGAGTGCCGGAAACAATCGATTCAAAATTGTTGACAGGGACCTTGCTGAAATTCTGTGACCCGGAATCTTGGCCAAATTTGACTTTTCACAAATCAAATGTTCTTCCTTCATACAGTGGCATAGCTCTGGTGGGCACGGGGGGCATGTTCCCCCTGCTGAGGTCTGTGCACCCCAGGTTCCCCCACTCAGAATTTTGAAAAAATAGGTCCCCATTTGAGGCTGCAGGATACAAAATGTTCAAGTATTGACCGTACCCCCCTAGAAAAAGTGGTGCACCCCCTAGTGCCCCCTGAAAATTGGACCTTAGTTACGCCACTGCTTCCATAAGACCACTATCCGCTTAGTGCACTACCTGTTGAGGGCGCGCTCTATGCTAGCAGGTGTTGACGCTATATGGCAATAAACAAGTCACTGGTTAGCATTCACTATGGGCGCGATTAACATTCAAGTGTTACCAGGGAAGAGTTTCACTGAATAAAATACCCCTAGTGTATACAGACTGTGGGGTTGTGTAAACACAAAGCGCAGAAAAACATGTGAAATGGCACAACAAGAAAACTAGACCAAGAAAACTAGACTAAGAAACCAGATTTACATTGTTCACTTGCAATATGAAACAAATCATATTATTTTGCGTTTCTAATGGCCCTGTCACACTGTTGCGTATCGTACTAGCGTATGCCAGCGTATGAAAATTATCACTCATGCGCTGGTATACGGTGACATACGCTAGGGGTACGTTAGGCATAGGTTGTATACGTTTCAAGCACGGTGGCATACGCTGGCATACGCTGGCATACGCTGAGGCAGAAATAAACTTTTAAGCATGCTTAAAAATTTTGTGCGTATGAGGACGTATGGTTAATACGCTAAGCATACGCTAAGCATACGCTAGGCATACGCTGAATACGCTAGAGGTACGATATAGGTACGTTACTCATAGGTCGAGTACGCTGTACATAAGTTGCCATACGTTGGCATGAAGGTGTACCGTACAGCTAGCGTATTGATAGCGCATTGAAAGGCCGCCGATTATATAGGCACTTTGTCACGTGATAGGCGGATAGGCGGTACGCTGGGCATGCGCAGTTCATACGCTACTCATACGCTAGCCATACGCAGAGTACGCTGTACATACGCTGGTCATACGCTGTTCATACGCTGACATACGCTGGTCGTACGCTGACATTTGCTGACATTCGCTGTCCATACGCTTGCCATACGCTACTCATAGGTTCAATACGGTAAGTATACGCACAATTCTGTATTTTCAAGGGCTTTTTGTGCGTATGAAAATTATATTATGAATTTTCATACGCAACTCTTACGTTTCTCTCATACGCAACAGTGTGACAGGGCCATAAGTAGGCCTATATTAAAGTATATGTACGGATGGGAAATCAAATTGTTGGGATCAAATACGGCCCCCAATAATGACACATCAGCTACTAGTTGTCCCTATGGAAATCTGACAAATTCATACTAAAGACATGCTCAAGAATTTGTCCAATCCGTGGCAGACCAAAATCTAACGTTCAATCGAGACCGATCTAGACCAATCAAGGCCGGACAAACATTTGCAAAGTAAATTATAAAACCACATCTTCGTTTTTAACAAGTAAATTAGATTTACTGGATTCGTAGAGGTTTTAAAGCATGAATCATTGATCTATTCTATAGCTAGAATACCATGGTCATTTCTACGAATCGTTAATGCTATTAAGGAATCTAGTTCATTTCAGTATATACAAGACATTTACAGAACAAAATTTGCTAATTCTACTTTGCTTCCGACCTCGAGAACGAGATCAGTTCAGATGTTATTTCGTGATATTCTTTTCATTTTGCTCTCAGGCACTTTTGTACACTTAAATGCACCACGGCTTTCATTGTACCCCTTTTGGTCAGTGATATTCAATAATTAGTAACAATTCACGTTTTACGATTATAGTTTCTACTCAAGCAATGATATTAGGAAGTTCTTTTCATATTTCAGAAAATCTTCAGCAACAATCTCTATTTAAAAACAAATGTTCAAACCACTGTGCACCGTGCGAGTGTCACCACTCGTTTGTTTACCGGTCATACTGGCTGTCTTCTACCTGAGCAAGTGCCGGCGAGCGACCGCAAAACAATCACGAGTGACTTCAAGTGTTTTCCCAATGGACGAAACGCACTCAAGTACCCCGTTTTTTGTTGCCATATTTTCTTTTTAGTAGCAACTTTTAAATGCTTTTTTTTTCAACCCCCTCTCCGGAGACCGAAAAACAAAACAATTCCCTTTAGATTGTCTGCTGTCTTGAAAGAGACAGATAGTTAATTTAAACTCGATTAGGCTTACTAAATGAGTCACTGAAAAGTCTAGTCCATGTATTCATATCACGTAGTATGATACAATCAGTTTGAATGCATTTGTATCGAAGTGTATTCGCATTGTGCCTATTACAGTTGCAAATCGTGTCTGTTCTAAATAACCGCGAGATTGCATCAATTCAAGTGAATTGAAACATCTCTGTGTCTATGGCACTTGATTACTGGGTCACATCTAGTTACTATTTCATTACTTTAAATGAACTGTTCACCATTGGTAATAAAACGAAAACAAACTGAATCATTATTATTTAAAAGCTTAGGCCTACTTGATTGTAAGATGGTAATGCTACCAAACATCCTGAGAATTTATTCCATCTGACATGTTGTCGTTTTAAAGAAAATGTGAATACAAATTCCAATCTGATATGAACCATGGGTTGGGATCCATTTCCACAATGAATCGAATGTATACAAACAAATCTTAATGCATTTTCATTATTTTCTCGTTAACGACACAACGGAATAAGCTGGAACTTTCACACAGGTTGGTTTCTTTACATATGTTCTTCATTCTAAGTATGAATGTATTTATAGCCTATAGACATAACCAATTGTGTAGAATCCCATTAAAACTGTACCAGTTTGTAGGTCTATACCTTGCATAAAATAACGGTAACAATTTGACAGTAATGTGCCGATCAGGGATAGGATGAGTATGGGAAGGGGGTCACTTTCCTCGTAGCTTTGCTACTGTATGCCTGCTATGTATGCTACTGTACGACATAATTCTAGACCAATCCTTACCATCTTCTATCGTGTACCCCATCAACATATTTAATCCTTACCATCTTCTATCGTGTACCCCGTCAACATATTTAATCCTTACCATCTTCTATCGTGTACCCCATCAACATATTTGATCCTAACCATCTTCTATCGTGTACCCCATCAACATATTTGATCCTTACCATCTTCTATCGTGTACCCCATCAACATATTTGATCCTAACCATCTTCTATCGTGTACCCCATCAACATATTTGATCCTAACCATCTTCTATCGTGTACCCCATCAACATATTTGATCCTTACCATCTTCTATCGTGTACCCCATCAACATATTTGATCCTTACCATCTTCTATCGTATACCCCATCAACATATTTGTGCACCAGTCCCAACAATTTAAACAAATAAACAACTGAAATATTGCGTTTCCTTTTATAATAAAATTGCACTTAAGCTATTACTCAGTTAAAGTATTACACACTATGCATTATATGTGCATTATGTGTGCATTATGTGTGCATTATGTGTGCATTATGTGTGCATTATGTGTGCATTATGTGTGCATTATGCAAGCATATAATTACATATATATTTTTTCGATATTATAGGAGACACATCGTTACAATCATATAATATGACTACCTGCAAAACCTACAACATTAAACTGGCTTTAAAATTATAATTATGTTTTTCTCCCTTTCCTTTACTGTTCGCTCCATGAGCGCTCCTCATTGGAGGCCTATAGGCCTACTAAACAAAAATAGTATATGTGATCTGAACTATTGGAAAGGTTTCTGAGAACATTGTACAAATGTGAAAAATCATTTTAATTCCTGACCAAACTCATCTGATTGTCAAACAGATTGACAAACAAAAATGTACATTGAAATTGAAATATTGTTGTTTCACTAAAATGAGATATCCTCAGACAAAATAAAACCCAGGATACATTCCTGCTTTTAAGTTTATTATAAGATCTTTTGTCAGGTGTGTTTTCGTGAATTAATAAGAAGTATACTTAGGGCTTTCAACCTTAAGGTTACCATTCTATAAATAGAGAAAATAAGAAAGACAAAAATCAGATACCAATCCCATAATGAAGACGTGATAGTCGCAACCCATCAGAGATAAGGTCTAATGGAATACAGAAAACCACATCTTCGTTATATGACACTGATGATGTATACTCCTAGGTATTATGACCCTTCATCCTTCCCAAGTACTTCTTCTCAGCTACCTCTGGGCGGCTCTTTCAATCTTCTAATCTTTATAACCTGGGGAAGTCATCATTTTAAAGCCATATAAAGGTTTCTTTCCTTCCGTGCATTATCAAATAGCGGGCAGATGAAGACGGCCTAATCAGAGGAAAAGCCCCGTCAAGGCTGGATGTATTGTGGGTGGAAACCATTAAAAATTGCCCAGTAAAAGCTGCAATGAGCTTCACGGATTCTTTCATATAATACGATGTCGAGAGATATTTTGATACAAAATGGAAGGGGAATCGGAAAGAGAGATTTTGTGATGAAGTGGTACAACCCTCGTAAATGAAGTGAACTGTACAAGTCAAAGGTTACGAGAGGGCGGCTATAACTACTAGTTTGTTCTGCGAATGGTATAACTGCAACCCTTTCCGTTAATTTGATGCCACATTTGCAAAAAATACCAAACAAGTTTTACGCCATCTTTATTTAAAGAAACAATACAGAGGTTAGGTCCCATCTGTTGATTGAGGAATTGTGTCATGACAATCAACACCTTAAAAGGAAAGTAATATGTACAGAATTAAAAGGCAGCTTTAATTGAAATGAATCATTATTAGCAATGATTCGGTACTTCCATTAAAAACAATATCCTAAATGGGTGAAGACAATTAATTAAAATAAATTGTATACAAAATAATGAAAACACAATGAATATGAAGAAAAAACATTGTCAGGTTTATATTTAGGGGCCTATATCCTAAGTGTTTTTGTCTGAACCGTTCACATTGATTTTAAGCTGAATATAAGACAAGGATTAAATCCACTTTTACACACACATCAACCATGATGTTGCATCTAATCCCGCAGTGTGTTCAACATAAAAAGAGGCGGATCCAGTGCTTCGAAAAGGGGGGCACATGGCAAACAAAAGGAGGCACATTCAAAAACGTTTGGTAAATTACGTACGTGCGGGACGATACAATAAGGAGACACAAAACACTCTTAGCCCCCTTGATCTTCCAATGATAAAAACATGTACTTCTTGTACCTTTCCATTGAGTTCTAGCCTACATTAATTGTGGGTTTTGCTAAAGGGTTATATAAAGGGTAGGTCTTTGAAAATATTAAGGATTGAGCCTTATTAGGGGTTTAATAAACAACCCAACTTCATTCAGAGCAGTTTTTGGGAATACATTAGGGCCGACCTATGTTATGATCCTCTGCACACGATTTCTACTCGGTACAATATCACGGAGCAAGTTTAATTCAGGGCCGGATTTAGGACTGGGCAAGCTGGGCAGTTGCCCAGGGGCCTCCACATATTTCATGAAAAAAAATTTGTAAGGAAAAATGTAGGCTGACCTGAACTGTAGGCTGGTCTGTAAATATATGTACTGTACTATATTCTTGTTATGATTGATCATGATTGACCTGCTTGCTTGCTTATTCAGATTCTTTCTACTTGAAAAAAATTACTTTATGGATGACTGTAACTATGTCTTGTGACTCTTGTCACCTTTTAGTTTTTAGTATTCTAAGGTAGGGTGGGCCTCCACTACTGAAGGCTGCCCAGGGGCCTCCACATGTCTAAATCCGGACCTGGTTTAATTACAATTATTATATCGTTTTTGGTAATGAAACCAAGGATTCCTCACAAGCGCATATATCACTATAGCTCGATCATAAACCTGTGGATACTTGTGCAGAGAAGATGGTGAAGAAATTTTCAGTTATAGACGTGGGAGGAAAAACCGAGCCAATTAATCTAGGGAAATCCCACGCATAATCAGGTTGAGACTGAAAACACAATCCACACATCGCATTGGGTCCAAGTGGGATTTGAACCTGGGTCCACGTGGGATTTGAACCTGGGTCCACTGAGGTGAAAGACAAGGAAATAACTGTATATGCCAATCTGATTCTTTATGTTTAGGTTTATCAGTAATATTGAGGGTCAGTACAAGAACAGAATTAGCTCAACCTATAACTGAACTGTGCAGCCTTCCATTGTAAATCTATAAATCCATACGCACATTATGAATACCCTAGCACGTTTCAGAGTGCGTGGCCTCTATTTGAACTAGCAATAAGAAAAACAACGGTGCAAACATAACATGAAATTATTTATGTCTGAAGCAAAAGATCGTGGCACTCTGCTTTTGAATCGATGGGAACAAACCTCACGTATCTTATGTTTACACATACAACAATACCACAATAGACTCGACCTTTTGTTTCGTTAATTGCCACACGATATGATTACCCAATTTATTGATAGTCCTGACAGCAAAACGTGTCAATTTAATTAAATGTACATGTAAGGCAATACAATTTCATATTATCCAGGGTTTTCAATACCAAGAACTAGTAATGTGTCATACAGGGAACCAATCAAATTACCCATAGGAAGTATCTAGGCAAATAATTTAGTATGCACTTACAGCGACAGAGACACGAAAGATCACAGGTACCCCACAAGCCATTTTTATCCTCCTGTTGTGAGTAGAGCAACTTGAAGGTTTTCGCCCCATGGATACAATTGGTATGAATGATCCTTCATCTAAATGTCACTACCATAAGGACTAAATGAGTAACAGTTACCACATTCCTTGGATCCAATCCCCCGATAATAAACTTGTTTGTCCTTAAAGGGAAGCTATAGCATTGGTAATGTTGGCCAAACTGTTTCTACGAGTATGCTGACTGAATCAAGATACATTAAACATGGGCGGATCCAGAACATTTTTAGGGGGGGGGGGGCTGAGAATCAAAAACAATTATTTTTCAGTACTACAAAAATTACAATGAAATAATCAAAGGGAGAGAAAAACAAAGCACACTGTGGGAATGGGAGTGCGTTCTCCCCTCCCTTCCCCCTCTCTCTTTCTCTCCTTTTTTAAATTTAAAAAAAAAATGTTTTATACGATTTTAGGGGCGGGGGGGCTACGGCCCCCTTAGCCCCCCCGCAAATGATTAAACGACCAACCTATTTAAGTTGCAGTTTATAACGTTGTGTCGTTATAACAAGAAATTCGTGAAAATGCATTCATATTTTTCGTACTCAAAAACATATTCTATCGTTGAATTTACTTTTTTCCCCCCAATAAACGAACATTATTGGCCATGAGTTTTCTTTTCTTTAAAGCGACAGAAAATCAGACGATGTTACAATCATTAGGCTTACATCACACCAAGTTCATATCACATAAATCATCGACCATTAGGTTATTTTTGATAACTAACTGTATATCTTACCTTTTGTCACGACATAGCCTAATGCAAGAATATGAGTTTGACCTCAGTACATAACGAACAGTACGCTATAGGTCTGAAATCCTGAAACCTCATGATGAGAATTCATTATTACGGTACAGTATGGGATGCATTTCTTTGTTAAGATGCATTTATATATGAAACTCTATAATGAAACACTGTAAAGAATTCCATGTTAAGGTTGCATTATGTGAAAGACAGTATCATTTCATAGAATGGTTAAAGTATCAAATACCCCATGTGCAAATAAGCATTATTTCACCTCTGTTTTGTTCCCGTAAATCAAGCCCTGTATTACACTTATTATGATTTTGTATCACATTTTGACTATCCACATTACTTTAAAGTCTTACAAGGAAACTTAACAACATATGTTTTATTTATATATAAATTCACAATAAAATAAAAAACAAAGTATTAACAGCAAATTGTGTAAATAACACTGACAATATCGGCGATGTGACCCGTGTTGACGTCAGAAGGTAATTTATTTTCCCCAGTGGACTTGAATCCGAGACTAAAGGAGTTCGGACAAAATGACTTTACAATATTTTACCTTCGTAAAACTGATGTTACTTATTATAGCTTCCTTATGATATAACCTCTCTAAAATGGGAAAAGGTCAATTATTAATGTTTGCTAAGAGCTCCTCTTTAACTCATACCAATGTCTTAATTAGTGCATACTCTTTATAGCAATTGAGCTATAAAGATGTTGTATTTGGTCAGTAAGTGAAACTTAAATCGTCCCTTATCTCAGTATAAGGCGAATTAAGACATTAATATTAAAGTTGAGAAGAAGTAGGGATAACTTATGATCTCTTCATTGATAGGAATGAACCTTTCAAACGCATTTTGATGTAATCGAAAAGGTTAAGATTTGTCTAGGTACAGGATTTACATAATGGGCCGGATAAATAAAAAGTAGCAATTGCTTTTACTAGTCATTTTCTTAAATCTTCATAAATAAAAGTGAGCAATTACTTGCAAGTAATTGCTTCCAGCAGTTAGCAAAAGCAATTGCTATGATTTTTAAGCAATTACTAGAGAGATTAGCACTTGCTTGGAAGCATATAAATAAACCAGACCTTTTACTAATGACTTGTAGCACTTGCTAATATTTTTACAAGATCCTCAATGAGGAGCTTACGCATTTGCTAACACTTGCATGTTGCATTACTCCTGCCATCATGGCCGAGTTTATGCATGTAAGGGAACATGAAAAGGTGTACAATGAAAGAATAAATCGTGATGAAGTCAATCCTACCAGATACCGGAAATTATTTCGGTTCAATTTTGAAAATTTGGAGTGGCTAGCAGCAGTCGAAGTACTTGGTTTGAAACCAGCAGAAATGGCGCATGGCATCTTCGTAATAGTCGGGTTTTCATCCCCTTTGAAGATGTTGTACAGATCTTGTTCCCATGGAACCAAAACAATCTTCCTATTTCCTGTTTGCATTCCATCTGTTTTCTTCTTCACTTGACTTTTCATGTTTGCTATCTTTTTCAAAATTGGCTTCTCATCCATGGCTTTACCTGTGTTGGTAGCAATTGACATTTGTGCTTTTTTAAGTGCATTTGCCTTCATGTCTTTTACCCCCGGCAACTGACTTTTCTCGATTAGAACAGGGTACTCTTTGATTATACTAACGAACATTTCGTTCAAAGATTGCTCACTATTTGTACCACTCCCCAATTCTTCGGCATCATCCATGTTGCTAACACATGCCTCATATACAACCACAAGGCTAATCGGAACTGACCTCCCATCATTGTTATACCCATAAGCAATTGCTAACCCACCCAAGCAACAGGTGCTAGTCAAAGAAGAAGGTTATTTATACATTTTTAAGCAATTGCTTAACCTTGAGCTTTTACTTGTTAAGCAATTGCTATTGCTTGAGCTTTTACTAGATAAGCAATTGCTAACTTTTATTTATCCGGCCCAATAGCTCAACAGTTTACGGTGAGGAAGGAGACATGTACTGACGCAGGATTTGAAACCTGGAATACCGTACAGGCGCTCTATCAACTGAGCTATTCAACCGTATGGATGAATTATGCACAGAATTGGTCAGTTATTCTACGTGGAATTATAAATTATCAAACCAGAACCTTCACAGCGAAACCTTTGACTCGAATAATTTTCTTCAAAACATTACGTCACGTTACAAAGTACAGACCAACTCAATATTCTGAACACACAGTCCCTTTTAATCAGTACAGTATAAGAAATCATTTCAGTCCCCATCAGGCCGTAAAGAAGTTAAGAGCAAAATCAGTCTTAAGAGTCTAAGCACATGGTACCGCCGTCTATCATATTTCTTCTGATCACAACGGGCTTCTAACAAGCTCAAAGCTACGGAGGGAGTTTATCGTTACGGCCGGCTTGGGTCACATATGAATTAGGCCAATTATAGGTCATATCCCCGGGCCAAAAAATACATTTTGACACCCTTTGCTTCTCTCTGCGACTGCTAACACGGCATTCCTGTCCTCTTTGATGTCCCAAGTGAACCTTTTGGTGAGAGCTGAAGAAAGGTTTGCCACGTTTTCTTGATCGCCTATGGCTGCCAATGAATTGCAAATTGAGAATATGCCTGCATGGTTGTGTCACAATCCCTCCCGCGTGGATCTGTTTTGATATTAAATTTTCGTAGATTTACAATAGAGACATTTGGCACGTTCCTAGTAATTTTTCTACCCTTTGTCAGTTAGGGGGAACTAATTCACCGTAAATTTATTAAATATTGACAACATGCTGTTATTCTTAATTAAAGGCAGGATAGTCCTCGTGCAAAATTAAAGATGTATTCGCGATCGACTTGCTTTTTGTCAACTCATAATGGTTAATTTTAACCGACATTTGAATCCGATGTAAAACCACTAACCAATGCGCGCCCGCAATCATAATTTTCGTACCCAACATATCCACAAGATTCTCTAATGATAGGAGCATCTTGCAGTCAGGTTGTGCGGGCATTGTTGATTGCACACGTACGTGCCAACACTTATTCAATCAGGATCAAATCTGTATTATTTATTATTTATTTCTTATGTATTATTTATTGTTACTCAAGAAAGACACCACGAGAGCGAAGTATTCTTTCAGGTGACGGTAATACTGTAGTTGATATTTTGGCTGTTGATGTTTAATTTCACTTATTTATTGTTGTTATTCTAAAAAAAAAAGAATAATAATCCTTTAATACTCAACATTGGTTTATTGTTGTTGTCGTTGTCCATGGTGTAATGTTGTTAGCTCCTCTGTGGCTGGGCATGGTTAATTTTTTTTTTTTTAATTCTCAGCTTATTATAAGTGATGTCTTACAAGAAAATGGTCATATTTATACATATTCTTACATGTTCTATAATATGTTCTATAACGCTGATGTGAAAACCTGGAACATTGACAATTATGTCAACAATTATTGAATGGAATGCATAGCTAGCATACCATAATGGTATGTTACATGCTTACATGTATCCCATGTGGATAACAGCTTCCTCTTCAACGACAAAATTCGGTCATTCCATTCACGGTTACCAAAATATTTACCCCGAAAAAGATCAATAATTTGCCCAGGAATATTGAATGCACGATATTAGAACAAACCCGATGCGTAATACAGTCCTATCTAATATAGTTAGACAGACTCTTGGCCACTTATACGAAAATTATGTTTCACTATCCAAACTGACCCTTAATTTGTATTTCTCTGGTTTCTTCTCAAGATACATTGACAGGAATACGACATTGGAAAAAATAGTCAAATAATTGAAAATAAAATGAAAACTTGAAACAAGCATGTTTAAGGTATACAACACCTAGTCGTATACAAAAGACGTAATCTCGTGGCTGCGTTACCACATTGATTTGGATTCCAAGATGTTTCTGTTTGTTTTAGCACTGTGCTAGATCACACAGCGATCGTGATCAGGATCTCGGGGGAAACAAACAGCCCATTCTCCCTTGCAATGTGTAGTTTAATAGACTAGCAACATGGCGGACAAGTGGCTTCAATGTACGCGCCTGACTCT
The DNA here is from genome assembly GCA_029582265.1 of Zoroaster sp. YZ-2022. Lineage (NCBI taxonomy): Eukaryota > Metazoa > Echinodermata > Asteroidea > Forcipulatida > Zoroasteridae > Zoroaster > Zoroaster sp. YZ-2022. Next base: position 514,265 of record CM055832.1, read on the forward strand.
CTATACAGCAGTGAATTGTAGCCTTGCTCTGTAGATAACACTCAAAATTAAGACCCATGCTAATCAAGAAAATAATTAAGTCCAATATTTGAAACAACCGAACTGATTTATCGCCGTAATAACAATCTTAGAATAATAACATTTACCTGAATGTGCTGGCTTCATGCCTAGTCTTGAAATCTATCAATCGATCAATTTATGTCTGAAGTGTTTCATTGTAGAGAGTTAGTTTCTTAGGTTAATGTATCATTTCAATCACTCTATGACCATGTGTTTGCTACAAGGAGGTGCCTATGGTTTAAGTTATTAGTCTGGTGCCGCGTTATAGCGACATTGAGGATAGATACCACCCATCAATATTGTCTACGGTTTACATCAAGACTTCACTAAGCTGCAACAGGATTTATACACAAATGTCTCTATTCACATGAGGTATGTAAGCGTTAAATCCCATCATTAACAATGGTATAAGGTTCCTTTTAATGCATGACAACAACCCAGTCCTACCATACGCCCTAAATGGTTCTTTCAATCAGCAGTAATAGGGACTACCTGTTTTCATTCAAATTCTAACAAATTGTTTGGATACAATTTATAAACATCGTCATTGAATAAACAAGAATATAACATGTAGGCCAGTTATTTCATTACCTTTATTTAAACAGTTACAACAAATGTTTTCAAATTTAAAAATCAGTATACACTTTGGTAAAATGTCTGTAAATGATCCATACTTTATAAGAAAACCAAATAAACCTAATAAGAACCAATATGTGAAAGTTTCAGCTTTTGTCATTGTTTGGTTAACAACAAAATAGTGAAATGCATTCAGATTATTCGTATTCATTGGAATTGTTGACTACGGATAAGATTTCTTAAATGTTACTAGCATCTGCGACAAATATTTCATGGGATGTTTGATACCATCTGGAACTTTGCACCAAGTACATTTTTATATGTAAAACTGTCATCACTTTCGAGATTACCAATAGTGTATAGTGGCATTAACCATTTCGTGAGTTAAAATGTCCAATCATCAAATCAGACGTGATCCAATGCATATTATTTGAAAAGTTACAAATAGGGCCTACATAGTTTGATACATCACACTCTACGTGCTTCTGATGTAGTTTACACTATACGAAGTGAATACCTAGACTATGTAGATATGGAGCTATATTTACAGAAACTATTTCAAGTATTGTAAGGTATCTAGGTTAATATATTTCCAATCGGCGAACCACTGATTTCATTAGGACAGGTGATGTTATCATAGAATAGAATTCTACACCATATCATGTTTATTTGTAGAAATGCACACTGTTGTATTTGGTTGTTTGGTTCTGATAGGTCAGAAAAACTAATTACGGGATAGGACGCCAGCGGGAGAACAGTAAACACCCAATATATATGTCACTCTGAAATAATCACGCCCGTATGGTGTATACACGACTGTACAATGCTTCGTCTATGATTATTCTGTTACTAAGTTATGCGCTAGCGTTGCAGTTGTTTGGCACGTTCTCAGCTAGAAAACACGACTAAAAATACACATATTTCGCTAAATTAATTTGAAGGTTAAATTGTTTTTATAACAAATTAAAAGACTACCAAGTTGTAAATATAAATATTAAATTTTTTGTCAAACAAGTTGCATACACGTAAATGCAAGGATTGTAATTTGAGTATTTTACCTTTTCTCTTCAGCCCCAGAGTCTATATGCTTCCGTGTCTAGTAATAATTACGATCGCTGGGTAATCAATGTTATTAGGTGTTCGGGTATGCACCCGAAACACCTATTGTTTTTGTTCGGTTTTTTTTTTTTCTTCTCCTTCTTCTTCTTCTCCGGATAGACTGTCTACAAAAAAACACATACTTGCAAACTTCACACGAACTTCAAACTTGGCATGTACTTAGAACTTAACAAGTAGATGAAACTCGAGTTGTGAGTGACCCCGATTTGACCTTACTTCCTGTCCAAACCGGAAGTCAAAGTTTAATATTTAAAAAAATCATATCTCAACAACCACAACAGGTAAATGGACATTTTTGCACTATTGTATAGATTGTTAATTGTCGAAAAATATTTACAAAAACATGACCCCAATTTGACCTTACTTCCTGTCCAAACCGGAAGTCAAAGTTTAACATTTAAAAAAAATCATATCTCAACAACCACAAGAGATAAATTCACAATTCTTTCACCATTGTACAGATCGTTAATTGTCAAAAAGTATTTTCAAAAAGGTGACCCCAATTTGACCTTTACTTCCTGTCCAAACCGGAAGTCAAAGTTTAATATTTAAAAAAATTCATAAGTAATCAACCACAACAGATAAATTCACAATTGTTTCACATTGTGCAGATCGTTAATTGTCAAACAATATTTTCAAAAAGGTGACCCCAATTTGACCTTTACTTCCTGTCCAAACCGGAAGTCAAAGTTAAATATTTAAAAAAATCATATCTCAACAACCACAAGAGAGAAATTCACAATTCTTTCACTATTGTACAGATCGTAAATTGTCAAATAATATTTAGAAAAAGGTGACCCCAATTTGACCTTACTTCCTGTCCAAACCGGAAGTCAAAGTTTAATATTTAAAAAAATCATATCTCAACAACCACAAGAGGTAAATTAACATTTTTTGCACCATTGTACAGATTGTTAATTGTCAAAAATATTTACAAAACATGACCCCAATTTGACCTTTACTTCCTGTCCAAACCGGAAGTCAAAGTTTAATATTTAAAAAAATCGTATCTCAACAACCACAAGAGGTAAATTAAAAATTGTTGTACCATTGTACAGATCGTTAATTGTCAAAAAATATTTATACCCCAATTTGAGCTTACTTCCTGTCCAAACCGGAAGTGAAAGTTTAATATTTAAAAAATCATATCTCAACAACCACAGGAGGTAAATTGACATTTTTGTACCATTGTACAGATTGTTAATTGCCAAAAGTATTTACACAAAGGTGACCCCAATTTGACCTTACTTCCTGTCCAAACCGGAAGTCAAAGTTTAATATTAAAATAATTTCTAAATTCAGTATTGTATTGTATTCAAATAAACTTCTCGCGAGAACTTCAACAGACGTTAACATTTGACTTCTCCAACACTTCGAATTGATGACGTAACCATTTTAACTTCAACCGAACACCTTGTTTTTGTTGTGACAAAAACTTATATCTAGTTCATATTGTAATCAACTTTGTTTGAAAGTTCTGAACAGTGTTATCCTTTTTTCGCAGTAGATCAGGCGAAGACTTAACAATTTATATAAGGTCCTATGGGCACATGATAAGCCATCATCTAGATGCCTTTAATAATTACGGCCTGCTTGGCTCGTGACATAAAACAAGACACTTCATTGTGTCTATATACTTCTCCAGCTGGGTCAACGTTATATATCAAATAGGCCTACGTGTCAACCATAACGACCTCCAATACTTACAGCTCTATTGACTAATTAAAGAAAAACTCCTTTGGGGATTTTTATATTGTATCTGTTTTTGCCATATAGAAGTTTTGTTTAGCGGCAGAAATTAATGAAAGGAAAACCAATGCTGAAGAGAGAAACATAAGTCCGCAAGCTATATGAGTCAGCGGTCAGCGGTCGCGTTTGGTGTAGGATAGCGGGCTCACAGTGTAAATAACACCGCTCAATAAACTGCCCAAATGACAGTCACGACCTTGACGTGAACTCGACCATATTTGTGTTTACATAAAACATATTTTTAAATAACCATCAATGATTCCACGAAGGTATAGTCGATAAAAACGAAGATTAGGGCATTGTAATATTTTATTCAAAACTTCCCATCAATTAGACTAATTATTTTTAAAATTTCCCATCAATAAACAAAACAAACTTGGACTGTCACTATCAATAGCTGCGAGTACAATACACAAAACTCACAACTGAAAAAATGGTTCAAGGAAATGGTTACTAACGCTTTATCGTTGCTAAGCAACGGCAGGAAAAGTCTTATCCTTGATGACGTGGATATAATACGATTCTCTTTTCTTCAGTTGACAGTATAAGATTGATGTCTCCAAAATGACGAAAATATAACGCACCATGTACAAAACCTGCCTGCTGTATATTGTTATATTAACTTTAACGATAGGTTACACCACATTACCCAAACCCAGAATGACTGATTCATAAAATCAGTAATTTTATCAAACATCCCGGAACATGTTCACGTCTAAACTGCTCTCATTTTAGAGGATAATTTATAAATCATTTACTTGCGAATATGACGACTTTTGTACAGTATCTTTTCTTGCTATGGTATGCGGGAGAAATTGTTAATAAATTCACCACCTGTATCTTTCATAGCAAAAATAAATTCTGAATTTTCGATTGGCAAAATGAAACATCTAACGTAGAATCTTGGTCTGACGTCAGATTTGTATTCAGCCACGAATAATGTTGCGGCAAAACTAAAAAATACTATCATCAACTTTACCCAAAGTAAACTTTTGATGAGTATAAAATTGTTGAGACCAATGTAATGCGTTCCCTTTAAGAAACGAGTGAAGCTTTGCTGTTATTCTTATTTTCCACACAATCTAAGGACTTGAGGCCTGGAATGCTGGCAGGCATTACAAATAAGTAGGTCGGGCGACATCGTGCGCGGTATAATTCTCTTTCAGCTGTATGGCTCTGAATAGAACCGGATGGAATTGGAACTCAATATTTCGAAAAAGAAAACAGGCTATAAATATGAGTCTATTCAGACCATGTCAATCATTAACTAGTTTCTTGAGGGCACTGTACGAATCTCTACGAAGTGGGACGCAACATCATAAGGTGCCAGTCTACTTAATAGAAACAAACATCAATCTGAATTGATATAAGAAAACAAGATGGATGCATTATAATATGGTACAAGTTAAATTAAAAGACCAACCAGGCACTTTCCTTAATCATGGTAAAGACATGTTTTCTTCCACTCTCATTCAAATTAACAAATCGAGACTGAAATAATAATAGACTGATCTCATTTAATGTGTTGACATTCATCATTATTCTAATTGAATACACAAGACACTCCATTGTAGCATACGTGTTAAAGGGATATTAAGCCTTCAAAGTTATTGCAATGTTGATGCTGTATCAGTGCCAAATAATGTACTTTTAAGGTTTGAATCAAATAAAACAATCCAGTTGTCTTGTTATTAGCAAGAAATGAAAAAGAAAAACAAGTTTGACGTGTACGTATTTCCAGCCGTAAACGCAACCGATCGTTGCATTCAGACTGGTTCCACATTGTAGACCCTATACATGATGCCCGTCGACTGAAAATACAACGTACTAGGCTGCTTCCATCCACGCACATAGCAGTGACATCACTGCTGACGGTCTAACCAGGCGAAAAAAATAAGTACGACTAGTGTACACAACCACCTTATGATTATGATTGATTGTACCAACATGTTCGTATAATCAGTCACTTTGTCACGTTAAAATCTACAGGAAAACGAGTAGAGGTAGGTATTTGTGTATAACTTGATAGGCCTATTATTCTTTTGAAACACTTCCAATTCCAACCATGTACATTATATCATCCACTTAAGGACTTAATATCTCTCTAACTCGTGTACATATCTTTATTTTGTCACAAGTTACTCTCCACCTCAAGGAAGTTTTGCGGCCTGACGGGGTCAAATAGCTCAGTCAGAATTGGGATGTGTGCTCAACCCCAAGGAAATGGCCATCTATAAAGTAAAATATAACCAAAACTGTGCAAGTTTCGTGGAATAAAATCATGTAATCATAAATGTGAATTAAACCATCAATTCTACAATATTCAACGATCAATAAATCTCATATCATTAGAAGATAACTCCAACTTTATGACAACTTTTAGTATAACTTAATTTCCATATCCAATAATCTTCTGATGTCTGTTCATTCTCACAATTTGCATTTATAGCAGCTCATCAATTCAAATTATCAAGCAATAATTCTCAATACTAAGTTTTAAACAATATTACTTTAATTACAAGCTTACGTTGTCAGGGGCGATTTATTTCGTAAATAAAACAATAAAACTGAAAATACAATATAACTACGGCTGTCTGCAACGCGATTCTGACAGTTAGCAATGCGTTTCTTCTATTTTCCGTGTTCAGATGAAAGGGAACTTGTACAAATTGGTACAGGCTACCTGATAATGAACATTCATTTCTAGTTTTATATCATTATTTCAGAAAACTATTCTGGTTCAACACAGAGGATGCTCACGTTGTTAACGACAACAAATTTTACATGTTTTTTATGGTTGTATGTTTTATACAAACCTTTTGCCGGCCGGCAACATTTTGGACTAAACAATTCCTGTTTTCTCCAAGATGAAAACACTTCTGACGATATCATTTCTCAAGATGATTGATACGTGTACGAACTTTACAATTACTTAATAAGTTTTGAAATAACAATTTGTTAATATAATTTGCTACGTAATTACGTAGATTATTTGATTATAAACCATATACAGTAGCATACGGGAAATGTGAACAATGGTCGCTAGCTAGACAATATATGCTGCATGAGCGTTTTTGTCTATAAACGCATCAACATTACCAAAACGAGGCTGACTGTTAATAGCACGGCCCGTAATGCAATGATACTCACCAAGATGAAGTCATGAGTCTAACATGTTGTATTTTATTAAGCGTTAGATGCCTTTGCCTATTTGTCCATAGACCCTACATCTTTTTGAAAAAGTGTTGCCCTCAATTGCAGATAGAACATCACAGCGATGCTAAACAATAAAAATACCGCAGGGGTTTAGAATTAACATGAGTGAATACAATCATCAGCAGTGATTGCAACCATGTCCTCAACTTATTTTCATATCTGTTTTTCGTCCTATGTGGTCAATATTGCGATTTGAACTTGATTGATCTTACCAAATTGGTTCGTCGACCGGCAACGAACCTTGCAAACCACACTAAAAGGATTGTCCAAACTTAATCAAATTTGAGTAAGGACGGCTGCGCGTGACCACGGATGCTGTCCTTTGCGATCTCGGCACGCGAGGCCGGACGCACAACTACCCTGTGGCAGTATGGTGCCGTAGTGCATGACAACAATGCCACTGATACCCACTATAACTTGACACTGAAATGAAACATGAAAAGCTTGGCAAAGTAATTTAGATGACAGTGTCTGCCCATCAAATGCTGCATGAATGGGTCATTGATCTGTGCAAGCTTCATTGCAACGCGCCAAATGTGCTCGTCCCCCGGCGCCCTCAAAGACCGGTGCAGTGGGTATATGAGCGAACACGCCAAAAGATAGTAAACTTTCACTTATTGGTTTATTTCGTGATGCCCGGGCAAGCTGCATGATCGCCATAAGATTCGTAGAATTACCCAAGAGGCATGGTATAATTCATTCTTAAATGAGGAAAAGGACTACATCGGACACCGTTGTTGGTCACTTTTTTTGTTAAACAAAGATCGGAAAGCTGACGGCCTATAAAAAGAAAGAATTTATAAGAAAGAGTATAAGCTGAATTCGGAGTGGAAACTCTTTCAGTTTTCTTTTTTTAAAAATCAGAACATCAGACACAATATTTCGATGGAAGATTAACTCCCTCATCGGCTTGTCTAAGTAATTTTAAAGAAATGTTTCAGCATTTGGTTATTTTTTAAATTACTAATCGTATAGACGATGTGATCTATGACATCACAGGTTTACAAAAAGAGACCCAAAGGTCTGCGCCGAGCACCAAATGTACACCATCAAATCTGACATTTTGAGATTCTTAATACTGGCTCTAACATATTTCAAATCTTATTTATCTGAAAATTAACAAAATTCTTGATGTTACGTGAAAAAGTACAAAATGTACAAACTCTGCATACAAATACACACACTTTTGTCCGGCGGCAAATCACCCGTGTCCTCTGAAGGTCACGCAGTCACAGTGAGTATCAACGTGGTCTTATGTTGTCACAGAACACATAGTGAGTATCAACGTGGTCTTATGTTGTCACAGAACATTACATTACTCTTAACACCAAGTCTTAAGATGAAGAATTTCCAAAGAAAATGCATGAGTTACATGGTTCATTCTTAGATCAGTTTTGTATTAATTTTGCCTCAGCGACATGCATTTACCCTTTGGTCGTTTCATAACGGACAAATCTTGAGAATAGAATATATATAAAGATTGTGTCTGTCACATTCAATGATAAAAGGCGCCAAGTAAGGCACGTCAATCGAGGTAGAGGAATGTTCCCTGTGAATCCATTTTTCATATTAAAATAAAGCCATTGGGGGTAAATGTCTATAAACGTATCCATAGTTTATAAGAATCAGGAGATATGTATAGAAACCATTATTATGTGGAAAGGGATAACGGCTATAATCCATTTAAAATTTGTAATACATTTCAAGTTCTCTAAAAAAAATAACTTGTCAGAAGAAAGAGTTTTTCAGAATGTTTGGTACCATCACCAATTATCAATCAAGTAAGTATTTAGATTATAATTTAGTAATATTGTAATCCGGTAATTACCAAAGCTAAACACTCCATTCAATAAAACTATGTTGCGATCATAGCAAACACGAATTATTAAGGATTATGCAAAACAACATCTTGATTTATGGTGCACTTTACTGGCTGCACGATTGGTCCATATAATTCAATAGTGGAAATGCCAAAGCAATATTTCAACGATTGACTTTAAGTGAAAGAATTACTTTCCCTTATTAAAGTGACAGGGAAATCGGATCTTTTCCATAATTGCTTTCTGAAATTTCCCAAAAGCAATAACATATTTTTTACTTTTATAAGTTGGAAATCCAAATGGCTGCTCTGTCCACGGTGGACGGCTTTGGGCTTTTAAGAAATAAATCAATAAATAAAAAATAATATATTGCGAGTGGTGAAGACCACTCAAGTCAAAAACAACAAATTTATTACAGATGGGCCTACACATATATATGGCTATATATATAAACGGGTAGCGAGCAAAGAAACATTGGCTGATGCCAGACTCGATCCCGCGACCTCTCGAATACCGTACGAGCGCTCTACCAACTGAGCTAACCAGCCCCTATGTTGGTGGGCGGTCCACTTATGCCAATTATCTATTGCTCTATGGGGCCAATATATATATAGGCCAATACCATACGTGCCATCGGACAGTGGTGTTTAGGTGCAAACAACTCTATTTTTTATGTTCATTTATATATCCATAAATGTAAATATTTATTTTTTATTTGTATATTTCATATATTTATATATAGTTAAGTGTTTTGTGTCTTATAAATAAACCCTTTTTAAAGGCAATAATATGGTGAAAAAAACATATGTAAGCATTCTCGTTTTAGATTTAAAATTTCCAAATCAGACCTACTGACACATACGTTAAATATTTTAACTAGAGGAATTTAAGCACTTCCATATTTCGAGTATGATTAGAAAACTTCAGAGGTCGGGTGCTATTTCTGTTTGATTTCCATAAGGTATTCATACAGTGAATGTACCGACACTGTCGGACAGTTTACTCATGGTGGTTAGGTTTCTATGCTCAGTAGCAGGGACTGGAGGCCCAACATTATGATTCTAATGGTACACGGTACACTGAATAGCCTTACGCAATCAACTGTACATGGCTTTTAACTAATACTAACCATGGTCTAACAACGGGGAAAGGTATTTTTTTAGAGAGAAATAATTCGGCAGAAAGCCATATTATACCAAAAAGAGTTTGTACCAGTACATTTAGATTGAATCACATATTTCCATTAATTAAAAGTAAGGTACAGGATTGGTCATTCAAAAATAACCAAACAATAAAATTTTGATATAAAAATAACGATATTGATCATACCTAGAAATAGATTTGGATGAGGTGCTGCCATTTTTAAGAATAGTGAAATAATTTACATTTCGAATTAAGGAAAAAGCACCCTTTCTTAATTCTTAATTGTATAGTTTGATCTCTCAAAACCCTATGACAGATGAGAGGTTTTGAGAATAGGAGGGGTTTTAGAACTAATAGAACAAATCTGAATTCAGTTTCAAAATTATCTTGTGAATGATAAAATAAGTAGAAGCCTTTACAGATTTGTTATTTAAAGGACATGTTGATATAGAGAGTAAGCATATTCACTGAAGCAGCAAACATTACCAATGTTGTATCATCCCTTTAAGCTATTCATGATTACAAACCAAACATTTGACATCGACATTTGACATATCTGCGATCAATAAAGAAAACATAAGTCTCTCAATATTTACTAATTATTAACCAAATTAAATATTCCCAATGTTTGGTAACACATTTACAGAAAATGTGAATTTATCCCAAAATCAATGAAAAATGAGTCGTTAAGCAAAATGGATAAATGACTGCATGCAGTAATTTTGACTGCTGTAAATATAGTAAATTTGTTCAACTCCAGCTTAAAATTTGATAATTGCATTTGATGTAAATATTTAATTTCGTGAAATTTAACAAATTTTAATATATTCAAAGACACAAACTATTTAATATAAATTTCTCCAAAAAGCAAAATGAGGTCAAATCTATTGATTCAACATGTGATGTTGAGAAGTAGTTCATCTTGTTCAAGATTAGCAGAAAAAAATACATATTAATGTACACACCTGGAACAAATTTAATTGTATTCATGAATAATTCACAAATAAGGAATGAATATAGTGACGTCAAGAATTATCGAAACATGTTGCCACGCTGATTCAAATTCAACACAGTACCCAAAAAAGATTAATTCTGTAAAAATATTTCTTTTACCTGAATGTATCTATTTGAGGTAAGATACTCAAAGTGTCTGGAATCCCATGAGATTGTGATGTGAGACTCAAGTATGTAATACACTGAGCATGCTCCAGGAATAATTCATGTAACCGTATCCTCACTAAAGCCTTAACAAAATACCCCGAGACGGAATTTTATACAATGACATTAAATCTCAATGATGGAAATGGCAGTGTCTGGATTTATAACACTCAAAGTAAGATGTTTTCTGTTTTACTTACGTTTTCTGGGAATAATATTTTGTTTTAACAGGGAAAACTTTTGCAAAACAGTTGTATCAATCTGCATGTATAGTGGGTGTTATTTTGAACACTAACTTAGAGACAACCAAACTTAAAGAAAAAATAGTAAAAGAGTGCATTACGTGTATTACTAGAAAACATTTTTCTCTCAAAGGGGCTAACTCATTTTTAGAGAAAAATGAATACCTATTTCAAATATCAAATTATTTTAGATCTAGGATCATACACCTTTTGGTGTAACAAACAAAGGTTTCAAAATTGTTTGCATAAAAAGTAAGAACTCAGTTTGGGGCAAAACTTTCCATTTCTATAAAGGATTTTTTGTTAAGCTTTCTTGCTTCTTATTAAGTGTTATTGAGAAGGCCATGACTTGAGAATCTTGCAACATTAATTCCAATTAATTTCCATCAATGAATTATTCATTTTATTTCAAGAAAACAGTGAACAATGTGACACAAAAATATTTCTGTATATGGAGGTGCGAATTTGGCTAACAATTTGTGAATTTCATGTAAATAGAAGAAAAAAAACAGCCATTGAAATGAGGGGAATAATTGCTTAGAAACAAAAAAGATATTGCTTTGGTGGATCTAGGAGAGAGGAACAAAGAGAGATAACCGACTCCTTTTTGTATTATCCTTCATGTAAGTTTACAAGTGTACCCTCTTTTGTTTTGTCTACATCCCCATCCCCTTCCCCACTTCAACCTCCCAGACTATACCTCAGACATTGAATATCTCTCATCTGCAGTTGTGTATGCCATTAAGCCAACAGGAATTTGAGAGTTAGTGCTGGGATCGGGGCACCAGTTGGTATCCCAGGAAACGGACCTGATGACCCAGCTATGTCAAGATGGGAGTACTTCAATGGCATTTTGGAGTCAATCCCATGCTACAAAAGAAGGAAAAAACACAACCAAAGATTATGATTGTGTTTGATTTGTTAAGAGTATAATAATATGAAACCCTGTTTTTGCCATGGTTTCTTCAAAGAATAACCAATTTGGATGCCCTATTTTAAATACTGGCTTATATTCTGACAAAGGGAATCATGTCAGAGGTAGTTAAGTGATTGGAAACTTCTGCCCTCACAGTTTCAGACACAATTACACATTCATCTTACTGGAAGGTTAGCATTAAATAATTATATCATTCCAATTGCATCGGTTTATCTTTCTACAAATAAGAGACTCCTACAGTTTATTCCCAATGTTTCACCCACATACAGTACTCCAACAGTCATGGCAAACAACTCTATATTTGTACTATAAAGGAAGGTTAGTATCTTGATGAATGTCAGTGACAATTTTCTTGTAGGTCAGAGAGCTATAACTATTCTGTTTATCCGAACAACTCTAAGTGTTTTCAAGTGACGGAACCTTTGGGAAACAGAAATTGGGAAACAGAAATTGGAAAACAGAAAAACAAATATCCATAGCCAGTGCAGTGATCACCTGACGTGCTGATGTCATCTTGTGTCAAAGAAGAAGAGAAAATTGAGAAGATTTAGTCCAAATTTATGAGTCGATTTAAGAGGATAAGTCAAATCCAAGAATTCCCATGCCCCAAGGTGCCATTCCGGAGATGTAGGTGTTAGTATTACCTCTACTTTGTACTGAATCTACATGATGAAGGCATCCTATGTAATACTATTCAAATAGCAGATCAAAATCTACATAATATATGTATTAGTATTATGTCTAAATTATACTTAGCTGCTACTCATGAAATCCTGTCTTAAATTTTCAAAACCAGTTCAGAGGAGGAGTGCTGACTATTGGGTGGGGGGGGGGGGGAACAAAGTGAGAGTACATGAAATGAAAGGGGTAAATGCAAAGGAGCTACAATAACAGTCAATGACTGAAACTGGTGCTAAATATACATATTTAAACTAATCTTGAAAAATAACCTTTAAACAACAACCCCCTTAAATTAATACAGGATAAAACTTGAAACCTATTCAGTAGCAAATGCATGAAATCATAAATATTCAATAACTGAAGAGGAATACAAGACATTGGGAATTCATGACTAACAGTCTCCAGTAGAATATGAAGTGATGTCAATGACCATGTCGGTTGAGAAAAGACGTAATTGACTTTTGATGTTTAAAACCAGTATACACAATGTGTATGCATCCATACTTGATATGAGTCAAGACATGTGGAAATGTATTCAAATTGTTTGTATTCATTCCAATGTGCAATTTCTGTCTTCTGATGACAAAAATTCCTTTTGGAAATATTACTAATTGTACTCAACAGATAGCAACTGAGAGATATATTTCAAGGAATGTTTGATACCATGATCAACTTAACAAGTAAGTTTTATGAATCAATATCATTTATTATTATTTTTCCCCAGATTACCAATAGTGTATAGTGGCATTTAAGGTCATAAGCCTGCATAAACCCTCAAGTAATCAAATGTCAAAATTATAATTTATGTTTACTTTTACCTTCTTTATGAGGATCAAGAAATATGCAAAAACCCAACCTTTTCTGGTTCAACAACTTAGAAAATTGTAAAGAGAACTTGGCAAAAGGTTTACCAAATGGATTATAATATTTTTTTGTGGGGAAATATCCAGTGAACATTTCATCAGGACAATTAAACACAAAATCTCACAATTGTGATACGTAAGACTAATTGCGGTGACACCATGTGGAATCTCAATTGAGTAGTAATTAGTTCTGAAAAGAATTGTGATACATAAAGTGGTAAAAAGTCTATAAATGCATCCATACATGTATTTATATAAATTAAGAAAGATGTACAGAAACCACTAACTTCCCATCAAGTAAGTTTTTAGATTGTAAAATTCTGTCATTTTATATTTGGAGTGTAAATTACAGCCATCAAGAGAAGCGACTGAACATTTTCCACTTTCACTGTTTACGCTCCAACCTTAGAATCTCTTGAAAATGTCTCTCGCAGACAAACTGGCCTACATGTATGTATGTATAATTACCAAAGGTGTACAGTTCCTTAAAATAAGACAAATAAGCAATACAATGGTTTAATAAAATCAAGATTGTAAAACAAGTTAAACTTTGGAAATCTATTTTGAAATAAATGACATTTCTGGAGTGAACAAAACTAATTCACTAGAGCAGGACTTGAATCTTTGACCACTGAATTACCGTACTTGTGCTCTAATCATTTGTCTGCTAGTTTGTCCATCTCTTTGTTTGGGGCACTAGTCAGAAGCCATGACACCCATACATGATGTGTAACTAGGGAAAAAGCCTTTAGTTATTATGCAAACCATGGGAAACCATTGTCTGAGAATCATGGACACCTTTTTTAGTATCATTATCATCAAATTAGTCAGTTTTCCCTTGTGGTATATTTGATGAAATACAATTACAAAAACAAGACATTGGTTTATATTCATCGTTTAATCCTTGCACCATGTTCCTGAAAACTGTTCAAAAAATTTGTATTTTGTTTGATGTATGGAACAGAAAAAGAAAATGTCAAGACATGATGAATGTATCATACGTACACTGCAAAACTATGAATATAGCCTTATTTATTTAACATTGAGCCAACTACAAACTGAGAAATATTGCTTATAAATCAATGTAAACAAGAAAATCAATACAACGTCCAGGGCACACAACCAGCTTCAGTAATACAGCATTGAGATAAAGAGGAATATCAACTTAAATGTATACTCTATCGCCATTGGCTTTGGAATTGATGGAAATATTACTGGGTGGTAGACACAATTTATCAAGGGGTTAAAGTGGGAAAAATTAGTTGTTAGGTTTAAAGGTTTATATCATGATTACTGTGTACATGGTCCTAGTGATTGACCACTCATTATCATCAAAATAGTTATGAATGATAAGGAGTAATATGCCAGCTTGCTAAATGATGATGACAATGTGTGGTGAATACAACTTTACATAAATCATAAAATAGACAGTTATTTAGTTTTGAATATTCATTCAACTCCATATGTACTGATAGTAGGAGCGTTAATTCATTCCTTTAGTCAATAGTTAAACTTTAAATGAAAGCTAAACAAATGCTTGACATAAATTTGTTCTTATTCCTCTCCCCTTTTCTCTTCTTAAAATGAGTTTTAAAACATTTTGTTTTAGTTTTGGGGCAGTACAGCCCATTAAATTACCTGGGCTATTTTGATGGCCTGATATGAGTAGAACATTTTTAACATAATGTAGACATAATGGGATCACAGCTCAATGGGGAATTACGTGTCACTTTGAACAGCTTTTCATAAATCCTCTCATCTTCCCTCAACTGTGCAGTGTAATTTAATTATTTTAAGTCCGTTTCCCTTTGCATGGTGACAGAATACAGGAAATTTGCATCTGTAAATAAAAACATAAAGTGGGTGTCGGAGAAGGGGGGACGGGGGAGTAACATGACACTTTAAGGTACCGAGAAAGTAGAATTGTAGAATGTCAAGCTTGATGGTGTTTAAGCAATGTTCTCATGGGACAGAAGAACGTCTTAGATGGTGCATCGAAGATTGAAAACAAAATTGTGATAAATAGCATTGACTGCTCATACATGTAAAATGTACTTGTAGCTTAAAGCTAGATGTACACAAATGCTAATCTCAAAGAACATTAATGATGACAGTGTTACACAAAACTTACTTTGTTGAAGTTCCATAAAATTAATGAAATAATTGCCAAGGATACATAAACAATTTATACATCTCTTGATTATTATAAAGTAAGGATGCATTTACAGACAACAAAGTGTATACTGACTTTAAGTATAAATATTGTATGGTGGAAGAACTATTAGGTAAGATTACCATGTCAACATGTGAATGAGTACCATGCATCTCTTTGAATTACAATGTTCTGAATAGAACCAAAGAGATTAATTTGATTGCATGTAACTGAATGATGAATGGACAGACACATCTTTAGTTAAGTCCACGTACCACAGTAAATAACTTCTTATTACATCATTTCTTCAGCATCCCTCCCCCACCACCACCAAGCAGTCCCAATTAGAAGGTGAATTTTTTTAGGAAACGGAATTCCAATAGTATACATGTAGACACATTTTACAGACGCTTCTACCCATTAAACATGTTTTTATTTCATGGCACAAGTGAGTTGTCAATTTGGAAAGGCAGCACCATCGAGAAAAATCAATATGTGCATGCATACAAAATCTTTGAAAAAAATCAACACACAAATTTGAGTTTTCAAGAAGAAAATGACTGGTAAAAGATTGTACTCCAAGCGGGCTCTTAAATTGTATGTGTGTATCTGTGGAATTTGGAGAAATTCACTTAAATTTTGGGTTATAAACAACTTCTCAACACAGGGTAGTCACCAACAGATCGTCGATTGGGTTGGGAAATTCAAATGTTAAATCTCCATTAGCTACTATATTTCATAACTTGGTCCTGAATGAAAAAGTTTCCAGGGCCCTTAAACAGGCCCTGTAACCCCTATAGTGATTGGTTTAACGCTCGCAAGTCTGCCATTCCAGCATTTGTCCCCGAACAAATATTTGTTCCAGATCCGCCCTTCAGGACAGTAATGCAAACCATTAAACATAGACATCTAAATGGCTGTGTAGAATCTACAAGCCATTTATGTAATCACATTTGATTCATCCATTTGAAATGAGATCAATAAAGTGAATACAAGCTACTCAAGGGTCATTACTAATTATATTAAAGATTAAGTAATTACTATATATAGCAACCTATGGATCTATCTAGTGGATATTAAATCAAACAATGATAAGGGTATATGAGTGATGTCAGGTGTAAGAATCAACACTTGAGAGTAAGTAACGTCAAGGATACATGTAGGTTGGACAAATAGGAAACTGTCATCTTCATGTATCGTAGGCGGTAGTTGTGGGCAGCCCGGAAGTGTTTACAGAGTGTTATTATTGTAAAAGTGATACGCAACAATGTAACAAACAATTTCTCTATGCTGAAAAATGCTGGTTTTTATGTTTGGATTTTAATTGGTCTAATTTCTGTCGGTGATGTTTGTGTGCATGTAGCTGTCCATCTGTAATCATGTGATATCTGACTTAGTATGTTTCCTTGTTTTGTGATGATTGTCTGTGATCTGTTTGTTACCTGTTTGTCTGTCTGTAATGATTGTCTCTGATCTGTTTGTCAGTCAGTGTCTTATATGTCCCATATTGTGTCTCTGTCTTTTATTATGTTCTATCTAAAGGTGAATACTTTATTTGCCTACTGTATTTATTTGTGGATGTTCCTGTCTATCTGTAAGGTCAACTACCTGTTAATCTGTCTGTCAATCCTACAGTACGTAATTTCACCCAGTCTTCCCTCAAGAGGTAACATCTCTATCTGTTTGTTTATCAATCTGTCTGATGTCCTATATAGTCTTGCTTGTTATTCTATTCTCTCTTCCCTGCTTTCATAAGGTGAATGCTATATCTGTCTGTTCATCTACTTGTTTATCTATCCATCTGTCTGTCTGTCTGACGTCCCAGAGTATTGCTCGTCATTCCATCCCATTTTACTTATTACCCTCATGAGTCTGTCTGTCTGTCTGTCATTCAGTCATCTGTCTGTCTGTCATTCAGTCATCTGTCTGTCTGTCTGTCTGTCTGTCATTCAGTCATCTGTCTGTCTGTCTGTCTGTCTGTCGGGCGGTCGGTCGGTCTGTCAGCCTGTCTGTCTGTCTGTCTGACAACCCACAGCAAATCTTGATAGTCAATCCATACCATCTTCCAAATTACCCTCATGAGATGAATGTTTTATCTGTCCATTTGTCACAGCTGCCTGTCAATCATCTGTTTATCTATATGTCTGCCCGTCTCATATCCCCAGAGACAGAGAGACTTGCTTATTTTATCCCGTCTTCCCCCTAATACCCACATGAGGTGAACGCTCTCTCGTGCAATGTACATCCCAGTTTCTTTGAACCCCTGGGAGAAGCCCATTATCAACTTACCTCCCATTTTTAACAACATTATTAGTTAAGCCTCTTTTACATCAATAATTTACAAGAACCCCATCCAGAGTGACACACACATGAAATGGTCAATCACTTTACTACCTAGTGTTATAATGAATGTGGAGATGATGTTAGCACGTCATAACAACTCATGTACAACCAGATCCCTATGGCAATATATGTTTTGATTATAAACACAATACATCGTGTCAGTAAGGTAGTTCAATATGGGATGAAATTTGTTCCAGTACCTGAGGTCAGGATTGATTGACTAATAAGGATATTTCAAAATAACATTTATTCTTCCATGTGTTTAACTACAGTATATGTCACTGATATTTTTAAACGAAACTCTTCTTTTATCTTCATAAGAGATATTTCACATTAAATATTTATGAAAGCATTGTAGGTCCTTTGATGCAATTATTTGACAACCCCCCCCCCCCAAGAAAAGAAAGATTGATAATGTTTCATGATAAATTCATTTGTTCACTCTTTATCGATGTGTAAATTAGTTTGTCAATGACTGCAAATCATTCCTGAAACCATCTTATTTACCATGGGTTTATTAAAACATCAAATTACTACAATATGTTTATAGAGAATTTAAAAAAAATTGAGGAGCGTAAACAAAGTATATATAAAAAATGTTATCGAGTATAACAAATAATTTCCCCCAAAACATTATTCCTCCCTATAATTCATTATTTTCTGTGGTAAATATTGTTTAATTCTTGTAATTCATCATCAAGACAATGTAGAGAATGAATGTAACATATGACTTAAATGCTTATGTCACTCAATCCTTGTTGAGAGTATTCAAGCTTAAAAGCTGTGTGTATACAAAGAAAAAAATAATCGTATAGATCCATCAGTTGACGTTAATGTATACACAGACACGCCATCAAGCAGAACAAATTGAATTAGTTTCCCTGGCATACCCGGGATGCCGCTCATGGCCTAAAACAGCTTAGGAAAAAAATTTTTAAGATAAAGCAGCCATGGTTTTCAATAAAGGGAACGTACAACCCTAGGGATGCTGGTAACACTGCTGTTACCAGTACGCTTACTGTCTTTACAAAGCAACATGAGAACATATGTTATGTCATCAACAAGAAAATAGTGAATATATGCATTATTGCATTCCTGTTTTAAGAAAGAGAATTCTTTCCTAAACTCAAACTAGAAACTGTTTTATTTTTATTAAAAGTAATATGACTTCAGACGAACTGCTGATAACATTTGTTTCGTATCCAGAATAATGAGACAACAAGTTGTTTTGTGACAGGTTATCCTTCGTGCTCTTATGAATATACAAGTATATTGTCCTTTTGTGCTACATATTCTACTTATTTTAATTTGAATTATTTTCATCAGAACATTGATATATCTTTATATATAGATTATAGAAAGGAAAACAAATACTTTAAAGTCAGATATTCCACAAGATCATCGTTGGAAGCTTGATTTAGCGGTATTAAGCACCCAAATGAATTCACAACAATATCTATGATAAATTCCTTTAGGGCATATTTACAATAAAGCCTTGTTTCTTGTAATTCTTTTGAGAAATGTGTCATTTTAAATTGTTTATTTTCCTTTCCTCAAGTAAAAAGGCAGTGTTTCAATGAAAAAGAACAAAGAATTACAATACAAAAGACAAAACAAAGGCAATACATCTTGAATGTTCTGATGGAAGCAAACCTTGATGGCAGAGTTTCATTTAACAATTGAAAATAAACACAAAATTGTTTGCCATATTGGTCTTATTTATTTATTGTTACCATGGTAATGCATGTGGTTATTCACACTCTTGGTTTGACCTGACAAAAACCTGAAAATGAACTATGTGTACTAGTTAAATCAACCCATATTCTGTGTCGGAACACATTATTCTATGGTTGGTGAATCCTGTTGGTGAATCCTGCTGGTTTTAATAGTCTGATCCTATTAAGCTAACAAGTCAGGTGATTTAAAATACTAATGTTGCTATGGTAACTATACAAGACAAGCACCAAAGTGTATCCCTACAACAATGGCAAATGATGAATGGCTGACTTTAATGAAAATTACCAAATCCCGCCATACAAAATTGATGGTTCTGATGGGTTGATGGCAAACTGTATAAGAATCTTCTGCTCATTTAAGGATTTCTTCTCATGTTCAGTATTTCTCCATTGAGTGTAAAAACGTCCATGTATAACCTGTGTTTGTCCAGCAATTTTAGCTTTCATTGGAACATTGATGATTTAAAATACTTTGAAATGAGATTTTTCACAAAATGTGAATTTATGACATGACCTGCCATAAATTCATTTTGGTACATACATGTATTTACTGTAAAACCATGTTTCTCATGATTATTTGGAGAAATTATGAAAAAAATTGCTGCCAGTTACCTTTAACTGAATGTAATATATTCCACTGTGTATCATGCCCTCGGCAAAACTATTCAGTTACAAGACTAAATGATTGGGAAAAGTGCAAACCAGGGTGATATATAAGCCATATATTCATTATTATAAAATTGTCTAAAACTAATAGCTTCAGTCCTAACAATTGCATTACAATTTAGACCGCTTTATTTTAATGTTCTGAACATTCATATTGTGAGAAATATGGACATTGTTTAATTTGCTACTTTATTTTACTTGTGTATTGTAAATCCCGTACCTCTCATACCCTTGAGTGAAGCCTCTATATTCCTAACCAGTGCAGGATTTTGTTTGTATCGCACACCAAAATTCACAATTTGATAATCAAAAATCATGATTTGCTATTCAAAATTAACATGCAAACATAAATATTTTTGCTGTACAAAGTAACCTTTCTTGGTTTATTTTATCTAGTATTCCAAGCTAGCTCTTGAACTCCTTCCCAGTTTTCCTTTCCTAATTCCCTAGATCCCTTACATTTGTTTATATTCCCCAGGCATTTATAAAGCCATTGACAGATGATGTTACTGCTAAGTATTCACTCATCCATATAAGACCGCAGAGTTTCTGACAAACGCAAAAAACATACTTGTTTGTTGTATTAAACTACCATGATGTATAGAAATGGAGCAAATATTACTGAAATATTTATGAAATTTAAACTTAAATGGCTCACAAGATTTTGTTTACTTACTGTCTGCTTCAAGAAGATTGTACAAGCTTTGCATTTGTGAAGTAATCTAGGAATGTTTGCAGTAGCACTACGTGAATTCTCTAGTGAGTTGTATAAAATGTGACGGGCTCTGCGAAAATGAGTCACATGGGGGTGAACATAATTTTTTAGTTATATACATGGCTGAAAAGAGCACGCAATAAGCTGTGGCATGTCCGGTTCAAAAGTTATCACCTTTTGAAAATATGTATTATGTCAACAATCGAGTAAACCGGTATAGGAGAAATTGCCTATTAAAAAAAAAACTGTAAAAACAGTTTTCAGAAGGTTACTAATAAAATGTGCGTAGTTACCATGCTAGCGGGGTTTATATTTTTGCCAAGCACAATCAACGTAAATGCAGCAATTTATAGCGCATTGTAATGGAAACAACGGACGAAATGAAAACAAAAGACACACAAAAATCATCATTTATTCCACTTTCTTCATACAAATTAGCTTTTTTGATTTATAAATATGAAAATACAGATACTAAAGAACCGAAATAATGGATAATCAGAAAATCAATTTCCAATTATTTTTTTTCACCCTCCAAACATTCATCAACCCTGTACGTGGAAATAAGCCGTGCGAGAAGCGACTCATTTTCGCAGAGCCCGTCACAAATGTGTTATATAAATGTGCAATATCTTAATTAAAGCTAGTTTACTATTTTGGTAAATGTCCGTAAATGCATCCATACTTTATAAGAACCAATATATAATAAAATCAACTAGTGTGTTAACAAAAAATAGTAAAGATGCATTCATATTTGTTGTAAATCATTACAACGTTGAATTTACATTTCTAGAGGACAAAAATACATTCGCAAAAAAAATTTGATTAATTGTAGTAAAATGATAACACCTAAAATAAAATAATTCAAGGGATGTTTGATATCATCATCAACTTTAAACCAAGTAAGTTTCATATGAATCTGCAGTCAGCATGTCTATTTTTCAAGAATACCAAGCATGTGTAGGGGCTTTAACAAAAATTGAAATGATGTTAAGACCTGTAGCGTGGGGATTGCTGATGATTTAAAATGTTATTCTAAGAGATTATTTCTGTCTAGCTCATTTTAGGAACCAAAATTCCAGAGGATTCAACTTCCTTCTAAACTGTTTGTTGTGAGACTTGATGCCACAGGGCGTTATACACTAATTGTAAAAAACATCAAGGTTTCTGAGCCACAGATGCAGATCTAGAATATGTTGACTTAGGAGGGAATTTGAATGACTTGGAGAATTGGATGGATATGTCCATCCTGTAAAATCATTACATTAAAGGGAAGTATATTATTGGTCAACTTGGGTTCTGCTGTCTTACTTCATGTGTACCTGACCTAAGTGTTTCAGCTCATTACAATGTGTAGTGAAAAAACTTTGGATTAATTCTTATGTGAAAGTTTGACGCATTTACACTGTACTTATCAAAGTTCTGATCTACATAAGTGGGGAGGTATTTGTTTATGCATTGCTATGGTGATTAAATGTTTAAATTATACTTCACTGCATTGTACTACTGTACATGTATGTGTTAGTATGTCTTGTTTCTGGGTAAGATCCCTTTGGGATGTGCTACGTGAGAAAATTGACTGAAATCTGTTATGTGAGTAAACTGACTAAACTGTGCACAGTGATTTATCATTCTAAGATTTACTTGTCATCTCACAGCAATATTACTCCGGTACAAAAAAAGAGGACATTTGTTATTTATGTATTTGTTTAAAAATTACATTACAGGCACCCACGCAGCATGAGGCGAGGGGGGGGGGGGGGGGGGGGTAAATTCAGACATATTGTTTGCATCATAAATACATAGTGCAAATAGAGATGGGATGTGTCATTGTCAGGATTTGTACAATGGAACTCTGTATCATTGCAATGGAACTCTGTATCATTGCAATGGAACTCTGTATCATTGCAATGGAACTCTGTATCATTGCAATGGAACTCTGTATCATTACAAGGAAACTCTATACTATGGTAGTTTTATTGTTTGCATCATAAATACATAGTGCAAATAGAGATGGGATGTGTCATTGTCAGGATTTGTACAATGGAACTCTGTATCATTGCAATGGAACTCTGTATCATTACAAGGAAACTCTATACTATGGTAGTTTTATTGTTTGCATCATAAATACATAGTGCAAATAGAGATGGGATGTGTCATTGTCAGGATTTGTACAATGTAACTCTGTATCATTGCAATGGAACTCTGTATCATTGCAATGGAACTCTGTATCATTACAAGGAAACTCTATACTATGGTAGTTTTATTTCAGTGTCATGTTGACCATCGTCAAAACACTACAACATGCCTAAAGTACAAACGCTTTTCAAGTCACATTTTAAATAACATCCTACCACAAATATAACAGCTATCCTGTACACTCCTGAGAGACCTTATAATGGCTTTCAATTTTTTTTTTTTTTTTTGTTCTTTCCAGCGATTTTGAAACTTTTTGGTTTTACTTGAGGAACATATTTAATATAAAAAAATGGTTACGTCATTAATTCGAAGTGTTGGAGATTTATAAGTACATGGACCAAGAATAAAGTATATGAAATTTCAGAGAAGTTCTAATTTATGTGAATGAGGAAGATAATACGTCACAGTGAACATGCTGTAAACAATAATAGGAAAGTTTATAAGTACATGGACCAAGAATAAAGTATTTGAAATTTCAGAGGTTTTATAAGTACATGGACCAAAAATAAAGTATTTGAAATTTCAGAGAAGTTCTAATTCATGTGAATGAGGAAAATAATATGTCACAGTGAACATGATGTAAAAATAATAGGAAGGTTTTATAAGTACATGGACCAAGAATAAAGTATTTGAAAATTATAGAGAAGTTCTAATTTATGTAAATAAAATGGGCAAAAAAGTGTATAATTTTGGAGTAGCTGGACCATTGAAATTGAAAAGGGCATTGGTTGTTTTCAAAATTGCACACAATTATTCTTGACAAAATCCTTCCTCCATGATGTGACTGTTTCATTATCTCAATAAAGGTGCTGATATTTATTTCTGGGCTACTTTAGTGAGAAAATTAAGTGCCACTATAAAGTAAACTGTACGCAGCCATCAGGTATGTCTTATTGTATTGGTAGGTCCCTACACACCCTTCCAATATAATGCATACCATGCCTAACGACTAACGTTAATGAGGAAAATATTTTCAATAATTTTTTGTTTCTTAAATTTACACAAATAATTAATGTAATGATGAAAGTTGCATACCAACAGCATCATGGACGCCTTTGCAAGGGATTAGATTAATATTTGTTTTTAAATTAATATTACTACACACAAGGTCAGTCATCAACAGTCATAAGAATCTGACTTCCTTCCTCAATTATTAATAATAATATTGAAGTACATCATTCACTATGTGTATGCGTGGTACTGCCTACTGGTAAGCCCACATTTGTACAAACTACGTAAGTAAACTCACCAAAACCCAACTAGCCCCATATCAAATGCCTCCAAATCAACATGCCATTTTGTCAACAACCGATTTGACAGTGTAAGTGTGAAGGGTACCATCGGAAGGGTATACCGTCAGGTACACATGCACGTGAAGCTTGTTTACAAAATCATCAACTTTGACCAATTTTAAAAGTACTCGCTGTTTTCACCTTTTACTACAATTATAGTAAGAAACACCAATCAGGTGTCTGCAGATGACTTCGATAAGCTTGTGAAAACTTTGAATCAGTAGAAAAGTGGAATGAATTGCTACCTTTACAGCTTATATGGTCCACAAACGCGTTATAAGTTTATAAATATATGTGATGATCAGCGCCACCAAGTGACCACTAAAAGTTTTGAAATTCAACAAACTCAAATAAAAAAATGGTTACGTCATCAATTCGAAGTGTTGGAGAAGTCAAATGTTAACGTCTGTTGAAGTTCTCGCGAGAAGTTTATTTGAATACAATACAATACTGAATTTAGAAATTATTTTAATATTAAACTTTGACTTCCGGTTTGGACAGGAAGTAAGGTCAAATTGGGGTCACCTTTGTGTAAATACTTTTGACAATTAACAATATGTACAATGGTACAAAATGTCAATTTACCTCCTGTGGTTGTTGAGATATGATTTCTTTAAATATTAAACTTTCACTCGGTTTGGACAGGAAGTAAGGTCAAATTGTATAAATATTTTTGACAATTAACCATCTGTATAATGGTACCAAATTTGTGAATCTACTCTTGTGGTTGTTGAGATATGATTTTTGAAAATATTAAACTTTGACTTCCGGTTTGACAGGAAGTAAGGTCAAATTAGTCACCTTTTGTAAATATTTTTTGACAATTAACGACCCAGTAATGGTACAAAAATTGTGAATTTACCTCTTGTAGTTGTTGAGATATGATTTTTTAAATATTAAACTTTGACTTCGGTTTGGACAGGAAGTAAGGTCAAATTGGGATCACCTTTGTGTAAAATATTTTTCACAATTAACAATCTATACAATGATACAAAAATGTCAATTTACCTCTTGTGGTTGTGGAGATATGATTTTGTTAAACATTAAACTTTGACTCCGGTTTGGACAGGAAGTAAGGTCAAATTGGTCACCAGTGTAAATATTTTTGACAATTAACAATCTACACAATGATACAAAAAATGTCAATTTACCTCTTGTGGTTGTGGAGATATGATTTTGTTAAACATTAAACTTTGACTTTCGGTTTGGACAGGAAGTAAGGTCAAATTGGGGTCACCTTTGTGTAAATATTTTTTGACAATTAACAATCTATACAATGATACAAAAAATGTCAATTTACCTCTTGTGGTTGTGGAGATATGATTTTTTTAAACATTAAACTTTGACTTCCGGTTTGGACAGGAAGTAAGGTCAAATTGGGGTCACCTTTGTGTAAATATTTTTTGACAATTAACAATCTATACAATGATACAAAATTTCAATTTACCTCTTGTGGTTGTGGAGATATGATTCCCTTAAACATTAAACTTTGACCCCCGCCTTGGACAGGAAGTAAGGTCAAATTGGGGTCACCTTTGTGTAAATAATTTTTGACACCATTAACAATCTGTACAACGGTGCAAAACCGTCAATTTACCTGTTGTGGTTGTTGAGATATGATTTTTCACGCATACATAATTAGCACGACCAGAGCTGATTTACATTCACCAAATTACGTGCATACATAATGAGCACCACCAGAGCTGATTTACATTCACCAACAGAGGGCTTAATTTTTTAGCGCTGAAAAAGCCGCAGTAGTCTTTCATTTGCAACGTAATCAAAACGTTTTAACTAATAAAGTATGATTGATCGAAATTCGATATCTGATGACCTAATAATGACGTCACAAATTATGTTTCATCTACGTGTTATGTTCTAAGTATGTGCCAAGTTTCAAGTTCATATGAAGTTTACAAGTATGTGTTTTTTTGTAGACAATCGATCCGGAAAAGAAGAAGAAGAAGAAGAAGAAGAAGAAGGAGAAGAAAAAAAAAAAAACAAAAAAAAACCGAACAATAACAATAGGTGTTTCGGGCGCATACCCGAACACCTAATGAAGCATTACCCCAACAATCTTCAGAAGCATGTTTTTACAGTAATTAGGTCATAATATAAAATGAAGCATTACCCCAACAATCTTCAGAAGCATGTTTTTACAGTAATTAGGTCATAATATTTATTTAGCATTACTGTTAAACTAAGCTTCTGATATTTATTTTAATTTGTGAAATATCTAACTTTAAAGCATTTTTGTTGCATTCTGAAAGGAAAGCAGCAATTTTCAGAAAAGAAAAATTGATAAAAAAACTTTTAATAAAAAACATGGATGATATGTCTGAGATATATGGAGATTTTTCTAAAGTTGTACTTACCGCATCTAAGCCAGAAGTCATGATTAGAAATGCTGCAGGGGACTGATGACCACGTGCAGTGGCAGATGACGGCAAGTTGTTAGATTGTAGAATATCCTCATACTCAGACTTGCCTTTGTGAAAGTCATAGTCCTGGAAAAACAAAGCCGCGTTCACATTGGAATTTAACCCTGGGCTGATCGTCTAACTGGGTGATCCTACTGTTCACACTAGGATTATTTTACTCAGGAAGTTTTAAAGAATTGTACACCCTCTCCACCCTGGGGTATAAATGTGGACTCTCTCCACCCTGGCATATAAATGTGGACCCTCTCCACCCCGAGGTATAAATGTGGACCCTCTCCACCCCGGGGTGTAAATGTGGACCATCTCCACCCTGGGATATAAATGTGGACCTTTGAGGGTGGATATATCTATTGTTTAATTAGCCACTGAGTGATATGTTAGCCATTGCTGTATAATCCCTAGGGAGCAGGATAATAATTAAGGAATGATATTGACCCAATGACCAGGGGTAATAATAACTGCTTTGTGACATGTGGAATGATCTTTGGATTTATATTATTTACATGCAATTGTACATAACAAAATGTACTAATAATAAGGTTGATCCCTTGATATTGATATTTCAAAACAAGATATCCTACCTCTCTACGGATGCTGGATATTTCAAATGGATCTCCCATCTCATCACCAGCTGTGAAATAAACAAACAAACAAACAACTTGAAAATCAAATCAGATGATACAAACATGAAGACGGTACTATTTTCAATCATCTGTGTCAATCATCTGTGTCAATCATCTGTGATGACTAAACAGTTTCTGGAGAGACAGATCTGTCTTCAGCTGCTGCACCATGTCTGTGGTATAATCTTTCATCCAGGTTCCCTCACGCACATCGTTAATCACATACAGAACTGCCCTCAAAACCTACCTCATGAAACTGACATTTCAATCTACATTTCGCCTACTTTCTTTCATTTTAAAACCTTTTTGCTGTTCTTCGATTGCTCCATGAGCATTCCTCTTTTGAGGACGATCAGAGCATACTGATCGAAACGTCGAGTTGTAACCTCCAGTTCTTTTCAGAACTAATTATTACTACTCAATAGAGAATTTCACATGGTGTCACCGCAATTAGTCTTACTTATCCTCTTCACCATGCAAAGCTACAAGTTTTACCTGTATACACATTATGAATGCACATTATTATTAATCAAAATCCATTACTGCTGATAAATCAGATTGGCTGAGTAGCCATAGGCCTCCTATGCATCTATACATAAAATATGCGCATAATGTAACCTCATTATCTCTAACAAGCTTGATAAACATGTTATTCTGTACATGTTGTCTTTGTCCAAGATCTTCAAGGATGTGTGGCGACAATATGCCAATTTTATAAAGAGACTCTTCAAAATTTGTCAGAATAGTTTAAATTAGACTGTTGTTTATCACACTGAGATTTGTCCACTTCAGAGTCACGGCACCACATGTGGTTGAGTGTGATAATGGTCTACTGTTTGGTGTGAGGTAGTGTGATAATGGTCTATTGTTTGTTGTGATGTATAGATGGGTTACGCTTGGTATCATATAATCATTGACATGATCTACTCATTTATTATTTATATATTTTGCACCTGAAAGAACAGACTAAACATTAATAACTTTCAAAAACAGCAAATTAGTTCATACCGGCTTGCATCTTCTGGGCGTGGCTCTCTCTCTGGGCGGGGCCATTATCTAAAATAATCTGGGGGAAAAAAATTGTTTACATGCCATCCAACCAAAAAAGGTGTGATTTGAGATGTTTTCAGTTTTATTTTAAAGATTTTTTCTAAGAAAGGAAAGAGATATACTGGAAAAGATGACGGATAGAATCAACTTATTCCATTTCCCATCTAACACTGCTTTTGGGGCAAATGGAGCATTATAGCTGCAAGTTATAAAATATTATCAAATACATCAAGTATAATGTATAAAGTATTAATGTCAAGTCATCCTGTGAAATTATTTCATCTGAAATGCTCTCAAAGGATTGTCTTTATACCTCCAGAACGCTGTGGTTAATTACAAAGCACTGAATATAGTTTGTAATGTGGTACATGCCAATTATGTATCCATCTGTCAGCTCCCATTCAAGTTGCAAATTCAGCTGGCAAAACAGATTAGAGAATACTATACCACACACTTCATGTACATGTGTACTGATGTAGATATACTTGTACAGCTAGCCTTGGCTAAACGTACGTGTATAGCCATTCCCTTTCCAAACACACCCAAAACAACTCTTCTTCTCATCCTCCATAAACATATTTAAAGACAGAGTGGTGATCGAGACAATAATTCTTCAATCACTGCAATTTTATATCAATTCAACTTTGTTTCAATTCAAACAATCCTGAAAAGCTATTTAATTTTTTTTTTTTAAATAAACAAAGTTGCAGGGATGAGAAATTTGTAATTTTTGTTACTTGTTCTTCATACAGTACAATGCTACAATTTGATTTTTGACATATTTTGAATAAATCCAATTATATGTAACAAATTATAAGAACTTAAGATTTATTTATATATATATATTTTTCATTTCCAAAAAACCAATTATGCTCAAATTTTACTGAAGTATGACTAATTAGTGCAAATAAACGGTCTTTTACAAGTGATGTCCTAGGCTTTTAGCAGTATCAGGCGTCGTGCAATTTCATTTGAAGTGGAGTGGGCAAAGTCTTTAACAGCTTGCCGTCCAGAACTGCTCTACAAATAGTAAGTCTACAGTACATGTACTTGAATACGTACAGCATGACTTCAAATGTATTAGGGCCATTTAGAGCAGATTTTTCTATGAGACTGTCTGAGAATAATCTAATTTAATATCTTGTTATTTTGAAGGTGTTTAGTGTTCAGTATTTAAATTTGTGTTTTATATAATAGAAATATTTGTATGGCTTATCACATGATAGAAAACAGATAGGCAAGGCCAAGTATGACTGCCTGTAGGTATTCTGTAGATTGTCACTAGGCCTCAAGTCAATAATGATTGTCTTCTGATTTTTCCAGAGACATTGTAGAAATGTCCCAACACCTATATCGTTTCGGTTTGCGGTAACACCATGTGTTTATCTCAACTAACGTGAAGCTGAGGTACAGGTTCTGAAAAGAACCATATCACACAACTCGTATCTCAACCTTCGTTAAGTGAGAAAAGGTTCAAGGGAGAACCAATTTCGGGCAACTCGTTTTTCTCTACTGTCGCTAAGTGAGAAATCTTGACGAAGATTAGAGCAGGCTAATCGAAACGTTGAGAATAACCCGTGAAGTCCCCATGGTTCTCCCTGAACCATATTAACCCGTGAAGTCCCCATGGTTCTCCCTGAACCATATTTCTCACTTAGCGACAGTAGAGAAAAACGAGTTGCCCGAAATTGGTTCTCCCTTGAACCTTTCTCACTTAACGAAGGTTGAGATACGAATTGTGCGATACGGTTCTTTTCAGAACCTGTACCTCAGCTTCACGTTAGTTGAGATAAACACATGGTGTTACCGCAAACCGAAACGATATCGATATTCCACCATGCAAAGCCTCAAAACTTATGTCCCAACACCTGTTGTCAATAATGACTAACTGCTAAAATTCTGCACACTGCAGAATGTCCATTGACCTCTTGTCATTGATGACTCAACTGGTATTCTGCACACTCTGTAGAATGTCCTTAACAGGCCTTTTGTCAATAACGACTGTCTGCCAGATTTTTTTTGAATTGAATTGTTTAAGTGTGGGTACGTATTTATAATCCAGGAATATCTAGAGAATTATGTGATGAACTACTTTAAGCATCATGCCAGTGGATAATATTATCTAGCTGATAAATCAGAACATTTACAAGGAGATTTACTTGAACCTGTAATGTCAGGATAACCATACAAGTACTCTAGCAATTCAGCTATCTAGCCCTATATTCATTGTCTGCTAATTTGTTCATGTGTGTGTTCTGGGGCTGCTAGTCAGAAGGCATTTTACCCATACATATCATATAGCCAATTTGCCATACCAACTCTGGGGATCACTAGAAGGGTACATACGTCTTTTTCTGGTTTGTTTAATGGTGTTATCTTGAAGAAGTTTTAATGAATTTTCAAAAATATTCTTGGAAAATTTGTCCTTCATTCAGCTTCAACTTTTATTGGTAATTTTTTTTCATTTTTTTTCTGATTATTGTATATAAACAAGTCAATCACAACATATTAAAGATTATATAACCTTTTTAGGAATGCAACTTATTCCTTCATTTCATTCCATAAAGCATCAAATCATTTAAACTGCACAATTTCCCAAATGCAATTTGAAAAGTGAAATTTAACTGTAGTGGTGTGCTTTCTAGATAATAATATTTGACCTTATATTATATCAGTCAATAGTGCAATGATCTACATTGTATCTCAATATCAGTACTCAGACAACCCTTAGGCCAAAATCTGTTTATGATGTTTCCTGGGTGTAATTTCTCTCATTTTCTTTCAAGTCTTTAAGATAATTTTCCTCCTTGTATTACAGCTTGCTGCTTAATTAAATTTTACCCTCCTGACTGCACCAGAAATTGTGTCAGAACCACCTCAGGGTGGTAAGTAACTCCGCACTGTATATATTTTGTCTTAAATGGAAATCAATCTGTTGCAACAAAATCACAAATGGCACACAGGACAACAAAATGAAAACATCAACTGAGTTTTTCTTGAAAGGGAAGATACATTATGTTTCTATGAGTATGCTTACTCTCTTTGAATCTCTATACAACCAACTTATTAAAAAACTTTTTAAGTGGTGTATAGTTGATGAGAAAAAAGTGAAAATAGATTAAATTTTGAATATTCATTCTGATATGGAATTTAGGAAAGAGTACAATTTTTTTTAAATTAAAATGGATGTTATTTCACTTCTGATCAAATTTATTCTAGGGAAAATTAATACCATCAACAATTTTACATGAAGTTAGTTTCAGATTACAATTTGAACATTTTTCAGTTACCATTTATATACCTTTCCTTTAAGAAAAGGATTTAAGATATGTAATCATGTGTTGGTTCTTGAGGTTGGCAGTATTCCAAAAGCAGTTTCTTTCTAATTTTTTTTCTTTTGCCATGTTTATTTGTTTTGCTTAATAATTTGTTTAGTTTACTGCTGAATGATTGTTTTTAAATGTAGTAGTGAATTTATATTAATTATGCTAATATTTCCGTATGTTAGTACTTTTTAATATTTTTGACTGCTTGTTTTACCCAGTTTACTAAGTGGTATACTTTTACAACTGTTCTTCCTATTTGATCCAAGACATATTATACATCAGAAATAAGTCAAATACTTTTCAGTCTTTGATGTTCCACTTTCTATTTTGGTCTTGAATGTAAAAATAAGTGGAATCATGGTATAGTTTAACAACTTAAGCAGGAACATATAATGTAAACAGTCTGTCTCTTTTTAAAACTCTCATAATTGTCAACAATTTAAAGGACAAATATCATATTTTATGGTGTAAAGTTGTTGATATGAAATACCGTGCATTAAAAATGTGTAACACATTTAAAAAAATTTCTTCAAAAGTTACAACCTTTTTAGACGGAATCATTTCTCCAGATGTTTGGGAACTTTGCATCATGGAAGTTTTTACCTTTTAATTCAGTAATTTTGTAATCAGGTAATTAACAAAGGTGTACAATCAGAATTCTCAAAAATAAGAGCAAAGCTTATTTGATGGTAAAGTTGCTATCATAAATGTTCTTGTAAAGTTATTTTCTTTGAAGAGTAAATGGTTTTATCAAATACCTTAATAAATTTGTATAATATAAACAGATTAGTAATTATCACTCTTCTCCCTCAGGGCACAGCTTTGAATTAGAATACAAGGAAGAACTACCAGCTTAAAACTTCAAAGATTCTGGGGAAGGGACACCCACACAATCAAGTAGGGACTGAAAACCCAATCCACCATGTCTGATCCAGGTCTAAGTGGTATTCAAACCTAGTTCAACAGAGGTGAAAAGTTAGTATAACTAATCTAACCTGATTTCAAAGTACTAATACACCTCTTTGATCTGTAGTCATCATAAGTTTAACTGCATGTACATACATGTAGATACTGTATATGAACACGTCATATGAGACCTGCTCTCACAAAACCAGGACAAAGTCGCCAGAAATACTTGATGTTTTTTTGAGTGTTTTTAGTGCTTGAAGGGTTTTTATCATCTAGTCCTATCCCCAGTGTGTGGTACAGTTGGGTATCACGCATTGAGGATGGGACTAGGTGATAAAAACTCTTAAAACACACTGAAAATCTATATATGGTCTTATATATGGATATGAGAGGGGTGGATATGAGGGAGGGGGGTGGAGAAGAGTTACTGAATTCTTACTGTATATGCTGGTCCCATTGCACGTATGGCATGTCCAGTCAGTGTTGCAATGGTAAACAGGTGTGGATTTGTCTCACCAGCAGCCTAAATACATAATAATAAAATTAAAAAGATAATAAAATACAGGTCAGAGATTCAGCCTTAGTAAACTCCAGTTCTTTTCAGAACTAATTGCTACTCAATTGAGCATTTCACATGGTGTCACCGCAATTACTCTTACTTAGTAAACTCATCATCCTAATTAGCATATTTTTGGATGTTGTTAAATCATTCCCTGCCATCATTTTGACAATTATTGTAAAACCAATTTAACAATTATATTTATTTTTAAAATAGTAATTTTGCTTTCTTTCCAGAAATATATATTAAAATGTTCAAATAATGTTAGAATCACTGGTGTAAAGGGCTTTTCACCCTAGTCAAATCCCCGGGGGCATCCCCGGGGAATTACGGTCGGCCTTTTCAAACTTGGATCACTTTACCCCCGGTCTGCCCCGGCAAATGGTCATCCCCCTGGGAATTGCCACCCCTGCTCTGGAATAAGGGTAAGCAGTAAAACCCTGGGGGCTTAAGAACCCCCGGGAAATAAAGGCTAGTGGGAAACAAAAGCGGGTTGTGCTTACCCCAGTATACATAAACACAAACTGTGAAAGGTCAGAGAGATTAACAATCGAGGTCAGGAAATGCGCACTTAATAAATTGCGCAGTCTCAGTTCAAGCCGTTTGTTTTTACAGATTTGTATCCAAGTATTTATAAAGTTTTGTTGTATTTTATAGAAACTAAATATCAACAAAAACCTATTATTTTCACTTTATATTTTTTGAAGAATTTATCAATTTCCCAAACTAATGATTTTGTAATATGTTAAATGTGAAATTGTTTTGGATGAGGTAACATTTTTTAGTCTTGCCTGCACCAAATGAGTACCCTTTCTCCGTAAAATACACAAATATGCGTAAATTAAAACACACATGCATATTTGTTGAGCTACATCGTCATTCATGTTATGCGTAGCCATTTTGATCGTTTACAAGTACGTGCAGGCATTGCATACTGGGATTGCGGGCTTCCGATTAGCTACATTCATGACTTCCGTTAGACAATAAAATACAGCGCAGTTGCCCTGGGGTTTTATCATAGTGTGAAACGTGCGTGTGGAACCCCGGGGAATAAGGACCCAGGGAATACGTGGGCAGGGACAGTGAAACTGCACCGGGGTAACCATGGGGTCAAAAAACTCCCGGGGCCTCCCTGGGGTTGTATTCCCCGGGGGATAAGATCTGTAGTGTGAAAAGGGCTTAAAACTCAATAATACAAATAATTCATCTACAATGCTGAATGTACATTATAGTAACTCAGACTAGACCTTTGTGATTTTGTCAATTTGCAAAAATCAACTTTTTCAAATGATATCCCTCAAAACTGCTTATTTTACCCAATTAATTCAGCTAATGATTCTAAGTCAATGAACAATATCAAATTTAAACTCAAATTTGAAGTTGGACTGAGACTTAAATCCAAGTAATAATCTCTTCTTGGAAGAAGTGGTGTGGTTCTGAAAGAAATGGTAGTTCATGACGTTTCCAAAAGTGTGCTCTGTCTCTTCAGGACCACACCACATAATTTTTGTAAACCGTGTATATTATCTGTGTGTCCAAGTCATTATGTGTATGAATGGAAATAAAACAAATGAACAAACATCTTCAAAGAAATTCCAAGAACCACACGACATCACTTCTTCCAAGAAAAGATTATTACATACAGTGTTACCCGTAAACCTAATATTTCTTAACTCTGAACTGTTCTCTTTCTAACTCTGGTACAGGACTTTTTTCAAAGCATATATATTGTGGGCTAATTAGTTAGAGGCGTCGTAATTATAACTTAGGGTGCAATCATGTTACGCTTGTACACACGCATATATAAGCCTCTTGGAAGAATATCATTAAAGGGAAGGTACATAGCAAAACTGCTTCTATGAGTATGCTTACTCTCTTTGAATCAAGATATACATTGAAGGGAACGTGCAACATTGGTAATGTTGGCAAAACTGCTTCTATGAGTATGCTTACTCTCTTTGAATCAAGATATACATAAGGGAAGGTACAACATTGGTAATGTTGGCAAAACTGCTTCTATGAGTATGCTTACTCTCTTTGAATCAAGATATACATTGAAGGGAAGGCGCAACATTGGCAAGACTGCTTCCACATTTTATTTCATAAATGTTATTTTTTAATTACAAGTCCTATAAGTTACCTTTAAACTTAACTGTAGCCCAAAGAGCAAAGTTTACAGATTGCAATCACTGTCGGTAGCCACAGTTCTAGCATTGTTTAATGAAAATAATGAAGTCTTTCTGCTCTGTGATAAACACTTGACTAGAATAGGCACAATGATTAGAACATTCACCCCTGGGTTGTTTGTGTAAGCTGATGGAATCACCATAAATTCATTTCAGGAAATGTGTAATTTTAAAATATTTGTTGACTTTTCCTCAAGTAAAATAACACTGTTCCAATGAAAATAACAAATTGCAGAAAATATTTGTTAAAATACCCCAAAACATGGGAAATTGTTATTAAAAATAATTTTACCTGCTCTTTCATTTCACAGAGGGGATCAGCCATTGCCATACGTCCCTCTGCATCGGTGTTACCAACACGGACACGTTTACCAGCCCTGGAAGTGATGATTTCATCCGATACATAGCTCTCTGTTAACAACAAGATATAATTAGTTGTATCAGTGCAAATACAGATATTCTGGTCAAAATTAATTTGGTGTATTGAGATATACTACTATTCTTTAACTCTGCATGTATGATTTCAGATAATAATTAATCCCAGAGATAATTATCATTTCTTTGCAAAATGATATCATCATCATAAAAATACAAATAATATTGTACAAATTGCATAAACATGTAAATATGCGCATTACTGACATCAACACATAAAAGGTCACAAGAAATTATACAGGGACCTAATTAAATAAACCAATACATGTAGATACATTTGCTAATTAACATGTAAATACACATATAAAAAATGTCTTTAAAAAAAACAAAAAATTACAAAATTACAAAAATCACACAAACAAGATTTTCAAGGGAAACTAATTTTGAACAGTTTCACAAAGTTGTCATTTCAACAGGAAAACTGGCTCTGAGAGCTCTGTCACTGTCTGGCCTTGGACTCACCTACTCCAACACTGTTGCGGACCATTGCCATTGTTCCAACTACTTTGATATTTTTGGGTTTCAGAAGATCCAGAGTCTGGAAGAATCCTGCAACGGTTGCAGCTCCACACTTGTCTCTGTAAAATGCAAATGAGGTCAAAGTTCATGTATGAAACAATTCAATTATTTGGTTTATTGTTATATAAATTACCCTAGAAAGTTATTCTTTCTGAAGTATTCTCTTCCTTGAGTCACAAAGTATTATTTCTTAAACCCCAATCTTCCATTCTAGGTACCCCACCCCTCTAATCCATCAAATTCCATCACCATACAGAAATACAGCCACCCAACAGACTTGGATGGAATTGACTGGCATGTACAGTAGCGAGTCCATCAAAGTACATCAAGACAGTCAACTGAAGACAGTAACTATTAGACTTAAACTCTACCCTCACATGTACTAACTTTTACTCTAAGGTGGAGAAAAGAAATGTCTTACAAAAGCTACATAACTGTTGCCTAGATAAGCACAACATTCTAAAGACTCTGTAAAAACTACAATACACTATAAAAACTACTTTAGCATGGCAACCAAAATCTTAAGAACCAGAATCTGAATGAATCAAACTGGTTACCAATGTACCTGTGCATACCAGCCATATGACCTCCTGCTTTGATATCAGCACCTCCTGTGTCATAGGTCACACCCTGTCACACACAAACAAACAAATGTATCTCGGGAATAATAACAATATTCCATTATAATATAATGCAATCACATAATGTCACACTGCATTGTGTTATTACCTTCCCCAATGAGTATCTAGTCAATTACAAATAAATATTTTGTCCTTCAGAGTTCAAACATCTTATAAAACCAATACACAAATAAAAAAATATGAAAATTGAAGCAGAAACAAGCAAGAAGCAGAAACAATTATTTACGACAAAACCATGCCCCTTCCCAGTCTATAAAGGAAGGTACAACATTGGTAATATTGGCAAAACTGCTTCAATGAGTATCCTTACTTTCTTTGAATCAAGATATACATTAAACAAACCAACCTGTGAAAGTTTCAGTTCAATGCAAAGTCTAAGTCATGACAGAAAACAACAATCTTCCAGGATGATTGGTAACTTTTATACCAACTATCAAGTTAGCTTTCAGATGATAATTTGGTAATGTTGTAATCAGGTAATTATCAATGTTGTACATTCTCTTTAATAACTTGGGTTCAGTTCACTTGTCTTATAATGGGAGATACCTTTCCAACTATCATAAGAGTTTTCTCCACGGTACCCTCTCCAGTGTACACCAGCTTGATAATACGCCCTTGGTGACGCTCTACAAGTTTAGCGCAACGATTAACGGCTGAGAATAACGGGTAGCACTCAAGGAGGGCGCTATCATCAGCAATTACCCGCACCTGTCAATCATAAAAAGATTACCACAATCATTTAAATTACTTATTTACAATATGAAAAATAAATGTTAAAGACAAGGTTAATGTTGGTAAGACTGTTTCTGCTTTATTTACAGGAAGTGTTCTACATAAAAATTACCAGACATAAAAATTAACTTACAATTAACTAAAAGCTTACTTGGGGAAAAGTAAGTACAAGAAATTATCAAGTGCTTTCATTTTAGAGAAAATAGACTTGCTCTGTCAATTTTTTCAAATGCTGTCTGACAACTTGTTGAAAATAATTTTAAAAATGAAAGAGTTTTTTTTTCATTAGGACTTCATCACATGTAAGTTTGTTGATATATTTCTTGAAAACTAGAGGGTTAAAATGAACAATCTTTCCAAATACCAATATAAAACCTTTCCTTTAATATTTTTTAAATTTTATTTTCAGATTCATTTTTTTGGTTTTATTATTAAAGTAGTTTAATACCTTGACACTGGTTGAGTCTTTGAATAGTTCCATCACATATTTGGATACATTCGGTGCAGCCATACGTTCTGGGTCAGACCCACCAATATCACGAGCGACAAGCCTGTAACACAACAACCAACAAGCATTATTCAAATGAAGAAAGAAAACCTTCAAGGTGGAGCAACCAGTACAGTAATCTGGTTCAGTCAAATTAACTTTTGAATAAGTCAAAAAATGGAATCTGTTACAATGCCCACCTGCCGCTCTCGATGGATGCAGCCTGCTGGAGTAAGGTGGCCTTAGATGCTTCATCCTGACACCATACAAGAAGTTTGTTGACCTTCTGGGATTTGGCCGGAACATCTTCTCTGATCTCAAAAGGCTAAGATACAAAGAAAGAAATGAAGACGACAAAGTGAACCTTTAGGATTAGATCAGTGGGATGGGACATTTACATAATGTCAAGTCAATAAACATTCTGTATGCATATCAAGCAAATATTAAAATCACTGAAAATGTCTTACACACACAAAAGTACAAATGTTTTACTCTACTACCGAGGACCTGAGTGGATGCATATGTTCACCTCTATTGTTTCCATTGCTGTTGGAAATTCTTGGACATGCCCCATATGATTTGTATACTGATGGCTAACCAAGGACCATGAAGATTACCAGGGACTATTGATCCTAGTGTTCCCTTTTGTTTTCTTGTATTATATAGCTTTACCTCATAATCTACACATATCTCAAAATATGATCCTTAAAATCTTCTCACAGACATCAAGCACCAATTGCCTTGCCCTTCAAGAACTAAATTCCAGACTTGTGAGTGTAGACGTGGACTTATCTTCTCGCATATTAAAATTTGTAAAAATAGATGTACATCCTGCATATGAACTGAAAACATTGTGGTGAATGAGCTGCAAGCTTGCCTGATTTCACTCACCTCCCCCAAAAAATATAAATAAATAAATAAATAAAAATAAAATAAAAATTTAAAAATTTCACAACGGATTTGGCCACTATGTGGAGAACAAGCTTTATCTATTCTTTATTGTGATTAGCTAAAACACAGTTATGTGGTGTTTACCATGTACGTTAGCATCTGAAAAGTGTGAACTTTTTACGTGTACACTATTTATGATCATCATCAAAAACTAGTTCCGAGCTGAAGTCTTCTTCTAGTTAAAGTGACCTCATTGCCAGTCAATACATATTATTAAAATGAATACATGACTGAATGAAAACAGAAATACATTGTTTACATAGAAGCAATTCTTACCACATAAAGAACCTGGAATGCACCAAGCAGTGATATCAGACTGGTCTTGTTAAATGTATCATCAGGAGCACATATCAATAATGGAGACTTACAACCAGCAGTGATGGCACTATAGAATCCAGAATCAAAGGAAAAACATGGATATAAATGATAATGGTGTGTTATAGTGTAAACTCCCCCAAAAGATGTGCTTCAAATAAATGCTGGTTATCAAACTGTACCTTTGTCTTTAATACCCGAAATAGTATCAGCATGGAACCCCTCTTCCTGTATAAAAAAAAAACCTCTTTTCCTAGAACTTTCTCAGCTTCCTGTAAGTTTACATGTACAACATTGACTGCCAGTGACAAATTCATTAGACAAATACTCATTCAGAATCTAACTTTGCCTTCTTATGCAATAATTTCAAACACTTCTATACATGTCGGACAGTTTATTTTACCAGATATCAGTATTGTACAGACCAGTGCTGTACTGTAAAATGTTACCTGCCAGCCAGGCTAATAATCTTGTTTTTTCCCTGCCTGTCTGCAAATTAACCCAGCCTTGACAGGTGTTAAGGTCCAACCCCAACTACTTCTATGAGGATAATATTTTTACCGTTTGATACCAGCTCCAGCAGCATCAGCAAAGCGTCTGACATCATCGTAGTCTCGGTTAACAGGGCCGGTAGGTGAGAACACAAAAGCCTTAGGTGGGTCAAGGGGTAAGACTATCAAGGAGACGGTATTACTCAAGGATTTATCAACCTGGATGAAGAAGAAACAAAGACTAAGATATTATAATAATGCTGGTCAGGATGAAGATGATGTAGTAATGATGATAGTGTTGATGGTGAGGACGACGACCACGACCACGACCACGACGACAACGGCGGCGACGGCGGCGGCAGCGGCAACGACAACGATCCTTCCTAAAATGTCTTATCATGCTAAGCTTCAAATCTGATTTCTCTACTATGGTATAGTTACATATACACTGTGCATTCATATTTAGTAAGATGACATAATTATCTTACCTGCTGTTGAGCAAGGAGAACAGTCTTGTATAATTCCAGACATTCTGTTAGTTTATCTAGACTACTAGCCACCAGCACGATAGCATCACTAGATGCATCTTGGCAGTCAGTTGTAGCCACTACAGGGCACGGTAGTCTATAAACATGAAACAAGTATCGTTAGACCTGGTCCTGGATACAATATGCAAATTATGGAGATTTCTGTATATATTGATAGCAAGTTATCAGAATTTGCACATGTAATACAGTACAACACCGTAAAAACAAATATTTGATGACCCTTGTCTCCCATTTATATGACTAGTATACGACCGCCATAATGAATATTGGAAAGAATGTCTAAGCATGTGTTTTTATAGCTGCAGTAACTGTGGAAAGAATGTCATATCCGACCGCCACTTTTTAAGGGTTTTTTGAATTTTTTTTACAACCACTAACCAGTTAAAAATGATTCCATCGATTTTTGGGGGTACAGAAAGTGAAAACTATCTTTGAAATCCACTTTTATGATGGTTTTCTGACTTGATTTCCCTTCTAAAAAAATCTTCCCCTTCAGAAAATGGAAGGATCCTATTATAGTTGCCACTGCGCATGTACAATGACCGTGTTGGTCACTTATGGGGGAGTTGACAAGATCAGACTGACATGACTGAGGAAGTCATCGTATACCAAAAATGCCCGATTTTTCATGAAATAAATATCCTGGAATAATTTGAAGTATATGCCAATCATCATCCATATGTTCTCCACCTTACCAGGTAGGTAAGATTACATTATTGGTTATATTTAATGAGAAAAAGTGGCGGTCGGATACGACATTCTACCCGTAACTGTCTTGTCACTGGGTCGAATCGGACCTTAGAGCTATAGACTTTTATATAAGAAATTTGGGAGACACATTTTTTGTACTATTCATAATAGACTGGTTACACAGATTGATTTATATGATAAGATACAGTCTGTAATATGGGTTCTAGACTTGGGTCATTTCATAATTCAAGGTAAGTTGTTCTTTCAAAAAGAGTACAATTTTTGCTATTTCAAATCGGTTTTGGTCGTTGTTGATCCATTCAAATGATAGAGGAAGTATCAAGGTGCAGTCTGTGGAGAGGAATGGCACCTAATATTAGTATTTAAGGAGATATTCAAAAGGAGCCAAATTTCCCCTGAATGTATGTCTCCCAAATGGGTAAAATGTCATGTATTTATTTCATTAAAAATCAGGCATTTTTGGTATACAATGACTTCCTCAGTCATGTCAGTCTGATCTTGTCAACTCCCTCATTAGTGACCAACATGGTCAATGTACATGCGCAGTGGCAAATAGGATAATAGGATCTTTCTATTTTCAGAAGGGGAGGATTTTTAGAAGGGAAATAAAGTCCAAAAACCATCATAAAAGTGGACTTTTTAACTGGTTAGTGGTTACAAAAAAATTCCAATTAAACCCTTAAAAGGTGGCGGTCGGATACGACATTCTTTCTTCCCAAATGTATCCTCAATTTACCCTAAATGACGCACCTAAGGTTATATAATCAACTGGACGGTAACTTACAAATGAAATTAGCAGTTTGGTGTTTCAGTTTGTTTCAGTGAAGGATTCTCTTGTAAAATGCTAAATTTCAATGCATGATCATATGCGTGGACGTCTTGAGCACCGTTTTTTGAGACGCACAGAATTGTGGTCATCAAAAAATTGATGTTGGTATAATGACTCACCCCCAAACTGTTAAAGTTGATGGGGGCACAGAAAATGTACCCAAGAAGAAAAACAGTTGAATCATGTTTCATCTTATTGCAGATGGTTGTAAAATTGTTTTTAATCTTGAAAATAAAAATATTGTTTTCAATTTTTTAAATAAAATGGTGTAATTTGGAATTTAAGCTCTCAAAACTTTTAATCAATATTTTTGAAAGACCAATAAAATGGAAGGTGGTTAAAATTTTTGCAAAAAGTACTTTAAAACTTTGAAATGTGTAAAAATGCTGTTAACATTTTGTCAAATAAAAGATTTCTTTTCATAACCATATTAATGTTTCATTTTCTCAATAATTTTCCACTACCATCGAAATAAACACCCACAAATTAAGTAGTATTTGTTCGCTTCTTCTATAAGGAATGTGTCCATTTTGAGGATCAGTATTTCTTTAAAAAAATCATTGCAAATGCAAAGCATTCATATATTTTGGTTTCCACAGACAACAGCTTGTTGACGGCATAGAACAATAAAATCACAGATGTTAGTGGAAAATAAATTGAGGTCATGTAAATCTCTTACTATGTATCTACTCTAGTAAAATCAGTGGTTAAACAATTTTTCCACTTTCACAAGCACTAACTTTCCAGTAAATCATACAATTTCACTTTAATTTTTATTTCTGTAAGGCCAAGAGAATGAAAGTCGTAGATTTGCGTCCGGGAAATTTCGAAAACACATGTCAATGAGGCTTTTTTTCATTATTCATTATTCATTATTTCCATTGATCATTAATAACAGCGCAATCACAAGATGTTTCTTCTAATCTGTGTACGTACGTGCATCATTATAGTACGTGCGGGCCGCACACACAGGCATACTAGGCTCAACAGCGAACGTGTTGTGCATGTGAAGGCGGTACAGTTGCAGGGCGGATCGGACGGAGTTTACCATACAGTTTTAGCGCGATGCGACCTTTTTTGTGAACGACATATGCGGGACTAAGACTGTAAGAGAACATGTGCTAATGATTATACTTTTATTTTTATAGCGCACATACTGGTGGAAATTTGGTAAAAACTTTGTTTTACTGATGTGGATGATTTGGAACTAAATTTGTTTGGTGGAAATACCTTTTTTGTGCAAATAATGATTTTTTTGGCAAATAATGAAAAATTTAGGCGGTAGCTTTCGGGACATGCGGGCAGTGGATGCAAATCTATGACTTTCATTCTTATGGCCTAACAAGCACGACTTAGATAAGTTTCTACGCCATAGTTTTGTAAGTTTTCCGAGAAATGTTAAGCCAAAGGTAGGTGCGTCATTTCACGAGTGCGGCGAATTACGTACATGGACGATAAAAGTTTGTAGCTGGCTCTAAGGTCTGATTCGACACAATGACAAGACCTTTGAGATACAGTTACTGCAGCCAACGTTGGTGTTTTTAGCAGACGACAAAATGGCCAACATGATAGTCTCACCAGTCATTGCCCCACCAGTGTGGCACGGACCTGTATCCTTAGCCACACGTTGGTCTCATTGCCGCTAACGGCGGGGTTTCCTAGGAATTTTCTAAATTCCAGGCGCTGAAATTGACGATATTTACAACTATTTTGACAGGCTAGATATGTTCCTTACATGTTGAACTATCTAGGCGCCCCCCCAAAAATGGTTATTTTACTTACATTTCGTCTCATATAGGCCCGAAAAAATTACAAGACGATCGGCATTGTGTTTCAACGAGGACGGCCATTTTGAATGTATGAAGAGTGTGTGAATGGGAAAACAACTTTACGACGGCTGTTTTATGTGTGCACATACTTGCTCATATTCCGTTTCGGGGTTGCACGTGTTGTAGTCAGAGCATTTTTATGTGCTAAAATGTGATATAAAATGTGATATAACTAATATAGGCCTGTGTATAATTAAAATGAAATATTAATAAATAAATAAAACATGCCCAGTTCCTGGATTCAATTATTTACTTTTACTATAATAAGTATAGGGCATATATATATTTACCAACCTATATATATCGTAGAACCCGCTGCTATATAGGATTCTACCAGCCAATCACCATCGGGCAAGCTCGGTGGTCGAGAGGTTAAGACGTCTGCACTAGTAAGCAGGATGTTGTGGGTTCG
Source organism: Zoroaster sp. YZ-2022 (assembly GCA_029582265.1). NCBI lineage: Eukaryota > Metazoa > Echinodermata > Asteroidea > Forcipulatida > Zoroasteridae > Zoroaster > Zoroaster sp. YZ-2022. Next base: position 558,923 of record CM055832.1, read on the forward strand.
AATCCGCGAGTCCCGCCTGTGTAGTTTTTCACAGAGACTCGGAAAGCACTGAGTATACAGTGCTATACACACGACGGTGTTTGGGCAAAATTAAATCAATTGTCTATTTACCTTATTAATTTTATTTTGTTTGTGTCCACATTATAATTCAGCAAAAGAAAAATGTTTAAAACACTGTTCATTGACAGGCAATAATGATCGAATCAATGAAGTGTTTCATGTTTGAGGATATCGCTGATACTAGATAGCATATTGTTGTTTAACAAAATAATAATACTTAGTAATAATATTATCAGTATTATTGATAATGATGGATGGCCAAAATGTTAATAATTGGGCCCATTCCCTGTAGCCCAGGAATTTTATTAAGAAATTCACGCCCCCAAATAGACCCAAACCCCGCTTGAACCATCTTTGCAATTTGTCTGTGCTCACTTAAAACAGCCGTCGTAAAGTTGTTTTCCCATTCACACACTCTTCATTCAAAGTGCCGAACTCGTTGAAACACAATGCCGATCGTCTTGTAATTTTTTCGGGCCTATATGAGACGAAATGTAAGTAAAATAACCATTTTGGGGGGGGGGCGCCTAGATAGTTCAACATCTAAGAAACGTATCTAGCCTGTCAAAATAGTTGCAAATATCGTCAATTTCAGCGCCTGGAATTTAGAAAATTCCTAGAAAACCCCACCGTTAGCGGCAATGAGACCAACGTGTGGCTAAGGATACAGGTCCGTGCCACACTGGTGGGGCAACACCAGTCACTGACACTTGTCTTTGGTGTGCATAAATTCATTGCTCAAAATCTCCTGAAATATCGTTTCGAGTCATCACTTGACTAAATTTTCCTCTCCTTAAGTGTGTCCTCTATCATCTTTTAAACGACAATCTGTGATTTGGTCATATTTAGACAGACAAGTGGCTGTTATATTCTAACTGTTACATTCTTTCAAAATAAACTTACCCTCCGTACATTGCCATTTTCACAAGACGGGGTGGAGAGCTAGCTAGAGAAACGTCATGTTTCAGTGGCGCCAAAGGTTTTCATATGATGCAATTTAGACATATGCGGATACCAGCGAAGACTTCTGGGAGATGATCACATGATAAATCACGTGATTTGTCTGAAATGATAGTCTGGTAAATTACTGATACGTTTATAATATTATATCGAATGTTCGATATGAGACTGGGTACAAGTTTTCATTAACGATGATTGGTTGGTGATCGCAAGGCCAGTGTTGATAGTGATACTTTACTGATTATCTAGGATTGTTTACTTTAGGGAAAGAGGCGTATACATGAGATGCATTCAGAGCTTGACATTTACCCTCCTCTTGTCAGTGGCTAAAAAGCTGCCAGAACGGGCCTCAAGTGCGCCGATCGCAATTTCATTTTCTAACTATAGTCCAGTCAGGTATTTCTCCAAATCAAAACAATACACAATGAGATTAGTTCAATTCAAAGAAGGTGGACTAACGTTAGTGAGGGTCGGGGCGGAGCTTGGCCATGGGGGTGATGTCGTGGACCTGTGTGCAGGAAATTCCAGCATTCCTGGAGATATGAAGAAGTTTCTGGAAGGTGGAAACAATGTTTTGGATGCAGCCAAACAGTAAATATTTACAAGTTTGTTAACTTGAATGTTCAGCTCTTACAAATTACATTTACAATCACTGACATTAGTGACAAGTTGTACACACAGACAGAGGTAGCTGTTTCAACCATGGAGATTGCCAGCAATGAAAGTTCTACAATTTTCTCATTCACAAGATTATGATTTTGATCAACAGTCAAAATTGGAAGTTGAAAATGAGGAGTTTAAACTTGAAGAGTTACAGCAGGATATAGGCAAATAAGCCTTTCATCCTTTGAATTAGACCTTGAGCCAGTTGCAAGATTTTGCTTCCCTATTTGCAGTTTTTCACTATAAACTATGACTTCAACTTTAATGATTGCCATAAAGATTACATTCAGAAATGAAGTGGGGAAATCCACATTTAATTAGGCAGTTTCATGAAAATTTGAAGTTGCTTCAATTCTTTTAAATGTTATATCACTGGATAGAGCAAAACATTAGAAAGAAAATGAGGGGTCAATTGTCATGATAGGTTAACTCTATGCAAAGAATTTTTGTTGATTTAAATATTTGGTCATTTTGGAGGCCAGTTTCATTTGAAATGTTGTGACCATTGTAACAGGTTACAATTTCTCCCACATGAGTTTGCTTTAACCTTCAAATGCGTGCAATATTCCATAAACCAGCAAAATGTAAAATAAAAAAATTAGTTTATCCCCCATTTATAAATAAAAAATCACATTGAATAAAAAATTCCATCCGTGCGTGATACCCCGATTCAGCAAGTCAAATCGCCGATAGCGGTGATTTTTTTTTTTTTCATTTGCCGTTTGGTCATTTTCTGCAAGTTGCACTGTTTTCCTGCAAACGTTACAGCTGGCATCGACTGACCAATTAAGATAACCACGGTGTCTAGTATCCTTTTATCGACACTAGAACATCGATAGTCCACCCTTTATATTAGTATTTTACCATGAAAGTTGGACAAAGAAATCGTCAAAACTTTCCGAAATTCAAGTGCCGGTATTTCCATAACGAAAGGTTTCCCGTCGCTGATTTTTTTTTATCGACTGCACAATTTAGTGCTCATAAAAATGGCGTCCAGGAAAACATTGAAGCCTCATCAGCATAACCAGGCGCTAGCGATATTGCACCTATGCATTTTCACGTGTACGGTCGGGCGCGTCAACGAACTTTCGGCGGGTCACAGCTTCGACAGAAAAAAGGGCATCAAAAATAGCGCCACCATCGGCGGCTTGCGTGAAACTGCCTAATTTAATTGTAATAACATTCTATTTTTAGCTTCTGTGCACATGTGTTTATGTTTTGTTTTCTTCAAATTGTACATAAGCTATATATTCTAAGTTAATACCTGGCTAATGGCATTTCACAATAGCTTGGCAGAACATCCAGTGTGGTAGTCTGCAGTTTGCAGGTTCAAGTCCTACTCGACTAATTTTTCTTTATTCATTCTAAAAATTCAAATAAAATTATTCAGTTTCAGAATTATTCAAGTACTTGTACCAAAATCATCTGATTATTTATTTAAGATATTTTACATGGACTGATAATTGTTAAACATGTTTGATTCATTATTACAGAGTAATATCATCAGGCCAGCACATCCTGAAAAGAAACGAGGTCAATCTTTTAGCTCCAATAAACAACCCTGATAAAGTACTCTGCGTTGGGATGAACTATCGAGAACACTGCATTGAGCAGAACTTTCCCATACCTACTGAGCCGATATTCTTCAGTAAGTTTGCTAGTACTATCATTGCACCTGGGGATGACATTATCTACCCGGAGGTTACATCTGCTCTTGATTGGGAAGTGGAACTAGTTATCGTCATTGGAAAAGATGGTAAAAATATTAAGGTGAGGTAGTCGAGTCTCTCCTGTAAGAAATGGCTTAATTTGATTGAGGGCACTATATTTATCAACTGTTTATTAATTATCTGATTATTATTATTATTATTGTTTTCTTCAGGAATCAGAAGCTATGGACCATGTGATTGGTTATACAGTGGCTCATGATGTCAGTGCAAGAGATTGGCAAATGAAGAAGAATGGAGGACAGTGGCTTCTGGGCAAAACCATGGACACGTTCTGTCCCCTCGGACCAGCCATTGTAACCAAGGATGAAATCTCAGGTAGATGTCTTTCAATAAGCTTGCCAAGGGACATTCTTCAGAGACCATTTTATTGATTGATATTTTTATTTTTATTTTTATTATTATTTTTTTTTCACTCATCCCAGATCCACATAATTTAGGTATTCGATGCAGAGTCAATGGTTCTACAGTGCAGAACAGCAATACAAATGAGCTTGTGTTTAACACAATGCAACTAATTGCATTCATATCCAGGTTTGTTTACTTCCATTGTTGGTGTTTTGTTGTTGTTTTGTTCTGTGTGTTCTGTTCTTGATGTTGACAAAATATTACAGGTCAACCAAACATTAAAAAATGAAATGAAATTATATTTTTTTTGTCAGAAAGAAATTTTGTTTGTTGTAATTTGAAATTGGATATCTCACAATAACTGTTTGCAATTTTCTCTGAAATGCAACTTTAACTGTGTAGTTATTATTATTAATTCTGGTTAAAGTTGTTTTTCTTCTTTTATTATTTTTGTATTATAGGTTAATCACTTTGAGGTCTGGTGACCTTATTCTAACTGGGACACCCTCAGGTGTTGGTGTTTTTCGAAAAGAACCAGTCTATCTGAAGGTAAGCCTATCATATTGAGTCATTACTTGTTTCCATAGTTACCTTTAGAGTGTGCATACAAATGCATAAACAAGTATACTTGTGAAATAAATTTCTATAAACAAAACAAATACTGCAAACTATTATTATTGTTCATTATAAAAATAATAACACTATGAATAACTTTACTCTGAAAATGCCCTGAAAATCTGTTTTACCGTGAAATAAATAGTTCACAGCAATTTCATGAAGACACAACACCGTGAAAACGCCATGAAATACTCTTGGAATTTCTTCACAGTGAAAACGCCGTGAAAACGAATTGAACTTCTTGTGGCAGTTTTGGGGCAGCTCATTAATTCTCAAGATCGCCGTAAATTTGCCCTGAAATCACTGTGAACATTATTGCCAATATCTGAGAGGAAGAGACACCATGAAATTGCCATGAAATCGTGGTGAACTATTATTTCACGGCAAAACGGATTTTCAGGGCATTTTCAGGGTAAAGTTATTCATAGTGTAAGTGTATCAGAAATCACATATGGATGCTAATGTCACCCATCTCATTAATGCTTAATTTTGTTAATTTGTTTTTCAGCGAGGTGATGTAGTCGAATGTGAAATTGATGAAATTGGGGCCATTTCCAACAAGGTTATATAATTGTAGGAGTTATCAATGATGCAACTGTCAAATAGCTTCAACTCTAAGTAGTATCCAGAATAAAGTTAACTAATATACTTTGCTATCACAGTATAATATTCTGATGTATGTATTGTTACTTTTAAACTGCCTTATGTAAATAAATTTCGATTTTGACAGTTTAATTTGCGATGCAGTCAGTATCATCAGTGATTATGATGTAAAACAATTTAATTTTCCTAAATTAAACATTTCTTATAAAAGGTATAATGATATTGTGTGAATCCTTAAAGGGCAACATTAGTCAGATTATAATATTGGTCTTAATTTAGGACTATCAAAGTTGGCCAATGGATGGTAGGCCACGGTGAAATATGCCTGAAATTATACATGAAGTAGAAGACAGTCACACCACTTGGTTACATAGAACCCCAGTCCCATCTATCTTGCATTCCATGATAGCACCAGGCTGGAAGAAAAAGAAAATTTTCAGATTGTTTCACTGAATACTCATTGTTATGTTAATTTATTAACCATAATTACACATGTTATTTCTGAATATTCATGTGTTCCCATCTTTAATTACTACTATTATATTGGAGCTCATAAGTAGTAATTTGCCTTTGAAGTCATCCATCTTATTGGTATTAAATATGGCTACATAAGCAACTCTCAAACATGAATTGGAATGTCTTGTGATTAAGGTATACACAGTAAATACTTTTCAACCATTAAATACCAATATTAGTGCGAGGATATGTATTTTTTATCACATTGTTCGATTATTTCATTCACACACACACCCCAGATAGTTCATTTAATCACAACTTTGTTACATACCAATTGCATAAGTACACTGAAAGAATATAGAACCCCAATGACGTCATTATCGGCAATTTTTTTTTGTTTTGTAATGAGGGTTGCAACCCCATAAGGGACCCTCTATCTAGTAATTATCTCTATACACATTTAACACCATGTCAATAGTCTGAAGCCGTTTTTGTTTATTGTTGACAAACATAGCGCACGGATACATTAGTTCGGTTTCGTGGTTTGGTTGGTCTCTTGCAATCTTGCCAGTAGCATCAGAAGACATTCTTCTCGGTAAGAGACTATTTTTACATATTTTCTTGCTTAAATATTGATCTGCAAATACTCTCTTGTTTTTTATTAGTTATAACAATTATCAGTGGTCATGTAGGTGGGTCATTTGGTTTGCGGGTAATGTAAGAAAAGCAGAGTTTATCTACGACATTTTGTGTTCTATTTTTAGATCAGCCATTTTGTACCTATTGTGTACAGCGTATACCGTCGCGTTGTATGCCTAAACGTACAGTCTCGTATGTGTATATGTGTATATGTGGGAATTGTATTACATGTTGTCTCGTGTGAGTATGCTCATAAATAGTGTTTAATCCTCAGTAACATTTCTACTGAGAGGCTATAAAATAAAAGTTGTTCATAGAGAAATATGTATCATATCCCAAGTTCACTCATTGCCACTTTGAAGTTAGGCTACATGCAACAGTTAGCTGACCCGGAAATAATCTAGATGCCGGGTGAGTCCAAGTGAAGTCATTTTCCTTTAGTACACTTGTACCGTTGACTATATGCATGTATTTCTCAATAGTTTCTATATCAGAAACACTAATGTGAACACACTATATGTGTATCTCATTGCAGGGGTTTTGAATTTATTTTGATTGGTGGACTATATTATAACTGAATAAAGGAGACACAGCCGGTTCCACTCCACTTATAATTTTGTGTTGGTGTGTCACTTTGCCATACTGGGAAACCACACACGCTGAGCACCTATCGTTTTACCGCAGGATAAGAAAGGTTGCACAGCTTGCAATTCTTCCGTAACTGGGAAAACAACGCACCCGTGTTTGGGCGTCACGGACAGAAAACACCGTCCTCTTTTTATAATATAGAAGATTAGGTGGGAGTCCGTTGGTCGAAGGTGGGACTTGTATTTCACATGAAGGTCTTTCAGAAAATAGTTTGTTTGTTAGTCATTGCTACTAATTTCATGAAGTCATTGCTTATTAATAACCTCTGCGGCTTCATCTCATAACCAACGCCAGCAAACGTCCCAAAAGACACCACATCACCAGGGTGAATGAGTAAATTTTGAAGATTGGCATAGTGGAGCACCACTGCACTGGTTCTCAGAATCAACAATAGTTTTTAACTTGAAGTCAAAATATGGTAGGGATTATGACCTATGACTACCCCCTCCCCAAACCGATAAGAACCGTATGAGACTCGGTGTTTGCGGTGAAACAATTTACAAACTTCTCTTTTGAATACTAGATAGTTGTTTCAATCAGTATGCTCAGATCGTCTTCAGGAGAACTGTATTAATAAGAACCATCTTCTTGAAACATTGTTTAACTGTATATATACGCCTAATATGTTATTTACCTGGAAATATAAAGCAACGGCACTCTTAGCCTTAAAAATGTAGTTGTTTGTTTCCATCCTGCATGACGTCACCATTGGGCTTTAATTGTACGCAGAGATTAAATGGATCTATAAATAAAAGCAAAATTGTTTATATAAAGTTACCAGCTTAACTCTGGTTGCTTTATTTGTGATGTAATGCTAAGAAAGAGTTCAGAATGCTAAGAAAGAGTAGAATGTGTAATTTTTGGACAGCGCAATGAACATAATTATCAATGGTCAGAAATTAAAGTACTTTGCTCCAAAAAATGTTATTTTTCTTTTCGTACGACAGGTGTGGCGTGCTCGTTAAAGAGCGCGATTTCGTTACGTAACGCATTGTAACAATTTGTAGATATACCAGGCTTGCCTTGCCAATTCAACTTCACTCTCGAGCAGCTGCTGTTCCAAGTGAAGATTTGCACACAAGCATATGTGTTAGTTTTTGATACTGGAGAGATTTTTGAAAAGAAATGTTGTGTACAAATAAATAAAAAAATGGAGACTATTATGGCTCAGTTTTCTTGTGTTGTGTTATCTTACATATCAGTCTGATAAATAAAATAACATATTTAGGCTGTAATTTTTCAAAGTATTTTTATTCATGTTTTATCTGTATCCTCACGAAAAAAAGACACAAAAATGTGACATTTTTAAATGATCTAAATCAATCTCATTAACTGAGATCACTACTACCTGAAATTTACTTGTCCTTGTTTTAATATTATGACCTGCTATGACCCTCTTCAACTGACCCCCAAAGTGAAAATTATTTGTAACTATGTTCCCAAACCATATCAATAAGATCTTACTAACGATCGTAACTCTTGGTGTCTTTCTATGTTACGTACGTTTGCGTGATCGACTAATACTGGAAACGAAATAATAATCAACAGTAATTTTTTTCATTAAAAAGATTATGTTTCAAGAGAACACTTTGTAACACTTTGAGTTTTGAGTTAATGTTTTAATTAATTACGAAAAAATGCAAATCACTTCCGAGTCTTAGTTCCGTGTCCATTTTGTTACGATCGTAAGACATGCCGCTCGTCTGGATTTGTTTCGGTGGTTTCCGGCGGAACGTACACACAGATAACGACAACCAACGTTCCTGCATGTAGTCCGTATAATAATCAGATTGCATGTCCTGGGGATAAAGCCAAGATACTATTTAATATATTTGTCATAAAATTTTTCCTCTATGATGTCGTAAAATTTGTTTGAAGTCGATTTTTTATTGTACGAAAGGGTTGCCAATGCTGGAGTGTTCCGCGTCCATTTTGTTACGATCGTCAGACACGTGCAGCTCGTCTGGATTTGCTCGTCTGGATTTGTTCGTCTGGATTTGTTTCGATGGTTTCCGGCGGAATGTACATACACACAGACAACGACTACCAATGTTCCTGTATAGGCCGTATAATAATCAGATTGCGCGTCCTGGGGATGAAGATAAAGGTTGTGACATTGTTGTCGTCCGTTCAGGTAAGCTGTGTTACGTACGTTAACGAGGCTTAACCTTAACGTTAACGACGCTAAATTACGGCATCGTGATGTTTGGCCATCGGGCTTTGGTGTTTGTTGATACATAAAGCCAAGATACTATTTAATATATTTGTCATAAAAATGTTCCTCTATGATGTCGTAAAATTTGTTTGAAGTCGATTTTTTATTGTACGAAAGAGTTGCCAATGCTGGAGTGTTCCGCGTCCATTTTGTTACGATCGTCAGACACGTGCAGCTCGTCTGGATTTGCTCGTCTGGATTTGTTTCGATGGTTTCCGGCGGAATGTACATACACACAGACAACGACTACCAATGTTCCTGTATGTAGTCCGTATAATAATCAGATTGCGCGTCCTGGGGATGAAGATAAAGGTTGTGACATTGTTGTCGTCCGTTCGGGTAAGCTGTGTTACGTACGTTAACGAGGCTTAACCTTAACGTTAACGACGCTAAATTACATCGTGATGTTTGGCCATCGGGCTTTGGTGTTTGTTGATACATAAAGCCAAGATACTATTTAATATATTTGTCATAAAATTTTTCCTCTATGATGTCGTAAAATTTGTTTGAAGTCGATTTTTTATTGTACGAAAGGGTTGCCAATGCTGGAGTGTTCCGCGTCCATTTTGTTACGATCGTCAGACACGTGCAGCTCGTCTGGATTTGTTTCGATGGTTTCCGGCGGAATGTACATACACACAGACAACGACTACCAGTGTTCCTGTATAGGCCGTATAATAATCAGATTGCGCGTCCTGGGGATGAAGATAAAGGTTGTGACATTGTTGTCGTCCGTTCGGGTAAGCTGTGTTACGTACGTTAACGAGGCTTAACCTTAACGTTAACGACGCTAAATTACGGCATCGTGATGTTTGGCCATCGGGCTTTGGTGTTTGTTGATAGTATACATAAAGCCAAGATACTATTTAATATATTTGTCATACAAATTTTCCTCTATGATGTCGTAAAATTTGTTTGAAGTCGATTTTTTATTGTACGAAAGGGTTGCCAATGCTGGAGTGTTCCGCGTCCATTTTGTTACGATCGTCAGACACGTGCAGCTCGTCTGGATTTGTTTCGATGGTTTCCGGCGGAATGTACATACACACAGACAACGACTACCAGTGTTCCTGTATAGGCCGTATAATAATCAGATTGCGCGTCCTGGGGATGAAGATAAAGGTTGTGACATTGTTGTCGTCCGTTCGGGTAAGCTGTGTTACGTACGTTAACGAGGCTTAACCTTAACGTTAACGACGCTAAATTACGGCATCGTGATGTTTGGCCATCGGGCTTTGGTGTTTGTTGATAGTATACATAAAGCCAAGATACTATTTAATATATTTGTCATACAAATTTTCCTCTATGATGTCGTAAAATTTGTTTGAAGTCGATTTTTTATTGTACGAAAGAGTTGCCAATGCTGGAGTGTTCCGCGTCCATTTTGTTACGATCGTCAGACACGTGCAGCTCGTCTGGATTTGCTCGTCTGGATTTGTTTCGATGGTTTCCGGCGGAATGTACATACACACAGACAACGACTACCAATGTTCCTGTATGTAGTCCGTATAATAATCAGATTGCGCGTCCTGGGGATGAAGATAAAGGTTGTGACATTGTTGTCGTCCGTTCGGGTAAGCTGTGTTACGTACGTTAACGAGGCTTAACCTTAACGTTAACGACGCTAAATTACATCGTGATTTTTGGCCATCGGGCTTTGGTGTTTGTTGATACATAAAGCCAAGATACTATTTAATATATTTGTCATAAAATGTTTCCTCTATGATGTCGTAAAATTTGTTTGAAGTCGATTTTTTATTGTACGAAAGGGTTGCCAATGCTGGAGTGTTCCGCGTCCATTTTGTTACGATCGTCAGACACGTGCAGCTCGTCTGGATTTCTTTCGATGGTTTCCGGCGGAATGTACATACACACAGACAACGACTACCAATGTTCCTGTATGTAGTCCGTATAATAATCAGATTGCGCGTCATGGGGATGAAGATAATTAAAGGTTGTGACATTGTTGTCGTCCGTTCGGGTAAGCTGTGTTACGTACGTTAACGAGGCTTAACCTTAACGTTAACGACGCTAAATTACATCGTGATGTTTGGCCATCGGGCTTTGGTGTTTGTTGATACATAAAGCCAAGATACTATTTAATATATTTGTCATAAAATTTTTCCTCTATGATGTCGTAAAATTTGTTTGAAGTCGATTTTTTATTGAACGAATGGGTTGCCAATGCTGGAGTGTTGCGCGTCCATTTTGTTACGATCGTCAGACACGTGCAGCGCTAGGCTCGTCTGGATTTGTTTCGATGGTTTCCGGCGGAATGTACATACACACAGACAACGACTACCAATGTTCCTGTATGTAGTCCGTATAATAATCAGATTGCGCGTCATGGGGATGAAGATAATTAAAGGTTGTGACATTGTTGTCGTCCGTTCGGGTAAGCTGTGTTACGTACGTTATCGAGGCTTAACCTTAACGTTAACGATGCTAAATTACATCGTGATGTTTGGCCATCGGACTTTGGTGTTTGTTGATACATAAAGCCAAGATACTATTTAATATATTTTGTCATAAACTTTGTCATCATAAACTTTGTCCTCTGACTGCCAATGCTGGATTGTACCGTGTCTTAATGTTACAAACGTTAATTCTCATACATAAACTTTGAAAATTTGAGCGCAGCTCTTGGCAGAATTGAATTGGCTTAATTAAATTAGAATTGAATGGAGTTGAACTGAATAAGATTGAATAGTAAAATGACAATGACAAAATGCCCTGGATTAGATAATTTAATTGTTTTCCGGTTCGGTGTCCTTGTTACAAACGTTAAATAAAAGGATTAACAACATTTTTTGGATGAAAATTGGATTTGGATAATTAAACATTGTGATTGTCATAAACAAACTTTCCTTTTAAAATATATAAGATTGCTCTTGTAAAACTATCTGGATAAAAACTGTTGTTATTTATAATATGTGGTGTAAACGTATGTAACGGTGTCCTTTTTACTCACTCATGTAACTCAAACTGAAAAAACATCAGAATATTTTTCTTGTTTGTACCTTGTCTGCTCATAGTGAAACATGTACCTACATGATACAAAGTCAAAGGGAACTTACCCTTTGTGTGATACCATACACCTGAAAGACACTATGTTACATACGTTAGAGATGCAACTACATAAGTTTGAATGCTAAAAAAGTGGACTTCCTCACGACGAACTATCTTTACCCCTTTAAAGTAGCTTGCTTGAGGGATAAACATTGAAATAAAAGTGTCTGCATTATGTCCAGTCTGGATCATGCTTCAAATCAAGACATTACTCGCAATACAAACTGTGTCCAGCTGGCACCAAAATAGAATCGGCAATCAAAAAACAACGCGGCACAACAGCAGACATCACACACAGTTCAAAAGCGAAGGCAACAAGGAACCAATCCTGACACTCAATCCTGACCGAATCAGCCATAGCTTCACTCTATGTTGGTGACATCGACTCGGCCAGAGGGCTACTCCGCGACATCCTGGACGCCATCAAACAACGTAAAAACCTCATCAAACTGGCCGAATACCGCACATGTTAACAGTGTTGGCTCACCGGCCATGTCCAGCCCCCGGATTCCCAGACAACCGGCGTAACACTAGAGATTGGGAGGCATCCGAAACCAAGGACGTACCACCAGGAGTTAAAGGTAAACTAAAATCTTGTATTTCATATTGGAGAGATTTTCTCCTTTTTTATTTGGTAAACAGGATGACCGGTTTGTCTGTATAGGACACATTTTGCCCATTGGGACCAGCAATCGTCACCACAGACGAACTACCAGTCACTGGTACGAATTATCACAGGTCAAAGTCACACGAGAAATCAATAGAGGTTGTACAACCACTCAGTAACCCAATCTACATGAACATTTTAGTCACGTACGAACAAATTAAACCATTTTTTCTCGAACGATTGAAATTGAATAATTATGGTTTATATAAATTCAAACATTTAAAAGGCTATTTCTTATACAAATAAATTCTGCTGTATTATGAAAATTTCCATAACCATTTTACGAAAGCAACTTATTATACGCGACCACATACCAGCAATTACCGAATTGCCATTTTTCGGTCATTTTAAGTCTCCTCTCCGAAATGTATAACCCAAAAATTATTTTATGAATACGTCATCATATTGACCATCGGAAAAATGAGACCCGTAAGTTTCTGGCCCTCTTGTTACACTATAGTCAATCAGAAGCCAAACTGTATTTACAAAAAGTTTTCAATCGGCAACTTTTGGATCCAGTTTTGTTGTGTAAAGAATATTAATGCTTTTCAATTCTTATATTCTGGAATTGTATATCTTTATCAAAGGAAGTAATCATAGGCATACTTAAGCATTTGTCAAACATTACCAATGTTCTATACTTATCAATAAGGCATTGAACAAAAACAAAATAGCACAGTAACAGAAAGCGTTACCATAAATGTTGTTACCCTTAGTCATAATTTAAAGCTTGGTTTTTCTCCATACTAGATCACTGCATCTGTATTGTTTTACAAATTTTACAAATCTTTGTTCTATAGATACCTGACTTTACTTACTGGTGACGTCATCTTAACTGGCACGCCCTCTGGCGTTGGATACTATGGATCACATGGCGAGAAGTTGTACCTATAAGCGTACGGTAAGTCATTTTATCGCGTTTCCCCACCTTCACTCAATAATTACGAACCTTCTGTAGGCCTATATCGAACAAGAATTTATGTTTTGGTATAATCGTCTTTAACTTTCTTTAGAAAGATTCAACGTTGATCCTTAGTTTCGTATCAGATTGTGAAACCATCTAAATCCCTATCCATTTTTGTCAGGGGAAAACCCCGTCGATGCCCAGGGTCTTCCTATTTTTCACTACTAGACCCTGGTGAGAAAAGTGGTTTCCGTAAATGCTGATTGGATATAAAAAATAAACAGTTTGCATTTTTAAATTTGATTTTAACATTTTACAGTGGAAAGGTGTATCTTTCAAACCATACCTATATTATCTATGTTGGTTACTCATTCTACGTTCTGGCATTCCGTTAAATTTTGTTTGCATTTTTTTTGAGACACTGTATATATTTTTTATTTATCTTTGTTTATGTATACGCGGTTTTTGGAAGCAGACCATACACAGTGTGGAGGCTAAGAGATGCCACACAAATCGGGCAAACGTTCATATCTCCTGAAGACGATCTGAGCATACTGATCGAAACGTCGAGTTGTAACCTTCAGTTCTTTTCAGAAGTAATTACTACTCATTAGAGAATTTCACATGGTGTCACTGCAATTAGTCTTACTTATCCTCTTCACCATGCAAAGCTACAAGTTTTACCAAACGTTCATATCTCTATGTGAAAAGTTCGTTTGATACATATAGCACCGCAGAATTCCAATCAATCCAGCAATTTTGGCTGCAATTGGACATCGTTTCATAGCAGAATTTTTTTAAATTTAAAATAAATGCCGACGCACGGGTCTGAGGCGACGCGCACGGGGACCAGAAACTGGATCTTGTTTTGGTTTGGCATTAAAGCACTTAGTGATATAAAATGAATTAGGTGTTCGGCTTTTCAGCCGAACAACTATTGTTATTGTTCCGTTTTTGTTTTTTTACTTCTCCTTCTTCTTCTCCTTAACTCTTCTCTACATCGAAAGTGCAAGTTAACAATATCACACAACCTTGAAACTTCACACATATAAAGACCTTATCATGTAGATGAATCTAGTTACGTCATGATCACGTCATCAGGTATCGAATTACAAGCCATTTAAGTTTTAAAAATGACCATTTGCTATCGACTGTATATCAAAATATACTAAAGCTATGATGTTCATAATCTGGGATCTGATAGATCAAGGCTTAGGCAACATTTGAAAAGTTAACGTCAAAATCGTCTGACATTTGCTTCCGGTCGTACCGGAAGGTCAAACTTTTGATTTGTTTTTTCTTAAAATTCCTTTTCTGGGCCAAAATCCCATTGACTTAACACACACCAGACACTCGTGGTTCTGGGGCCCATTGTTTACAAACCGCAGAGACTGAGATCGTTATCTACTGGAAAACAGCTGGCGGTCTTCACGGGGACGTATGCGGTTTCACAGGCTAAAGCTCTTGCAGGATAAAATATATTTTATAGATGTGTGGTTGGGCGTTTAAGCCAATAACGGATGCGCTACAATATTTCTAAAACCATAGATCGTATTAACTTAATACTGCAGTGTCATTTTTGTACGAATGGAAAGGGCTGTT
This sequence comes from Zoroaster sp. YZ-2022, assembly GCA_029582265.1. NCBI lineage: Eukaryota > Metazoa > Echinodermata > Asteroidea > Forcipulatida > Zoroasteridae > Zoroaster > Zoroaster sp. YZ-2022. Next base: position 574,102 of record CM055832.1, read on the forward strand.
GAAAAAGCCAATACCGAAAAGCTATTTCTTTGAAATGAGTAAGGCAACTTACTTTTGAAAACAGACGAGACAAATGAAAAGAAATAAACAAATAAATAAATCCATTACTGTACATTTATATGATGTTTCGTTTTATTTATTTATTTATTAAATAACAAATGAAACTAGAGGTCTTGAGTTTGTTAAAAACAAACTCAGGGTGTTCGAGTGTGCATCATATGTGATGACGTCATCACCAAAAATTGTTTAAAAAACAAGATTTACTTCAGAAGATATGAGTTTTCATAATATATAATTAAAATAACATATAATGTGCTATACTGAATACATTAACTTCCGGTTCAGTCATCCCATATAATTTTAAATTCTTCCAACCGTAAGTTCCAGTTCAATCTGTGACGTCATTCAGACTTCACAAAATCTTTCCTCATAATTGGGGTGTCAATTGTGCCAAATTTGGTAAAATTTTGTTTAATATTTTCCTGAGATAGCAAAAAGTGACTTTTTTAAGAGCGATGACGTCACCAAATATATTTTTGAAAAGAGCAGAGCCCACTTAACATATATACCCAAAATGTTATTTCGAATACCCTTTCAGATTTGCGTCAATTTATAAAGAACGTGAACTTCCAGTTTGGACTGGAAGTAAGGTTCAATAGGGTCATTTGTATCAAATGTCGAGTCCTCCATGTTCTGTATGATTATGAAGGAATCAATATATTATTTATTGTGGTTCACGAAATATAAAATATATTGTTTTAATTATAATTAATTACGTAATAATTCATTAGATGACCTCACCATGACGTCACAACATTACCTGGAACTATATGTTAAGGTCTAACTATTTGCTAAGCTTTAAGGTTCTTTGAACTCAGCAACTATGTTTTGACTGTACAAATAAATTTACAGATTATTATACAGTCCATTTTCGTAGTTTACAGAGCGCCTACGTTCGTACAGACAAGGTATAACAATGAAATGTAACATGGTGAACATATATTTATGAGCAATCGAATATAGCCAATAAGAACAATATAAATTTGTTACGATGGAAATCTATCCAATCACGATGCGCAGAAAGAGGCACGTGATCCTCAAACACTTCCTGGGCACATTGCCCACACAGCCACCATCAGCTCCACTCGGTCTCACAGCTGTGAATAGAAAGTCTAAAAGTATAACAATAATAAACTTTGACTGGTGTAAAAATAGGTCACGAAGGATTGTACACTATGAGCTAGCATTAATTATCTGGAAACATCAACACTAAACTATCGATAACTGTCCATAATGACACAATTATTCTTCTTCATGATCATGACAAAATATCATTAATAGTTTGGTTCAATTTCTGAGATGGGGCGTTGTGATCTGTGATGATGTCATGAAACATTTTTTAGAAAAATTAAGTCACTTAAAAAAAACTTACTTTACAAACACCACAATAATACGTAAATGTTTAGGCGTTAATCTTTTTATTTATTTATTTATTTATTTTTGCTGTTTTTAGATATATATCAAAGACTAAAAATATAATGAAACATCATTTGGTTATTGCATAAATTAAAATTAAAAAAACTGCACTAACCATTTAGAAATTTGCTAACCGGCTAACCAAAACCAATATTTAAAAATAAATACCGGTACCCAACAATTTTGGAAAAAAGTTACTAACCATTTTGTTGTTCTAGACGCTTTTTCTGCCATATTGGTTATTAAACAATCACTGTTGGATGTTAATTTGACTGCATCAATCACGAAAAGATGCAAAACATCATATTTCACGTTATGAAACGTTATGAAACGTTATGAAACGTTATGAAACTAAGAACACACCCCGAGATGTCATGATCAAGGGAATGGTGTACCACGACTTACCCAAACGTAGATTCGAGCCGAAAAGGACGAAGCCGAAACCGAAGAGCAAACCTTACCTGGTGCTCTTACGAAAGTACCCTCCAATAGCAACCTATGTTACTGCTGGAGTAACGCACATCATCATCATCATCACGATGAGATAATTGAGGTCATGAATGCCAAAAACGATCTGTTAGAATTCACTCTTAGATTTAGAACAAGCGTTAACAACTCCAAAACTTTGTACAAACTGCTACGACGTATTATATTCTAATTAGATACGTGCACAGTAAATATAATACATGTACTGTACAGTGTATACAGTTTAAACACTGTATGACTCTTGTCTGTGTGTCAAGGCCGTTCACACGCGGAATGGGCTGTGTGCTTATTATATAGTACATATACTTATGAATGGTGGTTCACTTAAGCTTCCATGTTCGACCAGAAGGAGAGGTCAAATTGGGGTCATGTCTGTGTAAGAAATATGACATAGTTCAAGGTCTTTAAGATGATGCAAAGATTGTGAAAATATCTTGTGTGGTTCATGAGATATGATTGTTTGAAAATGTTTAACTTCCGGTTTCGACCGGAAGGAGAGGTCGGATTGGGGTCACGTCTGTGTACGAAAAATCGCATTATTAAAGATCTGTAACATGGTGCAAAGATTGTAAAAATATCATTCATGGTTCATGAGATATGATTTTTAAAACATATTAACCTTTAATTTAGTGTAATTCAATATCTGATGACCTCACTATGACGTCACAACTTAGTGTACAACTACATGTTATGGTGACATAAAACTACATGTTAAGGTCTAACTATGTGTGAAGTTTTAAGGTTCTGTGAACTCTGCAACTATGTTTTTGTCTCTGGATAAGTCTTACAGAGAAGAAGAAGAAAGAAAAAAAAACGAACAATATCAAGAGGTGTTCGCGCAGCAGCTCGAACACCTAACTAGAATTTGTAGACCTTGTGTTTTTTTTAAAGGAATATAATGAATGCATAAAATTACAGAATTAATGAATGCATAAAATTACAGAATTTACATATAAATTATACAGGTGAGCACAATATAAAATTTGTTCACAATTAATGTGTAATTTCAAACATTTGTTTGAAGTAAATTGTTAGTGTTCACTAAGATAGGAGAGCAGCCGTATAAAATGCAGAGAGGTATTACATGCCTTATTTACAAAACTAAGTAGTTTCTTTGTAAAAGTTGTTGTGAATCACAACATCATCTGAAAACATACATTTGGAAGGTCAATTATTAAAATAATTTCACATTATTCTGAATGTGGACGGCCGCCTGGACGATGAAGGGACGGATATTGGTAATGGTATTTATTACAGCTATTGTGCAGCAGCTTGCCTAGTCTTGGTTCCAAGACCTTCTTGTTTCAAGTTCAAGTTTTGGATCCTGCCTAGACGAATCAAACTTAAACTTGAAACAGCGCCCTCTATGTTTGATTCATGACATATAAGTGTATGATGGTTTTATGGACGTGAAAACACCAAGGTCTTGGAACCAAGATTACAGCTTGCCCAAATGAAAGATATAAGTGAATTCCGACATCACAATGTAGAACTATGTTTAATTGCTGTTCAAATGTTGTAAGCATTTCAACTTGCGTGAATTAGTTGTAGAAAATTTGCTTATAAATACTGCAGAACTAACACAGATGGTTCAATATTGGCAACATGAACATAAGATATTCCTAAATTATATGAAACATGCATCATTTCTGCCTGAACGAGTTGAAAACTGTACAGCAGCAATGCAACTAGTTTATCTTTGCCCAGATGACTACGACTACACAGAGGATGTCATTCCCTAAAGTTAACAAAAAATCACTGACAATCATTCCATTCAAACATGACCATACAAACTTGGATAAACTGTCTACAATTTTAGTATGAAGACAAGGCGAATCCTACAAAGTACCAGGCACCTTACAAATAGAGGAAGGTGGTATCAATTAACACAATTTCAATGATACAAGTCATGACAAGTTGCAATTAACTATCTCTGCTGGAACTCATCACACGTTACAGCGCCTTCTAGCGATATGTTTTAAGTGTTACTTATTGCGTGCAAGTACTCATTTGACGAATCTTAAGTCACATTTTAACAATGATCCCAATTGATGAGGACATCAATTACCGTCACTTCCGAACACCTTGAGTTTGTTCACAAACTCTGAATTTCTAGTTGTATTCGTTTTTCAAAATCAGCCGACCGAATCCAATTAACATTTCACATATAGACAATTAACATGGAATCATGTACTGTACATGGAAAACTAATGTGGGGAACACTGTTTTCAAGGAAGATACAACATTAGCAATATGTAATATGTATTAATTTCAATCTATCTAGTTTTCAAAAAACATATCTACATCTAACAGTGAAAAAAACATCACAATAGATGCTCACATTGTTGACAAAGCGACCAAAAATCTGTTATCTTTTTTTATGTTCGACGAAATAACTTTCATGGTGATTTATGCGTATCATATTTAGTCAGTCTCGGACCATTTTTTACACCAAGTACATTTTAAGATAATAATTTGTTAAATTGATTATTTGTTAAAATCAATGTTGTATCTTCCCGTTAAAGCTTCCTTTAGTTTTGAAACATTGCATGATTTCTTTGTCTCGACGCAGATTACTCAAACTGGATGATTTATGTGAAAATTTTGTACTTGCATTGTAATAGTTTCTCGGATATGAAATACTAAAGATTACAATGTGCTCAAAAGAGATCACAGTGAGTTTTTGTACACTTTTTTTTTATCATTATGAAGTATGAATTGACGTAACGATCACTCATAATTATTATAGGTTTTACAACTTGTTTCGTTCGATCGCTGAGACTGCTCATTTGCAATCCACGTTAAAATTCGAACTGTTTTCTCTTCTTCGTTTTCTCTTCTCCAAGATTCTTTCAAAATTTGCAAAGTCGGAGCACTAATATCCCCACTCCGGTGACATTGCGTCATGTGATCAGGGTCGTTGTTATCGATTCCGAGGTGAAGACCGTGGTTGAGGAGTTCTGACTCGGGGTTTATCGGCTCAGAAGGCCGGTCAGTATGCAGCGACTTCAGGACAACTCCTCCCGTGACGGGTGGGGATAACATCTCACTTTCGTTGTTCGCATCGTTATAAACAAAAGAGAAGGTTTTATGGGTTGGCTTCGTTTCCCAGGTAACCCCAGATGAAATGTTCGCGTCTTGTTTGGAGTGTAAATCTCTAGGTGATATTACCTTTGATTTGAGGTCTAAGTCTGGAATGTCTGAATTCACAAATTGCTTAGAATTTGGTGGCACGGGCCCTAATGTAGCAACATATTCCATTGACTTGAACATTTCTTTGGTATGCCACCCTGATTGTTTCCAGTATAAACTGTTTGAAGACTGACACGTTCGTATAATAGGTGTAGGTGGTCTATTTATAGTTGGTCTTGCTCTCAAGTCGTTTTTTGTACTCATTCTGTTTGCGTAACTGATGTTCCTCTTGAACTGGGGATCAAAGTGATTTGCTGGTGGAAGAGAAAACCTCCTACCACGGTGTATGTATCGCTCCATTTGCCTTTCTGTTTCGTCTAGTTCTTCATTTAACTGCAGACTTTCAGTACATGACAAATATTTCTTGGTGTCAATTGGGGATACGTTTAATCTATCCTGAAGACAGTTGGTTGCTGCGACAACTGGTGTTTCTTGAATGTCAAGTTGTCGTCTGGCCGCAAGGTATGACGGAGGTACAGAGAACCTTCTCCCATGATGTTTATCATAATCAACTCTTCTTAGTAATATTTCAGAATCTATGGCTTCTGTATCAAGACCAGAAAATGTCATTGACTTATCCTGATCAAATACTTGGTCTTCGTGTTTGTCTTCGGTACCGCGGACACTTTGCTGTTTTCTGTTGTTTGCAAGGGGGAGTGAATACCGTCGACCTCGGTGACTGTATACGTCTGTTCGGTGTCTTGCTGTTTCAATAATTTCTGTGTCCCCCATGGTTTCGGGCACTGATACGTTATGTAGATTTGTCATAGATTCATTTCCCCCAGTCTTGATGTATACATCGGCGTCTGTATGAAGCTTGTCAATCGTAGCTTGATTACAGAGATGATGAAGCAACTGCTTTTTTATGTCAATCTCAGGTGCCGACATCCGTCGCGGTAAGCTACCCACCACACCGGATCCGTTATGCAAGGACTGGATCTCAGGTGACCGGTCAACCGTCCTCATATCCAGCTCGGTGAGTATCGGCGGTAAGTGTAAAGCGCTGGAGCTGGTCCGTGAACTTAGTTTGTGCGCTGGAGGGAAGGCAAGGAACTCGGGGTTACCGTCCCGTGATGGCAGAGAGCTTGGATCCAGGTGGGGTGATAACTGGCTATGCACCCTCTCCATCTTTGGTAAGTACGATATCTTCGCCAATTCGTTAATAATAGGACATCTATTCACCTCGATTGCAACTCGCAGATTGTAATCAATAACAGCTTTCACCAGCTGTCCTCGTAACTCAATCCAATTGTTCGCGGTCACGTGTATTAACCAATCGATACACCTGCCAACAACTTTCTGTCAATCAACCAATTTAAAGGTAAAGTATACTATTGGTAATTTAAACAGTCAAATAGGCCTATGAATATAAAACTGTCTTATTGTGAACCCGGCGATGGATTAATTTTTTTGCCCATAAATGTACGAATTATCCAAAACTATCCGTCATCAAATCAAAGAACTGAAAGTCATTACATTTTGTAGTATATTTGGTGACTTTTGTAGTGGAATGTCTGCTACCTTTTTTGTGTCTCTATTTCAACCTATGCTGTTTAAAAGAATCAAAACTCTAACGTAATGAATTGAATTGAAGTCTCGCTTTTTTGAAATGCTGAAATGACTGATTTAAGTTGAATTTGCTCCATTCCCAGAACATGTCACAAGGACCATGGAGGAATAATTTGTTTGGGTATTAAGTTGTGTTGATGGTTTCTCTCTGTAGTAATACGGTTGAGTAACTTACGACGTTCCGGTTCCAAGAAATTCTTCGTTCGTTGATAAGTCTTTCTTTTATCAGTTATTCATGCCCAAGACACGCGCTCTCTTGCTGGACAAGCAATTTGAGCCAATCAGAGTGAAGATATTCCGCGTGCACACTTAATATAAAACACGTCTGCTCAACACTATTGAGTTCTTAAATACATGGTTACAACAGTTTTGTGTTTTGTTTTTGGTTTTTCCAATAAATTTTGATGATTTGGCAACAAAGTCGGGGGGCATTTATGAAACGGATATTAAAGATATATTGCCCGTGTTTGACTAAAGATATGCCCCAAAAACAGAACTTAAAGGTCTTATGAATTAGAAATGTTTCCATTGTAAACTATAAAATATGCACACATTAACCTATAAATACAATTTAAAAAAAAAATGTATTGGAGATTTACATCGCAAAGAAATAAAAAAATAAAAATTTGGGATGAACCCGCGCCCCTAAAAGAGGACAAATTTGTGACGTAGACCTAGGAACATGCTGTTTGTTGGCGCGCATCGATCGATACATACGAATGATACAACATGCAAACTTATGTAACTGTTTTTGTTATGCCGCCAAGGTGTATTGTTACTGATTACAGAAACACTTCTAAAGAATGGTGTCAGTCTGCACAGATTCCGATCAGATCCAAAATATCAACGAATTTGTTTGGACGGCTGCAGTGAAGCTTACCAGAGCATAATGGTCAGGAATGTGCATTGTCAATGTCCTTTGTCATTCGGTGCCTAGGTCTACGTCACGAAATGCGATATCAAATGGGACAACACAAATTTTGGGGACAAATTATATTGTTATAACTCATGACAAACTTATAAAAATAGTAAGTATTATGTTTTATTAATACAAAACCACATATTAAGCCCCAAAAATGTAGTGTGAAAACTTACCATTTCATAGGACCTTTAAAAAGCGAACTAATTTTGAAAGATAACATCGTTATAAAACAAAGAAATTATGAAACTCAGATGTCGGAAACTGTAAATAAAAGCGATATTTCAAACGCGCTTGATTCTGATTAACAGCCGCGCTGGCCAATCGGAAGACTACACACGCCCTCGTGCAAACTTAGGATCAAAAACAGCGACCCAGCAGAAAAATATCAATTCAATATTCAATATAGTAATTCAATATATATATCTAAGGACTTTGGCTCGGTCTATACCCTGCGGTAAAGAATAAGAAATCAATGTTTTGAGGATAACAGTGGGTCCAAAAATTGAATGAACATTTCTGTTTCATACATAATTTCCTATAATTTGTTATTACTGCTCATGTTAAAACAAATGTTCACAACAGTATTGCAAAAATATACACAAAACAAATTACAACAGATTACACCATGTTAACATTGAATTTGAATGAAAATTTATGGACAGTGCAAAAAAAAAGACAATCGTTCGCCTTCACGTTTTAACTGCTTGATTTCGAGAAAGAAAATATGAAGGAGTTACAAAACTGACACAAAAACCTCATCACGTTCTGCGAAGTCAATGTGCCCACACTTTTCCCTCGGAACTAAAAAAAATACTAGCGACGCCGCGGTAAAGTTTGTCAAATTAATATATCAATTTGTTATCCGACTTTAAAGACGAGGTTGTTGACCTGTTCGTTCTGGTAAGGAACCCACATCATTCATCAAGAAAGATAACCATTTGAATAAATTCAAAATCTCCAGTTTAACTATAGGGTGTGTTATTGCTTGGTTAGGGCTAAAGGGTGTGTTACTGTTTGCTTTAAGACGAGATGAAAACTTTGACTGAATTAACATTTTATTTGAGTGGGGTTGCATAGTGGGTCTGTGCGGGTGGTAAGGTCACACCTATGTTCAACGTCGGATTAGCAACAGTGCTAGAAATTAGCTCCATTGATGTTAATTGACTAGTTCTTTTTGGACAATAACCTCACCGTTGTAGTTATAATCTTAATGAAGACCGTTTGTTAGTTGTTTATAGTACCTGCAACAGGGCTGTAGCAACAGGCGCAAGTTAGGGAAATGTGGAGTATTGATTTATTTTGGCAGATCTACAGGGGTCAAACGGGGAAGGGGAGGTGATTGCCTCCTATTTAATCATCGTGCATGCAAGTGCATCATTCATTTGTTACTGCATTTAGTTTCAGCCGTAAGCCCATCCCCTTTAAGACTCATTGGTTCCATTGTCCAAAACATTCACTATTTTTATTTTCACTGAATGACGTTTTGTTATTGTCTTTCTGTAAAATATATGGTCGTTTTGTACACAATGCATATAATTCAATATGTTAATGATAACAACAACAAATAAAAAATAAATAACACTCAGTTTTGCAAAAATTATCTGCTATCAGGAGACCTTTAACAATGGTCATTGTTTCATTTCGTTTTCGTTTTCGGAGAAACAATATTATTTAATCCTTAATAGATGAGTTGTTTTCGCACATATCCTCTGCTGGTATCACATGAAATTCTTGGTGTCATTTAAGTCGGATGTTTACATAAATCTAGAGTTTTATTTACACAACAGAGACGTCAACGACCTCAGATGGATTTGACGGTAAATGCATCCATACTTTATAAGAATTTACGTCTATGGAAGACAATAATTAGATTAATTGCTTTAAAATGATAGCAACCTATTTAGAAATATTTAAAGTGATATTTTATTTCATCATGTAAAACTGTTACCATTTATGGTTTATTTTCTTGAGAATACAAATAGTGTATACGTTGTGTGTAATCTTCATGCATGTGGGAGTGACCCAGTCAGCTACTTATTCATTGTTAATTTTTAGTTTAATGGACAAGAAATTTAACACTACCGATTGTGATTAAATAGGAAAGCTTCGGGCAATCAATAAATTAACGACTGCGGCAAAATGCACTCAAAATCTAGAGGAAAAATATGTGTCGTACTGCCTAACTAGCGCCCTCTATAGTTTGGTAAGATAAAATGCTTCGTTCGGATTTGTGAGCGTTCTTCATGCAGGAGTCCATTTTTGAATCAGCAATACGCCTTCCTGAATATCTTTATCCATGAATGTTAATGACGCCAGTGACCTAATTCTTAACTGATGTGAATAGTCATGGATACATAATTATTCAAGAAGACACGTCTGTTATAGTAGTATATACGTAAAAACATTATGACACCAATCGTCTCGTTTTTATTCAATTCTTTACATAATGCCTAAAATTAAGAAAAGCGCGTATTGGTCTCTCAATGTTTTTAATATTGCCTATACCCAAACAGTAAATGTTAACTTACATGTATGACTTCGAATACCCTTTGACTCATGACCTCAATGAGGAGGAAAAGAACACAAAGCTAAGATCAGGTTAAAACCAATTTATTTAGTGTTCCATTTACGATAATACGAATTAAATGGCAAGCTATTGGCTTTAGTACCTTAATATTTCAATATTTTAATATAACAATAATACCTTTTGGATAATTGATGTGAATTACTATTAAGACCAAACACGAATAATTAATGTCGCAAATTAACAGTGTATTGTCTGCATTACCCTGAAAAATCTTGGGTGTTAAAATGACACCAACGGTGTCAATTGTATTCTTCCATGGTGTTTATATTGAGATGACCAATATAAACACAGTGTTTATATTGGGCAAGATGACCAATATAAACACCACTGGTGTGTTTTGTTACACCCCGTATATGCATGGAAACATGGACAAATTTAACTTGGTAATGTTTTATTCAAACTTAAACAATTAGAATTAAATGTATTTTTGAACATCAGAAACCACGTTCTTTTGCAAGCATGTGCAGTTACTATTATTTATATTAACTGAAAATATATTTTTAGTAAGCCTGTTTTATAAATCATCGTTATTACGTGTTTTGGTATATATTTTTGCTGGCCAATTTCTAATTCAGAAAGTACAGTTTTGGCAACCCTTCAATAATTCTCCCGAAAGATTCCCAATTTAAATCGATCTTCAAGATAGCGAGTACGGGAAAAACACCTTAAAACTAATGTCCCTCATTATTAATACTATGAAGGTTTGTAGGCACAATTTAATTTCCTGCAAATCTAGAAAACTTTCAACAGTCCCCCCCACCCCACACAAAATACCATGACATCTTGAACTAACAGTACCAATTGTTGATAGACCGTTTATCCCACTGCGTCTATTTTTGTCTGATTTTTCCCCGGTACGCAAATATGATTGTAGTGATCAAGATCAACACATAGATCTCGTTTGTGTATTGTGTGGAAAACCAGTACGGTTGTATTCTGATGGTCTATAATAGCTAATCCCCATTGATTGATGTTGGTCACTCTATACGGCTAGAGGCCTTCTCTTCGGCTTTCTCAGCTGGAACACCAACCCACCTTTCACCTTTCATAAGTTTTAATTAGGTAAATGCTAATAAATTAACTCTTTCCTGCAACTGTCTTTATAGCACCGATGTCTTCATCTAAGATTCCCCATAGTTCCGAGGACAGATATAGCTGGAGTTTTTGTGGGTCTTTTGCGCTCGTTCCTCGGCTGAGTCCATTCGGTGAGTCACGGCTCCTTCCTCCATGGTCACGGTAAACACCATTCGACTTGGCTGTCACCACATCAGACCAAGTCACTCGGGAAGTAACAGAAGTCACTGACGTTTGAGGGAGGGGTTCCCTTTGGAGTTTCTTCGGTAGTTCGATGGAGTCGAATTTGACGAGGGGACCCTTTTTGGGCCGGTAAAACTCCCTAGCCGTTTTTGAACGCTGATGGTTCAAAGTGGGTTTAAGCGAATTAGCACCGTCGTTTGTGTTCGGTTTAAAGGCAGACTCGGCTGTTGGCGGTGGGGCAGAAACGCAACTACGAGACTCAACCTCAGCTGATTTTAAAGAGATTCGATAATCGATCGTCTCATCAAAAGGTTTTAACTCTATTGGTAACAGAGGGCGTAATTTACTCACATCATCACTTCTAGACTTAGAATTGGAGAGTTGATGTTTTGTTTTAATTCCAAATGCTTGAATTTGCATCCCGTTCAAAGGGTGAAGTTCAGTGTAGTTGGTAACATACGTCAGACGTAACGCTGAAGGAGGGAGTTTCTCCCGACTCTGTAACCTCGACCGGAGGTTACCATAAACATGACGGGCTGCGTTTTGCTTCAAGTACGGCCATCGTGTCCCAACATTTAGAGATACAGTGTCCACTGAACAGCCACGTGCACCTACCTCAGATAGGTCCGTTGCAAGCAGCATGTTCACAGGGCTTCGAATGGGATTGAAATCTCTCTCATCCTCAGTGTCTTCCCACGGGGTTACCGGTGGGTTGGCAGGCTCGGGGGAGGTGTTGTCCATATTATACATCGTTTCAGAAACAGGCGAGCTGCTCTTGATGAACATGGGGGCTCGCGAGCCTAAAGACGGCAGGTATGTCGCCATTGGCCTGGTGCCGGAGTGCTCTGCATCTGTAACTCCTGACGTGGATTTATCCATTGTGTTTTTAACACTTTTCTGGTGTTCTTTTCACAGCATCAAGGACAGACAACAGTGTACTAAAGTGTTTCTCAATGACTATCGATCTCCATTATAAGGTGTTTGGAACCTCTCTTGCCCATGCGACGTTGTAGGCCTGTTTACACGCTCTGATAGACAAAAAACATAAAAGCTCATTCTAGTATAACGACTGTGCTGTGCACACGTACAACTTGTAATGGCAATGGGATTTCGTAAATCACAGTATGGTCCAATGTTTGAGCTGAACTCTTTCACACACTACAAAGTTTGTATTGCAGACTATTTTAAACATTTTTTGGTTTTCATTTCGACTTACCTGTGTTATTATGACTAACACATTCAAGACCACATCGTTGAATGTGTATAAATACAATCCAAGAGAATTGGTACGAATTTGCTAGGTTTTCGCTTTTACAAATCGCTACGTATACTCGAAGTCGTCACGCCACGACGTCATGAGTTCAGCACACAGGGTCATTTTGCTGAACTTTCTGTGTATAGTTACCTTGACAACGGTAGGTCTAAATCGTTCCGCACCATGACCGGTTGACCCTGGCACAGCCAGTCGTCCATTAATTGTAATTTCCCTCTTGTTGTTTTAAGTCAGACTATTTGTATCACGAAAGTTCGAGCGTTTTGATCAGATTTGATTTGAGTCATTATTTGGTAGGCTTACAATAATAGTAGCAATTTGAATTTATCGGTTAGCTATTATAAAGCCAGTTACCGGGTACTTTATTACAGTTTATTTTTTATCCAGTGTGTACCGTGTGCGTAATATTCGGAAGGAGAAGTATACAGCCCTTTGTATGACATTATGATGAATTACCATATTTATTTATTCATCGAGTAAGATCTTCAAATACAAGGATGCGAATCATTTATATTCATATCTCTGTTGATGTTGGGTAAAGAACAAAAAGAACAGGGTTAATTCAATTGAACATAGATACGGTGAATGGTGTGTACATTATGTATACACTATACGACAGGTGAACACAAAGGAATGGGTTGATTTAGGTCGACCCCCTTATCAGTTGAGTTATACTACTGTATTTGCCTTGGATTTAAAGCCCCTAAACTATTGGTAATTTGCAATGTTCTCAGTTTAACTTCAAACCATTGTAGTTGTTTATGGTATTAAACAGTCATGAGAAATTACATCTATTGACGCGCATTGTGGGGGAGGAGGGGAGAAATCTGTTTGAAAATAGAGTATTCCCAGTTTTATCCCAAATGTGCGGACTGAATGGAATCGGTGTCCTAGTTTAAGATGAATCGGTGACTGAAAATTACTGGTTCATTTATGCAGTAGCAACGGTAATATGACCTTACATGTGAGGTATTATTTTCAGTCACTGACTTCGGCTACAACTAGTACTCCGATTCCATGCCCTGTTGATCGTGACGATATTGTGTACGGGGAATTTGGTTAATATATCTGCAATGTCTAGTTTATGGAGATCGAAGATTTATAAATCAATCTGTGAACGGTTTCAATTAAATTGATCGACAGACATTTGCGAAAAGTAATTTAAATGTCCCTATACAGTGTAATAGAGGGCGGTATTATTTGCTATATGAGGCAATACACTCCAAATTAGTCACCATAATAGCGAATTTAGGAAACTGATTTAGTTAGTTTCCTATCTTCTCTAGAATTAGAACACAGCACGTTTAAAGAGAAATAGGCCTAGACCATATTTTTCGCTATTGTAGCAGCAATTTCTGGAATTCACCATCAGGAACATTGCTATTTTAACTTGATGAAGGGAAAACAAATACTGAGAGAAGCATGTACCGAAATGAATTTGGGTCCTGTCATAAATAAATGTTTTCATTTAAACCATGCTTCTAACAACTATTTTATGAAATATATTTCATTTCAAAGTATTTGTTTTCGTAAAATTTTTTCTAAAAGGAAATTATCAATGTTCCAATGAAAACACAATTTTTCTGAAATCACCGATAAAACACGGGCGATAAATCAATTTTTCAGTTAGAGTAATATTACCAGTGGATTACCCTGAATTTAAAATGAAAGCATGTTATCCCCCATATTTTAGCATATTCAGTATGAACGATTATTGTGTTTAAGTGTTTATTTTTCCGGCAACGTTCATACAATTTCTCAAATAATTTTAAGAAACAATTAGATTCGAAAAAAAAAAAAATCGAGCAACGATTTTTACATTGAAACAAAAACCGTAAGAAAACAATACAGAAAACTAAAGCAAAGACATGAAACAAGAAAAAAGAAACTGCAAAGTAAAGCAACATAAAATAGGAAATTAATTAAAAACATGGTGCTCAGTATTTTATTCTCATACTGAAATATATCAATACAACTGAATTGATCGTCTTAAATGTTTTTGTAAATATTATAGCCCCTTTTTGTTCATTTTGTGGTACATTTCTACCACGCTTATGCAAATCCCTGCGGAAATATACATCAGTGGTGATTAAAATACACATTAACTAATAATGGTATTCATCACTGTTATTTCCTCAGAGGTCATCAACCTCTTGCAAGGCGGCCATCTGCCTTCTCATAAACCGCCGACAGGTGGCATTGTCTAATCCATCCAGCACGTCATCACTATAGAGTGTCTGATTGAGGGTTGGATTGGCAAAGCGTCAGAGTTGAACATCCCATTAGTGCAGATTGCTGGTTCTGATGATCGTCTGGTTAGATTGTTTTGCTTGACTGAAGGTAGACTGGTTCCTGGATGTGAACAATCAACATTGTCAAAACCATGAACCAAAATAATTGAGAGTTTGAAAATATAAGACAAAATATAAACACATATCCTTA